>PYAF01004761.1:99011-160506 GCA_007407185.1 Glycine tomentella
TTGTTGCAATTGTTGAAGTGATAAGTAGGCTTGAGAAATAGAATTTAAGATGAACCATGTGTGGTAGAATTATGCCTTGTGAGTTTTTGAGCCTTTGTGAATATGTTCTTTCATGTGTGATTTCACCCTTGTGCTAGATTACTCTATGTTTTGCCTTGCCTCTTTTGACATTCCTTGTTGCACATGCTTTGATTGAGATAATTTAGGCCTTCTTTCTTATAGCGACTAGCCAAATAAGCATATCCTTGTGTTGATATCCATTGTCACCCTCTTTGAGCCTTTAGCATTTTCTTTCTTGTTTAGCTCATTAAAAGCTAAAAAAAAATGATGGAAAACCATGTTATCCTAGCTTTAGGGAGAAAATGGGCTTTGGAATTGTTTTGGGAGTGGGTTTCAAACAAGTTTGGGGTGTTTGTCTTTTGTTTTGTTTTGAAAGAAAAATAGAAAAGAAAGAGTTCAAATAGCAAAAGTTCAAAGAAAAGAAGAAAAAGAAGAAAAGTAGAAAAAAATTGTGTATAAACAAAAAAATAATAATATATGAAATAAAAGTTGTTATAGCTCATTTTCATCCTTGTAAATTCTGTTAAATTTCACCTTGCTTCTACCCTTCTTTTATCTTGTTGGCTTGCTCCCTATTGTCCCTCTTTTCTCTTAAGTTTTAGCCTAAATATCCTTTTCTTATCCACCTTTTCCTAAGCCATTCATTACAAGCTAATAAAGTCCTTTTGATGCATGTGTATTTCAAGTTGAATGAATGAGAGGTTTGTCAATGCTTGGATGTGCTAGTTGCATGTGGTGTTTGAGTGTAAATACAAGCCATACAAATCAGGTGAGGTTGAGTGCCACCCTTTGAGAGAATTCTATCACCTTGGTGCATTCTTGATTCTAAACTTGACCACTTTTTCACTTTGTGCTTTGTGATCATGTTTTCATGGATTGTTGTTACCTCAACATTATTCTTCCATCTTTCATCTCTCTCACTTTTGTGCATTGTTACGATCCATTGAAAAATATGTGTGCCTTGTTCATACTGTTTCTTTAAATTTTTGGTTTACTTTTGTTTGAATTTTTCTCTTAGTCTTTCTTTTAGTTTTGCCCAGGAGTGCAAAAGTTTAAGTGTGGGGTATTTTGATAGAGTGCTTTTAGTTGAGTATTTTTCTATCCTTCTTAGCTTATTTAACCTCTCTTGGACCTTTATTTTCCTATTCTAATTCAGTTTTTGGCCTAGGCAAGTAAGTGGGCTTAATTGCTAATTGTTGCGTATTTTTGGATTTTTGCTCACTTGACGTATCTGACTTGTGCAGGGTCTATAGAGTGCTACCAATCTCCGAATGGAGCATTTTAGGAGTCCCTGGAAAGATAACGAACAGATCTACAAGTTTGCTAGAAATAGCCCGAGGCCAATTCTGTCATTTAGAGGGTTATTTTAAGCTTCGAATTTAGCACCTCTGCACTTGTAATTTTGGGTTGTGAATTTGACTTTCATGGTTGTAAATAACAAATAATTAGATTGTTGGGTTTGTTTGTGGCCCATTTTATTTTCAGAACTCAGTCACTACATATATTAGTGACTCTAGTGAAACTTGGGTAGCACTCTTTACATTTCAATAAACAAGTTTTATTTTTCATTCCTTTAGTTTTTAGAATCAAACATTTGTTCTTCATTTTCTCTCAACTGTTCTTGCTTGTTCTTCATTTTCGTTTTTCTGTTCTTCCATTCTCATGCAATAATTCCATGGGACTTTCACTGATGATGATCATGGAAGACTAAATCCTCAATCAATTCAAGGATCCAAACCAAGCACAAGGAGAATTGAGTTCTGGTTTAGTATTTCGAATCCTATGTGAATGTTCATCTTCTTCTTCAATTGCTATTTTGTTTTCATGATTATGAATGCGTTTAGGATTGAAAATGAATTAGGTTATGGATTCATTTCCTAATTTCGAAAATTAATCACAAATTAATTGGATGATATTTCAGTTAGGGTTGTGGTTTCAATCAATTTAGGGGTTAAGTCGATTGAGTTGCTTCTAATGAGATTGAATGAACTTTCACAATAGGATAAATTTCTGAGAACAATGATGATTTGAATTGCTTGGTGAGGTGAATTGGATTGATGCTTTAATTCTGTTTGACATTACTTCTTTTGAATTCTGTTAGTTTCTGTGTTGCTCTTTAATTTTAGTTTACGTTTTTGCAAGTTTTACTTACGCACACAAACTGTTTGATAAAATTCCCCCCTCACTGTTATTCATAAATTGAAGCTAGAACTATATTGATTGTGTCTCTGAGTCGACCTAAGTTAATCCTATGCTACAGAATTAACGTAGTTAAATTGTTTTGGTGCGTGTCGATAACGTGAAATCAAAACTCGAGCAGCCTAAAACATGTAAAAACAAATACACTTGCGAACATCCAAAAACAAAATGCTGAGTTTCAAAATAGTGTTCAATTTAGACAACAACAATGCTAGCTTATACAATTCAGAATCGCTTCACAAGCGTTTCTTTCAGTTCATTTAAAACCATGAAAGAAACACAAATCCAATCATATGTCAATATCTCATGCATCAAGTATAGCATCTTTGAGTGTCAGAATTTAAGTACGTTTTAGTAAATTCCACCGATTGGTTACAATCTAATAGCATAACAATTTAAACGATACACCTAGTCCCAGCTTAACAATCAGAGAGAACAAATCTGGGTCAATTTTAGTGTGAGCCACAGAATCAATAAGCATGTATGTACTACACGGGGAAATCTAACTTCGAGGCACAATTTAACCTTGTATGTTGATCCACCAGCAACACCACTGAAAGATAGCAAATAGTAAAATCAAATCAATATTAAGAAAGGAACATCAAATACATTTCTTTCCTGATTAAATACGTAAGTAGAATACCCTAAATTGTGTAAAGAATTAACGTATGCAAGTGTGGAGTTGGGAAAATTCCATGAAACAGGTTCCCAACAATCATGAACTAGATCACCAATGTTCTTATCCACCAATTTTGCAGATGAAGGGGAAACTTTCCGATATGAAGTTAAAATTATTTAACACATCTGACTATGGAAGAGGTCCATGATTTACTTTTCAGAACAAAAAAAATATTTGCAAGGCGTTATCCCTAATATTTCAATCATGCCATGTTGTCAATAACTATATCAAGCAGTAATTTGCTCTTTTTGTTAAAGTTTACTAGAAAGAGAGAAAAATAAAAGAAATAATAAGGAGAATAAGCAATCCTCCCAAACACAGAAGTTTACCTACTACTAATTAGAAGACTCCAATCAACTTCAAGTGGGTCTCCAACTATCAACAGCAGGAATGTCTGGCCTACAGGGCATCATTTGAGGTACACCATGTCTTGAAAGGGGCAAAAATGAATTTTAAATTTAGTTTCTTAACAATTAGAAGTGCAAACGGGGTAAAGCACACACATGCACACGTACACACAGAGATACACATATATATCAAAGGAACATGAGCATCGGAGGAAAGAATTTCAACAATAGAATTAAAATAGATGGTTAAGATTAGATTTAACTAAAATAATCTTACTCATCCATGCATGATTGTATGACCAAGATTGATGTCTCTCACCTCTCACTAGATTATACCCCTTAGATACAGACACATATATTGCAGTGGAAAGATTAGCAAAAATCACCAGATATTGGAGCAATAGGTAGGTTGCCTGAAATTGGTCGCTGCAAACCTACAGTGCTTACTGGTTCCCAAGACCTGGCCAAGACAATGGAAGCCTTAACTTATTTTTACAATCGTTCATTTATAGCTATCATTCCCCAAACAACTGAATAACTATTCCCAAATAATGTCAAACATTCACAAGGTCTTAATCACATTAACAAAAATCACCCAATTTAAATACCATTCAGAAAACAAATGCAATAAAATCATCCATGTGAGACAGAAACAATGACAAACTTGACAGGGAAGACACTAATAATTTCTGTGTCTCAATATGTTCATAATGTAACACAAGGTCTACAATTTTGTCAATAACCAACTAATAAGTTAAGACTTTGACAAAGGTGAGATGCTACAGATTTCAAAATCTTGACTTCGTTTAACTTCCAAAAAATATGCTGCTCATTGCTTTCGAATTTTTGTTATTTGTTCAATGTCCAACGGTGTTCCATCACGAAACCACTGCAATATAAATGTTACAAATATCAATTTAGTTTAATGTAATTGACAAATATATATTCATAATAATGGAAAAACTTTTAAGGGGTTACTATAATTATACCGTGCTCCAGTCATTCTTCAAACCCCCGGTTACTATGTTCCACATCCAATACATTACATAATAACCGCACTCATATCCTTCGGGTTGAACATGACTCTAAAACATAAGTAAAGAAACATATTTTTAGGACTCTTGGCAAGCGTACTAATTTGTCGTTGTAAGTTACAAAATTTATAAAAGTTTGTCTCCACAGGGGCTTGAGTTTACTTTAGTTAATTCAAATAAAATTCAACAGTTTAATAGTTTATGTACAAAGAGTGTAAGCGAAAGTTCATTTGATTTGATAATAAAACGTACGAATATAAAATCTAACGAATATGGAAACTACGGAAACAAATAAAACGAGTTTAGTTTAATTAAGGAAAAGTGTAGGATTGGATTTGGTCATTCTTACCCTTTAGTATTCAATTAATTTTACCATGCATAAATCATTTTCTATCCTTATTGTTGCACACATTAAATTACCCCAAATTGATCCCTCGCATTTTGAGAATCCTAAGGAGATTTACTAAATATCGATCTCCCGCATATTGAATAAATATCTCAGCATTAAAATCATAATCGTGTGCTTAATGCAATCAAAACGTTATGCCCTATTCCTAGCAATGTAACATATTGAGTAAAATCATTCGGTTCAAACCCTAAGATTGCTTTCCAGTCTCACTTAGAGTTAAATTCATCAAACTAGTGATCAAGTAGAATCAAACATTACAGACATAATAAAATTACTAATAAGGAATAGAAACGATTCATGCCATAATAAATATTTAAAGAAAGACATAGGGATAAGAAAAGTACGTCCAATCCTTAGAGAAGCTTAGGCGACCATGGAGAGAATCTCCTCAAGAAAAGAATTGATGAAGCAAATCATTACCGATCCTTTCCGGCAGAGTCTCCCCTATAATCCTCACTTCTCTCACTTTCTCTAATATTATCCTAATGTTCCTAAGCTATCTAAGCTTCCCAGGAGAAGGAATTTCGAAAATTCGATGAATTGCACCAAGCCTTGCATGCCTATTTATAGGTTTTGGCTCCTATCTGCTTCCACTCGCCTAGGTGAGTGGATTTGCCCAAGTTTGCTTGCCTAGGAGAGCTAATGTCTATCCCCTTGGAACTTGCAGCTCACCTGGGCGAGTCATTTGGCCTGCGGAGGCTCGCCTGGGCGAGTTAAAAGCTTAACAATGAAGAAAGGTCTTGGGCTTGGGCCTTGTTGCTTCTGACACCCCCAGTTTTTGCTCCATATGGCCTTTTTGCTTGTTTTAATGCCTCAGAAGCTTCAGAAGTCATCGAAACCTATCAAAATACAACACGTGATTTTTAAAAATCTCTTCAAAATATGAAAAACAATATTTATAGAAGTACATATTCAAATTGACTAGGTTTAGGGTAAGTTTTATAGATAAATTTAGTGAAAAGCAAAGGATAAGTGCCTTCATTGTAGTCCAAATTTTACTAAGATATGGTACTTATCACATATCCACTTGTTTAAATCCAAAAATTGTTAAATATCAGCTATGGATACGTAGGATTTTTCCAAAGACTAACCTTTAACTCAATCTAGGTGCGTGCAGGTGGATTTGCTTTATCGTTTGTAGTGGTCTTCAATTTCTTCATTGCACTGATTTTAGTTAAAACACATGATAATTGTTGTTAAAGTCTAATTGATATGTCAACCTAACTATGTAATTGACCAAAAGTATGGCGTCCTTAATTACTTACTTGTTAATTACGGTTTTTAAGTGAACATTTGCCTTCTTACGCAATGAACAAAGCCATACAATGGTATCGTTGTTAGGATAGAGAATAAAAAGCTGCCAATGGGCCCTGCTTTTTCCCAAAAAAAATACATCACATTAGCACGTTCATTTTCACGTATTACTACTATAAACGTTTTACTTACTAATTCAAGTATGCTCCTAGGTACAATTGTCTTTGTGAATCCTTCATCCATGTTTCAATGTCTTTATGAATCCTTCATCCATGTTTCAATGTATTCCTGACATTGTGCACGTCTTTCCTTCGTATTGTATATCAATTGAGGCTCAAAAAATGCATACACCGAGGATTTATCCAACGATGAAGTCCAGTCTGCCATAAACCTATTAATATATTTCAATTGAAACCTATGAAACATATTTATTTGTAAGGACTATGAAAAATAACTTATTGTAACGAATAATTCACTGCACATTTACTTACATGATCCACAATTACAATACAAATATGTTCAAACACCTGTCCCCTGCTATAATTTCATTCACATCAGAAAATGTTATGAACAAGGAAGATTCAACGTTTGGATGACCAAATGTAGACCCTTCCCATTGCACCGCTACAGAGTTCATGTAGGATCTTAAGCAAATCATCCAATGTATCTATATCATTTCCACTATTGGTTGGACTTGTAACAGTTTCAACCACCTGATTTGGACAATTTTCGAGATCCTAAATGTGGTAAACATAAGATTGTTAATCCTGACATGATTTAACATTGAATTGCATAACAAGAAACCATATTTGTGTGAATTCAATTATTAGTAAAGGTACCTGCTATGACATTGGCTTAACAAGATTTTTTGGCCATGCAACAAATGTGTTAAGTCTTTGATGTTCTTAATCTCTGTGGTGGGGAATGGCACTTGCGCGTCCCCGTCGTAAATGGTGGAAACACTAACCTTCACTACGACATCATCTGCATAATTTAGTTGTGAATGATGGAGTTCCTGCCATAAACTTTTTCCAGTGCCACTAGCCGTGTAGAATCCTTACATTGTCCATACAACCCCATTCACGGCACAACATCCTCACAATTTTCTTCAGCAGATGGGTTGGCTTGATTTTCCACACAACTCCCCTTTATGCTCACTCTTGCCACTAATTTTTCTATATCTGGCTGAACTGGGTGTGACATTGGTGAGCCCATTTGAGACAACTCAAGTTTTATTTCTTCCTTCAACTCTCGCTTCCATTCTTCCTTAAGGTTTTTGATTATTTCAACCAATTGTTCTGGACTGATGGATGTAGAAGAACCACTAGAGGCACATGAACTGCGTCCAAAGTATTGCTTGATGGTCACACCTACCCCTTCTCCGTGAACACGACCAGGGTGATCCCATTTTCCGATGGTAGCATTTATATGTCATGTTGACCTTGGGGAACAAATGCGCCTTGTGTGGCTTGTTCTTCTAAAGAGTCATGCATTCATGACATGAATAGGTAACTTAATTTAACATGTTATGCTAATAAATGTTGGAAATTAACGAATTGCAAAAACTCCCAATTTTTTTCGCTATTTGTTGTGCGGCCAGAGATGTCATGTGGCCAAATTTTTTGGTTCGAGCCATCTTCCACTTCAGTTGTCTTGGAATGGGAAAAGGAGGATGAGTGACGAATGATGAATCTTCGGTATTCATCGCATCTTGTTGCCGTTTCTTCATCTTTTCCTCCATAAGCTTCTTTTCAAGCAAATCATAGCCCCCATGCGACAAAACATGTGGGCAGTTATTCAATTTCTGAGTTTCTTGGGCTTTTTTCCTAACTCCCTGTAAAAAAGACTAGTCATTAGTATGCTACTTTCAATCCCATATCATTCACAAGGTTTTTTCATTGATGTCAAACAATAATTTATTTTATGACTTGCCAGTTTAGGGATTTCCGACTTTCAACAAATTGCTCCCATGTGTGTGTGTCCAGACAATACACAACTGATGGGTCATCTTTACATTGGTGGTTTGGGTCAGCAAAGATGTATTTAGTAGTTAGGCTAGACTTAAATTGTCTCCATCTAGTGCCAACCAATGTCATAACCTTCTTCTTTGCTTTGGCATGTTCCGGGATATCAAATTTTGCCTACACCAGCGAATGAAACAAAACAGTAAGTCATTCACAAGGTATTGTAAAATGAATTTAACAACATCAAACAAAGACTTACTAAGCACGCATGCCAAAATATCATCCCATACTAGATCCTTAAGGAGTCCGGTACATCTTTCCAATTGCAATGTGTTATAGGAATCTTCTCTCTTGCAACGACACCACGATAGTTGTGGAACTTCTCTTCGTTGTTGCCAGATCCTCTCCCAGTATTAGGGTTGACATTTACCGTTGGCCTAGCCTCATCCAAGGTTCTCAATGTCAACCTTCTTAGCTTGGTAGATTCTGTACTCCTCGTAGATGTGGAATGTGAACAATTGTTTGAATTATGAGGAAACAAAGGAGGGGTTGCCATCAATCTGAAAAACATAAGTAAGTATATTAAAATGTATAAGTTTTAACAATAAAATATTTGTAATGTAATGTAATTAATGAAGACAAACATTGTTATATTGTTTATTATTTCCATAAATAAAACCATTACTTGAATATGCCGCAGTTATGTATGAATGTTCTCCCATAAACCTTCATCATGATCAACACGAATTGCATGTTCATCGTCAACCTCTTGGTCTTCAACAACGGAAGGTATCTGTAACACCCCATAGGCCTCCGACGTGTTATCATTAATAATATCAGTTTAGCGCTTAAAACATAATTTCAAACCTCAGCGGAAGCATAGAATCGTTTTCTTGATTCATTATGTATGGAATAAACATATCTCATTGAATACACACACACAAGGCATATATTTCACACCCCTGCTAATCCAGTTTCTTTCCATATCATACATCATAAAGACAGATAACTTGAACATACAGGCAGATAGTCAAATATACAACAATTATACTCAGGGAAAAGTCTCATGTCATAATCTCAAATAGTTCTGTACATAGTCATATACATCAGTGTCTTCACCACACCGTGGTGATACAAAAGAATAACGGCCCTCCTCGAGGGTATACAGAACTATACAACCCTTCTTAAGGATATATAACAGACTCAAAATAAAACAGAGCCTTCAAGCTCTCCCTGCTGCTCCTCAGATCAGCAGCCTAGTCTCTGCTAGGCCTCCTGCCCTGAGACTGATCTTCTCTTCCAGAAGGGTCACCTGAAATCATGGAAACCCCACACGGGGTGAGATAACATATCTCAGTAAGCTCAGGGTCCTTGGGAAACCATTCCCACCCTGGCCCACAGATTCACAACACACACATCAGGCAAACATATCAAGCATGGCCCACTGGCCTGGCCCTCTGGCCCTCATCATATCATGATCATATAGATGGCAGAGCTCCTCAACGCCCTGATGGAGCTCCTCAACGTCAGTATCACATCAATATACATGGCAGAGCTCCTTAATGCCTGGCGGAGCTCCTCAACACCTGAATACATGGCAGAGCTCCTCAATGCATGTATTCATCTATTGGCCAACAGATATATCTCAATCACAACATATATTCATCCCATACAGATGCACACAATATCAATATAAGCAATGCAACAGCCAATGCATGCATCATGAATCATCACCAACACTCCCCAAGAGTGTGGTGTGCAACCAAAATGGGAATTCCTCCCCAGGGACATGAAACTTACCTGTCAAAGGATCACTTTGTAGTTCTTTCCCTGGTCTGTGACTCCCGCCACCAATAATCTCACAATTAAGGCCTAATCAAGGCACATGCAGTTTCATATCAAAATCAAGCCAACAGGCATTCCAACACAGAACATATCATATCAGAATTCCCCTATCCTAGGGTTCAATCAAGTCAAGCCCATACTAGGCTACTTATAGACCCTTTCAAGGTCTACCAAGGCTGCATACAAAGCTTCTGAGTCATCGCAGACTCAATGCACAACACTCACCAGCACATAATCTCACAACAGCCTCATTACTCGAATATCACTGGAATGATGTAAGCCTCAACCGAAGCCCCATTCTATTAGCCTCTCAGGCTCAACATAAGCATAAGCAAGGCTCTGGCATGGCTTCACAACCATAAGTGACTTATCACACAAGTCACATACACAAGCCACAGAGCCAAGATTTAAAGTTATCAAATTCAAAAACTGAAAGCTAATCCTTCATCACTACCATGCCCTGAGCAAGTTTCTCTACAGAACCCTGGGCTAATTCTAGCCCCAGCTCAGTGTGGGTCACAATATCCAGAAAACCCCAAATTCAAAAACAACCAAAGAAACTTGAGTTTCTTACCTCAATGGCGACCCGAAAAGCTGGAGGACAGCTTTCCTTAGCTCTGTCGTCCGTTCTGCGCCTTGGGTCCTTGCCAACACTCAAGTCTCAGAGGTTTTCCTTGAGAAACTAATTCTCACTCACAAGGGGTTTTTCAAGAGAGCAATTGAAGGATTATAGCTTTCTAGGTGATTCTCTCAAGATCAAAGGTCTTTGGGAGGTGTTTAGGCCAAGAAAATAGGTCCTAGGAATCTTGGGCACTCCAACAATGGAGGTTTGGGTGGGGAGGAAGAAGAAGAGGTTTCTTCCTCAGCAAAACACGATTTGCCCTTAAATACTCAGCCTGCCCGAGGTCTAGCGCAATCCGAGCCACCTCTGCCGCGATCTGCACCACAATGTCGGTGATCCGGCGCTAACAGCGCCATCCCCACGCCAACAGCGTCAACTTCCTGAACCTGTGGCGCCATCCGCGCCACACTGGCGCCATCCGCACCACACTGGCGCCCCTCGACCAATTGGCGCTACCAGCGCTGCTCCTGGCGCTGACCGCATGGAAAACCAGAGGAATTGGGTTTTCCAGGGCACTTCTGGCGCTACCATCGCCGACCTCTCGGCACAGTCATGCTACTCGCGTCGTAACCACGCCATTAGCGTGGACTTGCCGAATGTGCGGCGCTACCCACGCCGTCCTGGCGCCCCTAATGCCACAGCCAATAGGTTTGGCGCTAACCGCGCCACACCTAAAACCAGGTTTTCTCTTGAAGAAGCCTGGTACCAAAAATGAGGGTCCTTACAGTATCCGTGTTTAGAAAGTAGGTATGTCACTAATATCAACTATACTTTCATCATTTTGGTGACTCATGGCCGACTTTCTTCCATGTAACACAACACAAAATCTTCCATCGCATAGATCCTGGACATAAAACACCTATCTGGCTTGTTCTGCCATTATAAAAGACTCATCCTTGTAACCAACGTTGCCCAGTTCTACTAACGTAAATCCAAATTGATCTTGATGTACACCAGTATTACCGTTTACCCACTTACATTTGAACACGGTTACTCTGAATGCAGTATAATCAAGCTCCCAAATTTCTTGAATTACTCCAAAGTAAGGCATCATAGCTCGAATCGGATTGTTATCAGATGGGCCACAAAAGTGCTTTGAAGCAACATCGACACTAACCCCACTATTCTGGACATTACTATGATCGTCTTGTGATTTTGTGTAGAAGGAACAGTTGTTGATGTCGTACCCCTTCCACGTGGGAATGTTGAGATTTGGGCCAACAACTAACAATCTTAACGTCTTCGAGGCACTATCATTAGCAAGTATTTGTTCTTTAAACCATGTAACAAAAGTTTTATTATGTTCTTGTAACACCTTCATGAAGTTCATTCTTGGGTGACACTCTTGCAAATATTGTTTGTGCCTTTCTATGTAAGGCAAAACATCTTTTGTTTTATTCAAAACATACAAATGTGCTTGTGCAACCTGTTGTCGACTAAGTGTTACTACATTGTATCCCCTTGTTCCCTTACCTCCCACTGGCAGCTGATGACGGCTTTGTGGAATCCCAACAGGTTTAAGTGCATCGATGTACTCAGAACAAAACTCAATACTTTCTTCGGCAACATATCTTTCAACAATGGAAGCCTCTGGACGATATTGATTCTTGGTATAACTTTTTAACACTTTCATATAACGCTCAACAAGATACATCCACCATAAAAAAATTGGACTACACAACCTGATCTCCCTGACTAAGTGAACAATTAAGTGGACCATTATGTCAAAAAAAGATGGAGGAAACTGATAAAGGACAACGACAACGTTCTCCAAATCATACAACTGTTTCAGGTCGATGACTTTGTTACAAAAAGCATTAAACGAGAAGCACAAACGAGTAATTGCAACCCTAACTTTTTCAGGCAATATACCACGTATAACAATAGGAAATATTTGTTGCATCAACACATGACAATCATGAGACTTCAACCCTACCAATTTCAGCTCCTTGACAGATACAAGGCTCTTTATATTAGAAGAGTATTCTTGTGGGACTTCTATTGTCAATTTTGTCTCTCTTGTAGACAAAGTGTGGCTGGCAGGGGGCAAATACATTTGTCGACCTTGTTTAATTGGATGCAATTGGTGTCGTATACCCATCTCAACCAAATCTTGTCGAGATTTCAAATTATCCTTTGTCTTCCCTTAAATGTTCAAGAGGGTGCCAATCAAACTATCACAAACATTTTTCTCAACATGCATTAGGTCTATACAATGTCTAACATCCAAATCGGACCAACATGGAAGATAAAAAAATATGGATTTTTTCTTCCAAATTTGCTTGTCAGATGCATCCTTCTTTTGGGCTTTCCCAAAAAAGTCCTTCACATGATCATAAACTTATTTGCCTGCTAACGGTGTAGGCGCCATTTCATTCTCCTGACAACCATAAAAAGCCTTCTTCAATCGTCGATATGGGTGATAGGGTTCGAGGAATCTATGTTGCCTTGTATATATTGTTTTCTTTCCATGTTTTAGTTGGACAAAGCTAGTATGTTTTTCACATATAAGACATGCGTGATGTCCTTTGACACTATATACACTCAAATTCCTGTATGTTGGAAACTCATTAATTGTACAGAACACCATGGCATGCAACCTGAAAGTTTCCTACAGATGCCCATCAAAGACATCAACCCCGTCAAGCAACATTTTTTTCAAGTCTTCATTCAACAGCGCCAAATACACATCAATATCATTTCCTGGTTGTCGTGGACCTGCTATCATCATGGACAACATAATGTATTTTTGCTTCATGCACAACATAGGATGCAGGTTGTAAATCATAAGCAATACTGGCCATGAACTGTGGTTAGTAGATAGGCTACCAAAAGGATTCATACCGTCAAAAGGTAGCGCAAGCCTTAGGTTTCTTGGGTCATTGGCAAAATGTGGGTACATACGGTCAATTGCCTTCCATTGAGGAGAATCGGCGGGGTGCCAGAGATTTCCATCATTATTCCTCCCATATGCATGCCAAGTAAGGTTTTTGGCGTCATTTGCATTAGCAAACAACCGCTGAAACCTTGGAATTATGGGAAGATACCAACAGGCTTTTGCGGGCTGACCGGTGAATGAGTTTGTTTCATCACTGCCATCATCGTCAATTAATTTGTATCTTGGGGACCCACAAGTAGGGCAGTTGCGCAAATCCGCATACTCATGTCGGTACAGGATGTAACCATTAGGGCATGCATGGATTTTCTGGTACTGCATCCCCATAGGACATAAAATCTTCTTTGCTTCATAATGCGTCTTGGGCAACATGTTTTCTTCAGGAAGCATTTTCTTTAACAGTACAAGCAATTCTATGAAGCTTTTGTCACTCCATTCAAATCTGGCCTTCAAGTTAACCAAAGACAACACCCCCGACAACCGTGTGAAGGAGGTGCACTCAGCATACAAAGGGATCTTTGAATCAGTCTCCAGTTTTGAATATGTCGATGAATGTGCTTGGCGAAAATTTCTTCTCCCAGGTCGCGTATCATGTCTTCTATACGATCCTCATTGTTCACATCAACCGATGCAGTTTTTGTCGCTGGCTGCATGCCTGGCAATTCAAGATGATGGCGTCACATATTAGATGAGTTCTGATGTCATCTATGGATTGTCGTCTCCCATTCACATATTTCACACAAGGACAAAAAATTTGCCCCTCAAAGATGGTGCATTTCGGGTGGTAAATTGAAGAAATTGTTCAACCCCAATTTCATACTCATTCGTAATGTGTGGTGCTTTCATCCAAATATGATCCATGTTTTACATCTGCTGTCTAACCTTTTCTATAAAAAAACATATATGGATGCAAATGTATGTCATGTATACAAACAGGTGTGGCCCTATCCCATTCAAGAAGAAATATTTTATGCAACATTCATACATTTACATTACATAAGGTTTGATTAATTTAATGAAATTTCGGCAGCATTTCGCATTGGTCTCCGAGTACATGACATGATAGCGGAGGTTTTATTCACCCCAATCAGTATGTACCCGGAGATCAACGCAAATTGCAGATCACCGAAATTTCATTAAATATAAAAAACCATATGTAATGTCAATGTATGAATGTTGCATAAAAATGCATTACTTCCCAAACTGTCCAAACGGACAATTCAAGATTCAATTCAACGATTAATCCAAACTATCCGTCTTAATCATTGAGTTGAACCTTAAACGGGAAACTAATGTTATACAATGCAATGCATGTTGTAATAAATAAACTACAAAGCTGACACAATGAAAGAAAGTAGGAAAATAATTTAATATTCATAGAAAATACCTGAAAATATGGAGTATATGATTGATTATACGACCTGATGTAATTGAAGTTGTATAAATGAGTTTTGTATTAGCTACCAAAAGAAGCCTTTATGAGGTAACCGAGTCGATAACTTGGACCTAAAACAACAAACAAAATTTATTTAAAAACAATGTTTAAAACACACACACACAAACACACACCTTTCTATATATATATATATATATATATATATATATATATAGTGTTCAACTACCTACACCACAAATTATAGTAGAATTTGAAATCAGTAGATAAATAATCCATTCAATCAAATATATGACCAACCAAGGGGGAGGAACCAATATAACAATGTAGGCCATATACAATTCATCCATAATATTATGGACACGTATCAGTAGTGCCATATGATTGTTATTTTGAAGTTCGGTACAATTTATTTTCCTTTTTCTATTTGTTCATTATTTTGTTTTTGTAAGTAGAAAGCAATCCGTGATTTTCTCTTTTTAGGTTGTTTATGGCCCCATTTTGAAATCAACAAGTACTGTTTTTATCAATTTTATGAATGTGAATATGAAATAGTGGAGGGGGCTTAAAGTCAATTGTTGGATGTGTCTAAAGGCAAAGAGAAAGGGTTTTGTTTATACACTGCCTTGCATTTTAAATCTTGCAGCTTGTCTAGGGGCTTAAAGTCAATTGTTGGATGTGTCTAATGGCAGATTCATCCCTAACCAAACCAGCAGAAGAAGTATTGGTCTCTCCATCACCACTGCTATGGCACAGACGTGAGACCAACATTCCATTATGGTGCACACTAAGATGTAGGGAACTAAGACGATCAAGTTCTATCCATATTTTAGGGATTTCACCTTCCAAGTGATATGTTGAAAGGTTTAAGTTTTCAAGCAAGTCCATGTGACTAAAAGCTTCTGCAGGAATAGGACCTGAAATATTGTTTCCTAAAAAATCAAGATTGAACACATTTGTCCATCCAGCAAGTGTTTTGGGAATGAAAGCTGAAAGATAATTGTTTGAAATATCAATAGCTTGTATCATTCCCAACATGGCCAACTCAGTTGGAAGACTTCCAACCAAGTGGTTGTACTGTATTAAGATAGATCTACATGTCTTTGAAGTGTGCAATGACATATCTGGGAATTGATTATGTGAGTTGGTATTGAGAGAGATCTAATAGTAAAAGCTGATTAAGCTTCCCCATGTTGATTCAAGAGAAGCCATGCATGAATGAACTGGAATCAAGCTTAAGTGTTTTGTGCTTTCAACATGCCTCAATGAAAAATGTCAAAGAAAGCTATTGAAGACCAATTTGATTCATGTAAAAGGAAAGTTGTGCAATCTGATAATCCAAAAGCATATCATGCATAATCATTCATCTAGGGTTGCTACATTAAAGGTCTAAGTAAAAGCAATGAACCAGTAAGGCATTTAAAAAGCTAAGTTTTTGGAAAAATGAAGTTTTACTGCATTAATCGATTACAACATTGATAAAATCAATTATTTTGTTCTTCGTGCCTTTTGGAAAACAAATCAAGAACACTGTAATCGATTACATATCAAATTAATCGATTACATAGGCTTAAATTAGAAAATCATGCTGACTGTCTGTAATCGATTACAACTATGCCTATGGATTACATGTTTTGCTGTTTTAATCGCTTGCATATCGTTTTAATCGATTACATAGTACATTTAAAAATTTATGACTGACTGTCTTAATCGATTACCATATTCAGTAATCGATTACTCAATGCATTTAGAAAAACATGTCTGTCTGGTTTAATCGATTACTCCACGAAATAATCGATTACATTGTTCATAGTTCAAGCCCAGATCATATCAGGAGCATTTTAATCGATTACATATGCGAAATAATCGATTATAGGAGCGTGTTTAATCGATTATTTTCAGTTAGAAATCTGTTATAAATAGAAACCTCTTGCTCTGTTTTTTCTGACTTTGAAAAATACGTATACTGAGCAATCACAAACGTTCATAAGCTTTCTTGAGTGAGTTTTTTGAGTTTCTAACATCAAATAGGCTTCACAAATTCATATGGGTCTCTGAATTAATGAAGTGAAGCATCATCATTGTGTCAAAGAATAAGGAAGGAATGCATTGAGTTTGTAATCTCTCTTTCAACCTGTTTGAATCATTCACATGCATATGTTCATTGGATTATCAGGTGAAATCTTTCCTTAGTCTTTGAAGGTGTAATTCTTTTGATTGAATTCTGTAAAGATTATTCTATTGTAAATGGGTTTTCTTACATGTTTAGAGATAGTGTTTCTCTAAGGGAAGCTGAGTAGTGTTCTCAGTTTTGGGTTTGGTCTCTAAGGGTCTAATAGTGTTTGTGATAGTGGAACTCTACTCTAGTGTTCAGTGGAAGAACTGGATGTAGCTTCATAGTGTTTGAAGTGAACCAGTATAAAAATCTGTGGCTAATCTTTCTTCTCTTCTCTTCATCTCTAAATTGTTTTGGTTGTGATTCAAATTATTTGCACAGAAATTTTTTACAACTTATTGGTTTCTTGGCAGTGGAATTTGATTGAATAAATGATTTTTGGTTTCAATACATTTTTAAAGTGATAAAGATCATGTGGCTACTCATATTTGAAATTTTATTTTACCAAGGTTCAACCAATTCATCCCCCTCTTGGTTGTTTTGAAGTGTTCCTTTCATTTTCACCCCATGCTTTTTTTTTTATCAGCAAAAATAATTATATTAATAAAATATAGTACTAGTAGTACAAGTAGTACTACTAAGATTACATCCTAGCTAGAACTAAATAGAACAAAGGTGGCTTGATGCATAGAAGAAAAAGACACCAGAGTTCTAATATTCTTCACTTCCCTTCCCTATGCTTCTTGGAATGCACCCATCAAGTTTGTTGCCGTCAAGGTCTAAGTATGAAAGCATCTCAAGCTTTGAAAGAGAATCAGGTGTTTGACCAACAAACTTAGTTTGATGCAGCATAAGTTCCTTAAGTGCTAGAGGAATTTGACCTTAAAAATTATTTTCAAAAAGGGATAAAGTGACAAATTGATTCAAATTTGTTAATGATTTCAACTGGAATATAGAGGATGGAGTGGTGGAATTCAAGTTATTCCGATGTAACTTCAATGTCCCTTATTGAACTAAATTTCCTAGCTTAGGAGGAATACTTCAAATAAGCTTATTATCGAAAAACTCAAGGCTAAATACTTTGCTACACTTACCAAGCTCAGAATATTTATAAGTACTAAATAGAGCAATTGAGAAAGGGGCTGAAAAACTTAAGACTATTGAAGAACATTGTCATATGTTGGAGAAATGAAATCAATCTCTTCGGCTAGAGGCTGAAAATCTGCTGCAAAATATAGGTATGAAGGATCAAGCACTTTTAGAAAAGCATGCTGAGATAGAGAGGCTGCAGACTCTAATGCATGAAGAGCATTCAAGATGCTATAAATTGAATCCACTCTACAGACATTGCAGAAGATGTACTCTAAGTCACAACAGGAGCAAGGAAATCTTGTAATGGAGCTTACATATGGGCTTCAGTTGTTGAAGGATTTGGAGCTTCCGAAACAGGGTGTTTTTAAGGAAGAAATGCAAAAGAATGTGGAAGAAAACAGGATCCTGACTGACAATATATGCGCTTCAATTTTATATGTACATTAGAACATATAATTTAAGAATATAGTCAGGCATCACATTATCAAATGACAATACAAATCGACTGCTAATAACCAGAATACAAGAAATGAACCTATAGTCTAGAGGGAAAATGGTAGAACAATTGTGTCTCGCGCCAAATAGTCTGAAGATATACTAAGATGTTCCACAAAAAAAAATACTAAGTTTCTAACACAATCTCAGCAGGAACAGTACAATGGTCACTACATGCATTACCTGGATAACCAATGAGTATGATGGTGGCATCTGAATTTTTAAGTTTCCTTTGACAGATGTGTTGTGAACCTCTACATAAATTACAAACAAAAACTTGTTACACAAGCAAAGGCATGCTAGATAAACCTTGAACAGCCTACAGATCACATTTCGGATTATACACAGTTAAACATTGAAGGCTCCAATGGGACAGAATTGTTACCTTAAATATGGTTGGATGACTTCTTTGGTATGTATTTCAGAAAACAACAAATCCTATACCATGTTGGAACAAAATTGATTTGCGATTCACCTCTTCACATTTTTGTCAAAGCTTGCCATACATATCCTACAAAATGCAATTAGAAGTAACTTCTTTGAGTTCTCCGCTAGAATTTACAAATTATAAGTAAGAAGTAGTTAAACAAAACGGATATGCTTTTGCCTCCATAAAATTGTATTTGGTAACATTGGGTCCAGTGCCAACCAGAAAAATTGGTGAGTACTACAATTGTTGGATTATTATCAATGGCATAGGAAACCACTTGTATAAAAGGATATTTATGATCTAAGACATGTCATACAAAGAAAAATGATAACAGAACATCATTATTCTTATCATAACCAAGTGCCCTCAACTCATAACCTATGTTAGAAGATATAAGTAAAAGCTCTTATACAAAAACCTTTGTGGAGTGGGAAGCAAAACTTCAATTACTAATTTAATATTAATGAAACCCTTAGCATTCGAGCCTTTGATTGAAATGAATGAAATATTAAGCTTAACACTGCTACCATTTTCAAAAAATGGAAAGCTCTATAAAGTAGGCTACTCTGCAAGGAACAATGTTTGTCTTCTTGAAGGACCAACCATGGATCAAATGTACCTTAATGGTGGTTTGGTTGTACATGATGATTTGGGTTTGTTTATTCTATAAGGATCCACTGTTGGTGGAGGGTCAGCAATCAACTGGTGTCCATGCATTAAAACCCCACAACATGTGTGCAAGGAGTGGTGTCACAAACATGGTCTAGAGAAACTTAGGAGAGTGAATTGTATAGGCAAGCCTTGGATGCTGTCTATGGGAAGATGGGAGTTCAATCTGAGATTGAAGATGAAGGATTCAACAATGCATACTAACAAAAATGAAGTCAAGAAATAGGGTATCCTGTTAGTAACATTCCTAGGAATTCATACAAAGTGGAGCGGTGAGTACTCCAGCATTGCTTAAAAGAAGTGGCTTGAGGAACCAGAACATAGGGAGGAACTTGCATCTTCTTGCAATGGCAATGGCATGGGGCTACTTCCTAGATGCACCTGAATATGAGGTGTGGCCAGAGGCATATAACAAGAGGTATGAAGGAGGGATAATGACAGCAATGTGAACTGTTGTTGCAGAGTTTGAACAATCTGGATATGGTGCAGTGATCGAAACACCTTCATTTCATCTTGGTAACACGTCAATTGTCACACCATGTACTTCTGGAATAAATGAAACGTGTCGATTTGTGATTTGAATGATGCAAAAGTCATGATATTTTTTTCCCTTGTCTAATAATCGTTAGCATGGAAGTTCCTAACAAAATCCCCACAATTGCAAAATAATAAGAAGAAGAAAAAGAAAGAAAAATGATGAATATATCATCGAGGGCACAAGATCCACTGATCCAGAAAAGGAGAACCTATGAGTAAGACGGGATAGGGAGCTGTCAGGTGCATTTCACTATTAGAGAAAGAAGAAAAAACAAAGAAAGGTCACTGCTAGAAAGAAGAACACAAGGGAAAAAAGAAAAATGATTTAAAAAAATATATATACGTAAGTGCATGGAACTCATTTTTGTAATACACGACTTTCCACATTATGAAACAAACTTGATTAGAAATATATAGAGAGAGTGCAGAGCTTCAACATCACCCCATACCCAAAGGCCCTAACTATTCTCAACATAAAACCCCATATATTAAAATTAGAACTACAGTGGATGAAACATGAAGGCCTGCCACATATGCTTCAAACAGGTTCCCTTTCGCCTGGTTCCTTCAACGAGTGAATTCGAAAACAGGATTCTTCGCAACAAGTTACCCTTTCCTCGCTTGAGAGCTAAGAAGATGCATCCCTCGTTCAATCCCCTCCTAGGCAGCTCAAATTAAAGCCATGAAACAAGTAGCTGGTAAATTAAAATTGGAATTAGCACAATTCGCAGAATTAGAAGCTTTTGCCCAATTCGCTTCTGATCTCGATAAAGCTACTCAAAATCAATTAGCAAGAGGTCAACTACTATTTATTCTCTTTTGTGACAACAAGAGTGTTATCCAAATAGCACACAATCATGTGTTTCATGAGGCGAACAAAGCATATCGAAATAGCCTAACTTAGGCCACTTCGTTCGCCATCACTTTCTACAAGGTTCAATGCCATACATTTCCTCAGAGCTTCAGATCGCGGATCTTCTTACTCAGCTCAAGCCAACTTCTATCAGTTCAGGCGGAAGGTCAGGGGGAGTGGTACAATTAGGCCTTCCCTTCGGTATATGCGATATCAGTATGTAAAGTTCATTTCTCTGCCCTTTTGAAACTTCTGGTTTGAGGGACTTCACCGCTAACGAGCATCGATAAGCTGTCGCAAGTAAGTTAAAGGAATAATAATTGCTAAGGGAAATAATGGGCAATATGTAAAGTCAGTTTGTTTACTATGAATAATTTTTTGGAACTATATGTATGTATGTATGTATGTATGTATGTATGGATGTATGTGTATATATATATATAATAAATCAAAATACTCAAGCATTTGGAGAAACATGTTAGTTTACTACACACATAAAACTTGATACATAGACATACATAGAGTTTACACTACATTAACAAAGTAACTACCGGATAATATATCCTTCACTCAAGAAATACTATTTTGCTAACAATGCCTAAATTTGACGACTAACCATTACATGTTTAACATATGGTAAATCTAAGAAAGCAATAAATGAACAAGTGGATTGTCTAAGGAGAGCATGCCCAACATATGTATCATTGAAGACATTTTTAACTCCAATAGCCCAATTAATGAAAACACCAAACAACACTAACAAGTATAACCAATATACAATATACGAACAAAAGACATATTGTTTTTCAAAATTTACAGACCAAAGATAATGAAATAGTGATTCATTGCCAGGCAATGTAAAATGAGTAACCCTTTTTAGACATAGAACACTAAAATGCCTGTAATATATAAATCAAACAATGGTGGAAAAAACTAGTTCTAACACACATTTGAATGCGTCAATAGCTTATGGAATACCTAGAAGCAAATAAAGAATGAAATTTATGCAAAAAAAAACTGGTTCATTCTTGAGAGTATAGAGTCACAGTTTAAGGCAACACAATGCAAGCAAACAAATGCAGTCAATGACAATAAAATAAAATACTACAAATAAATAGTTGTAGTAATAAACAAAACAGGCAAAAATCTCCAGTATCCAGTTACACATAAAACATAACAAATGACCAGAGATGGCAGCAAACAATAATGGGTCATGTTTGGGAAACACAAGGGCAAACTGAATGGTTTTTTACCCAACCCAATTTTTCTGAACGCGATATTTTTTCATAACACACATGCTTTTGTAAGGCTTCATCATATAAACAACAATAAAAGGAAAACACCCAAATGTGTGTTAGAACTGACGAGATGTGCACAGTTGCAGGCCATGTCGCAAGACTCAAGGGTACGAGAATGATGAGGCCACGACGCAACCGTACTGAGCAAGCATGCTCATTCAACTTCTCACAAGCCTGTACTTGTGACTTGCAATATGAAAAACACGTTCGTAGTCATTATTTTTCTTTTTTAGTGAAATTAGGATATCCCAAATGGGAGTCAAAGACTAACTAGCAAAGATTTCATAGTCATTATTCTTCTTTAAGAGAATAAACTCTATTTTTATATGCACGGACTTGGGATCGAAGACCTAACCACATTCCACTATACCACTACCAAACATTTCATCAAATATTGCTAAGAAGCATTTGATTAAAAAAAATGATTTAGAGTCATTATTCTTCTAATTTTGACTATACCACTAACAAGTATTTCATCAATAATCCTCAATGCATGCAACACCTACTTCATTGAATTCCAAGCACAGATTCACAAGATGGGATTATTATCATCATCACTGTAACGCCCCCTCAATCATCAGGGTCATTACCAAACATAAACCACAATCCGACATATAATCAATCAGAGTTTAAGCAGTTTGGAAGCATATACTAAAAGTGACATCATCAAATGTCATCATCATACACTGTACATGATAGTATGGTGAATATACATAAAATCTCTGTACAAATACAAAACTGTACAAATATCCCCTCAGGGTACATCAACATCAAAACCAAAGGCAAATACAAAACATTAGAGCCACATGCTCATGTCCTCTAAGCCTAAGGTTTACAAGTAGCAGCTATCCCTGCATAGGCTTCTTGCCTTGGGACCTATCTGCTCCTCCTGAGGAATCACCTGCAAAACATAAGCCCCACACCAGGGGTGAGATATAAAATCCCAGTAAACTCAGGGCTCTTGAAGGTATTTCCTTCCCCTGGTTCACTGACTATACATATATATATATATACAACACATAATCATAGTGGTCAATCATTTATCTATCGTCAGTCATCCTCAATACACATCCATCTACCAAAATCAGGTATAATCATGGCATACAGCCATTTATCATATTCATAACTATCATGCAGAGGCTACATCTAGGTATATAGGAACATCTCCACCCTGGGAGGCTACCTCTATATACTAGGAACATCTCCTGCCTGTATATACCTATCGGAGGCTCCCTCTGAATATATATAGGAACATCTCTATCACGAGGCTTCATCTATATATCAGGTACATCTCCTTCTGATGAGGCTACCTCTGTGTACATAGGTACATCTCTACTCACGAGGCTACATCTATATATCACAGGAACATCTCATCCTCTATCACAATACAATTGCCTGAGAAGGCTACCTCTGTGTATATAAGAACATCTCCCTGCAGGAGGCTACCTCTATATCACAGGCACATCTCTCACCAGGTCTTTCTCAATCTCAAGTCATCTATCCTACTACAATAGGATACTAGTCAAGCACAGCATGCATATTCAAGTTTCATATTCAACCAAGCATGCTACAAATCAAGCAACTCATAGCCATACATATCAATTTCCCCATCTCAGGGTTCAGTATGTGCATTAGCAAGCAATCACATCAATTTCCCTCTCATAGGGATCAGATCATCATTCACAGCACTATACCACATCCATACACATGCATACACGCATATCAGAACCATAACCCCATTTGGTGTATGGTGGAACACAACAAAGGATACGCAAATAAGAACCAAGAGCTTACCTGCTCTAGACAGATCACGGGCTCTCCCGGCCTCGTGGCCAATGCCACCAGAGGTATCAAGCTCACGTCCTACATAAGAACAAGCACATAACTCATCAAGTACGGTCCTAAGCCGTTCAAGCGAAAGGAAACTATCATCCTTTCTATATACATATAACAAACCACTGTACAAGTGATTCTCAGACCCTCAACAAGATCCCTCTCAGCCTGTACAAGGCTACAGAGTCTCCACTAAGACTCTGATCAGGCTAACATGAAGCATATCCCTGCTTTAGCCTTCTCAATTCAAGCAGCCAATATGAACCCCTTTTAGCTGACAAACAACATCTATACTATCTCATAAGCAACTTTGTCAACTGCCCTAAGGTTCATAACAGTCATATCACTGGCCTTTTATCTCTGCTCATACATACTCAGAGCCAAAATTAAACTTCATCAATAACGATGATTCAAGGCTCTAACTTCCTCAGAACAACCCTCTGAGCATAAAACTCTACAGAGTCCAAGCCTAATAACAGCTCTAACCCGTCCAAAAACACCTCTCAAGATATCCACAATCCACCAAATCCAATACACAGAAATAACGGCTAGAGCTCGAGTTTCTTACCTCTGTGCAGTCAAGACACACCAGGGAATCACTTTTCCTAAGGCAGATCACTCAAACAAGGCCTCCTCTGGTCCTGGTTCTTCGATTCCAAGGACGCTCTGAGCAAACTCGATCTCGCCGTTTACCACCTCTTTTCGAGAATAAAGCTGGGTATCTAGCTTATCTCGAGGCTCTGAACACTTTCTCAGTTGGGTCAGAGGTGTTTAGATGAAATATGGAGAAGGTATAAAGCGCTTGGGCTCAACAATGGTCGTTTCTCTCTCTTCCTCTCCTCCATTTTCGTCCAAATGAGCTTTATATATAGGCTGCCCAAAAGTCCCGCGGATCGCGCCACCTCTGGCGCTAATCGCGCCAACGGGCACCAACCGCGCCACCCGCGCCACTATTGGAGCCAACCACGTGAAAAACCAGAGAAATCTGCATTTCCAGGGCACTTCCCGCGCGACCCGCGCGGCAAATGGCGCTATCCGCGCCACTCACATTCTCATGGGGCCAACCGCGCGGTTTATGGCGCTGACCGCGCCACGCCTCAGACTGAAGTTCCTTCTTAGGAACCCTAATGCTTGGGTTATGTTTCTTAATCACAAGCTTAATCCTATGCTTAAAATTCAAGATATTACAATCACTATCATCTACTAGCAAATCATTTTGAAAACCATATTCAATTAAAGACCCATAAGTTCATTGAGCCAGCGTATAATTCTTTAGACCCAATTGAGACTAGAAGAACTCAGGGCAACTAAGGTGGGGGAAAAAACCACATTCACAAAGTGAAACATTGAGAGAGTTCAGAAAATTGGGCTATGCCAAAGTTCGAAACTTTGTGTGCTGCTATGACAAAGGGAGCTAAATCCCGTAATGGGTGTTTTTTCATTCAAGTGATGCAACACTTGATAACCATATAACAGTTATTGAACAGTGCAATGTAACACTAGTGGTGCTTCAAAATGCAGGGAATTAAGAAAGTTAACTAGAATAAGTGGAGCAAGGAAGAGAAAGAGGGAGTTAGGAGGTTGAGCTGATGCGAAAACAGGAAGTAACTGAGGAAGCCATTGTTACAAACTTACAAGGTTGTTCCACCAAGAATAAGAACTAAAGAAAAATCCTTATTCAAAAGACCAACATCACTTTAAGCTTCAATATTCCAATTCCAATGAAACAATGGTGTCATTTGTGTATGTCAAATTTTTTTGGTTGAGTAAATACTCACTCTAATGATTGTCCGACAAGATTAGAACATCACAAATAGACCAAATACTACCCCAAACACCTTTAATTCCATAGCCAATTAGCCACAATAAAAAAAAGGTTCTCCTCTGTAGAAAACAAATGAATAAAATCCTTCACAATTAAAACAAAAATTGAGACAATCACACAGCTATTTCCATCATGAAAAGACACCAGGCAATGAAGAAAAAATAGTAGGCCATAAAAGGTAAAACTTGCAATTCAATCTACTATTCTGGTTTCATTATCCTTACAAGAGGCATAAAATCAACTTTAAAAAAAACATTTCAGTAGTGGTACAACCACTTTGTATCTTGTGCCTTAATTCTTCCATACATAAGTATGTGTATCAAAGCATTAAAATGGAAGTACTTGCTTACCCAAATGACAACAAGAATAACGCATAAGCAACACGAATACGACGTCAACACGGTGACCTCCTACATGGAGATGGGGCAGAATGCAGAATGAAGAAAGCTTTCTTGGGCTCTTTGAAATTAATTTGAAGTAGGGTGTGGCCGGAAGTACGGTGTGGAAGATGATGGTGTGCGAAAATGTCGACTAGGGCACAGGCGCGTATGTATTGTAATAAAATCAAGTTCCAAATTACAATATAAAATGAAATTGCAGGTTGCATAAAACAAAGATTTTTTTAGTCTTTGAATTCGACCAAAACGATGACGTTTATGCATAACCGTCTTTGATGCAAGTAAAACGACGACGGTCTACTCTAAAACCGTCTTCGTTTTGTCCTTTCAGTGACGCTTAGCGGAAATCCGTCGTTGTAAACATCCACATAATTGTAAAATTGCAATCGCGTGGGATACAAAGACGGTTATGAAATAACCGTCGTCAATACTGTATCGTAAAAAGACATATTTGTAGTAGTGAGTGTTTCTATACGGATTTCCTTTTTGAGATTAAATATTAATATATATATATATATATATATATATATATATATATATATATATATATATAACTCATTCCTTCCATAGTCAAGAACAGAAAGTTGTCCTATGACGAAAGTTTGTCCAAACTTATATATGCTACTTTCTTTTAACATATATTTACACAGTTGGGCTACTGAATTAATTAACACAACAACCACCAATTAATAAATGGTTGATCCGAGTAGGATGAACAAGAGATACTTCTTGCAATCATATATAAAAATAAGGATTAAATATATTTTTCATTTAATTTAATGTTTTTTTATATTTTTGTTAATTATTGTAATTTTCTAGTACTTGTTTGTTTTGTTTTTATCTTAAAATATTTTAAATAACATTTTTTCACTATTTAAAATATTTTTTATTATTTAAAGTATTATCTAGAGTGTTTTAATGACAAAAAACAAAACAAACAAATTTTAAAAGAACTAAAACAAAAACAAATTACAAGGACAAAAAGAAAAAAAATACTAAAATTTAAAGATAAAAAATATATCTAAACCTTAAGATAATTCATAATTACGCATTCAGTTCTTTTAATGATACCTAATTAACTAATTCATCAATATATTAATATGTCAATACCTCAAGTGACCGGATGACTCGAAATATTAATGAGCATTTCATACTCAATGTCCTTCATTTCAAACCCACATAGTCTTCAAAAACTAATTCATCAATATTAAATCTCCAAAAAAAATTCATCAATATGCATGAGTAGACATTTTAAATTAATTAATTCGTGTAAAAAATCAAACTTCTAATTTAATTTTTATGAACAGGAGGAAGTAACTATATATTATCAACTAATTCAAATTAAGTAATAGTTTTTACTTTTTATTAGAAATTGTGAAGGGGATATTAGCTTAGTTAAATGGTTAAGGAAGAAAAAAAGAGAAAAATTATTGTAAATATGACCTTCTCTACTAATAAAATTAACAAATTGACATTTATCGATAAAAGAATGATGGAAATAATATCTTCTTTTTTTTATTCTCAAGATCAAGAATGTCTACCAACCTATATCATTCTCACATCATTGAACATAATGATATCTTATATTATTGTGTTAATCCTTTTGTATTTAATAGGTCCCCTATGAAAATAATCTTCTCGAAATCAATGTAAAAAGAAATAACTTGTAAAGTAGCAGCATGAATCATGCATCACCCTCCAAGTGATGTTAACATTCGTACACTGCCATCCAACCGTTGTGCTGATTATCTTGTAGTAGCCGGCACTATAACCTTATTAGGAAAGGCATGAACCACATCCATAAGCGTTACTTGTCGTTCATGCCAAATATAGAATAAGTCGTGGGAAGAAATTGTTGATCAACATGATGGGAATACACAAATGTAAATTCGTCAGGCTGAAGAAATCGAGCTATAAATTGAGGTAGGATAAAAGTTTGGGGAAAGCTAACAGTGCCAAAAGAAAATGTCAACACTATTAGAAAGAATGTCAACATAAATAAATAGTATGGCTGGTTCTCACCGGCCGTATAGCAAGCACAAGTAACAAATTCTTATTTTTTAAGCATTCCTGGTATTCAGTATTAATAATTAATTTTGTACAAAAAGAAAAAAAAAGGAAATGTTGGGGCTTTTTTTGAAAGAAAAGAAAAAGAAAAAGAAAATGATGGAACATAACATCACGAGATTTCGGAAGCACGAAATAACTAGAAATAACAAGAACAATATTCTTTATTTTCAATCACACTAAATGAGATTTATATATATATATATATATATATATATATATATATATATATATATTATAAAAGAATAATATTCCTATCACACTAAATGAGATTGATCACATGAATTACACAATACTATTGGGTTTTGTTTTATAATTATCAGAATCTTGATGAGTGATGCAAGTAACCACCATTTGATGTGGCCACACATTATACGACTCAAAGGATAACAGAGGAGTTCCACAGAAAACCATGATATTGATTAGAAATTAGAATGATTGATTAAAAGATACAACACTAGTGCGTTAGAGCTCTATTCATAGAGCTTATTTCTGATGAGCTAACTAATACTACTTTTAACGATAATAATTTGTGAGTATATATATCTTATGTTTGTCCATAGTGTAATGCTACGAATAACCAACGCGCATATCAGTATTTTTTTATCGATTAATGTTATATGATTAATTTTTTTTAACTAGCTTATATCTTCACATGTATATCAGTATGGTATGTGAATACGAGCGTATATCAACAAGCGCCAATCAATATTAACCATCCAACTGTGCAAGAGTGCAACAAAACAAGATGACCCATCTTTTGTTACCATGAGGAAGACATATCACGTTGAGATACAGGGTCCAGAAAAAAAAAACGTTGGTTGACTTGGCAATAAATAAATAAAGACAAAGCAGATTTTTTTTGCCTCTGAAACGCAACTTGATGAGTACCTGTAGACTCCAAAACGAAACTTAATTGGGGCACCCAGATACATCTTTATTGGAGCTAATTAGAAGTTTGGCAGCAATACAGGTTATAGAGAATGCAATTTTTTGTGATAAGTATGAACACTTTAGTCCAATAGTCATTGATTTCACTTATTGGCTTATTGCACAAGTCTGAAGTTTTTGGTCAACATTCTTAATTGGATTTATACTGTGCGTGGAGATAGGACATGATCTTTTAGATTAATAATTTAGAAAACCATTGTATTCTCAATATTGTGCAACTTTTCTTAACAGCTCTTCCTTGTTGCTTATGGTCTCTGTTATACTCAAACGTATAAACCACATCTTGTGCTAGTCTTTGTATCAATAATGTGTCATTCAAAAAAACTAAGAACACAAGTTGAGTACAAGCCTGGGTTAAAGATATGCCGACAAGCAACAATTATAAAGAGGGTTCCCAACTTCCTTATTGAAGTACTAATTAACAAGGTCACTCAACTACAATTAATTTCGACCCATATATAAGGACTTTTTTCCGAATCAATTAATAAAAAAAAAAAAAAACTATGTATCAAAGTAGGATGATTTTAAAATTATTTACATGTCATCAGTTGTTTTTGCCACTTAAGATAACTCGAAATACTACCTTAAATGAAATTTTATGTTTGCATTGTGTTATGTAGCATGAGACACCATCTTGAATAAATTTTTTTACGTTAGTTATATTTCAATTGATTAATTGTAAAAACAATCGATCTAAAAAAGTAAGACAAAAACAACCCATGATATATAAATAGTTTTAAAGTCACTCTACTTTGGTAAATAATTTTTTTATTACTTGTTTCGTAAAAAAAATCCATATACAAGTGTCACAATCCTACGTAGAAAATTCAAAATTATGAAAAAAAATCCTTCACCAGTTTTTTTTAATCAGCAAACAAAATCCTTCACCATTAATTTTGGCCCTGATTAAGATTTAAATTTTTATCATGTCTAACATTGTCTCGACATTTGCAAACTCACTTTTAAGGACAATATGTTGTATTCATGGCAAACCAAACAATCCACCTAGCTTTTTTAAGGTCCTCTCATAACAATGGTTTAAAAGTGACTCTTACAATCCTTGAGCATCATCGCTTGAAGCCAATTGTAGCCACATTTTGATACTAGCAAACACAAATTTTAACAAACGTACACGGCCATCCAACCGTTATGTTGATTAATTATCTTGAGTAGTCAGCAGTATACCCTTATTAGGAAAGCCCCATGGACCACATCCATCAGCGTTACTTGTCATTCCATGCCAAATATAGAATAAGGTATGAGAAAAAATTGTTGACCAACCTGGCGGGAATTTTTTTTGAAAGGCAAATACGAGTAAACTATTAATATGTAAAGTAGGGTATACATCAAAGGATGAATGTACAGTAAGAGACTATACTTTAATTTCCATATCCTATCCAAAATAGACTAGCTCTCCAAAAAGACCAGGCCTAAACTGCCATATTATAAAACAGGCAAAAAAATTAAATTATTGCTGTTTAAATAAGAATTTACGTAAACACTGCATTTTCAAAACAAATTACAAAATTATAGCTGTCTTTCACGTGGTAGCAGGGCGTGTTGAATCACGTCCACCATGGACGTGTTCAAACACGTCGTACCACGGCGCAATTGAAGTCAGGGACACGTCTAGGCAAGGCGCGACTAAGCTCCTAAACACGTCCTGTCTGGACGTGATCTTGCAGGTAGTGTTTTTAAGGATTCAACGGAAGAGATTTCAAGTTGTTTTTAAGGATGGCCATAAAGACAATGGAACTATTGAAAGGGTGCGGATCACAGGAAGAGATAATGGAAGTGCTTGCTGCGGTGGCTTTGGACTTGGGGGATGTGATCGATGATGTGAACACCTTGCAGGTGATTCCACTGAATGGTGCATTGACCAATGATGTTTTTCAGATAAATTGGCCAACCAAAAATGATGATGAGGTCAGAAAGGTTCTGATTCGTTTATATGGGGAAGGAGTTGAAGTTTTCTTTGACAGGGAAGAAGAAATTCGAACCTTTGAGTGCATTTCAAAGCATGGTCATGGTACGTGCTTATCTTCTTTTTTTAATTTTTTTTAATAATATATATGATAATCTATGACTATACAATAGTATAAGAGTTTTGTATTGTACATTTTTGTTGCATAGACTACTATTTATTATTTTGCCAAATCTTGATTTAACTTAAATGGGACCCTTGCATTCAGTCTTGTCTGGTGAGGGTAACCGGAATGAGATATTATATGTGAGCTTGGAAAAAACCGAATAAGAGTATCCACTATTTATTCACTGGACCAAGATATCTATGGCTGAGATTAACCAAGCAGGTGTGCTAGAGGGAATTATATTTATATCTATCTAATCCAAATGGGTCTGCATGCTTGCGTCATGACTGCAAATTTTACGCGGAAACCTGCATGGCCTAAAGATGCTATAACTAAATATGTATATATAGAATTATATATTAAACCGAGGTGTGTCATGATATACATATATATATAGATTTGCTTGGGTAATTCTAGTGGTACCAAGATTAGAGCATGAAAGCCAGTAGCCGGGATGGTTACAAACCGAGTACATGGTTGCCGGGATGGTTATAAACCGAGTTCATGATTGTCGGGTTCATGGTTGCCGGGATGGTTACAAACCGAGTTCATGGTTGTCGAGATGGGTATGGCCGGTTTGTGTTCTCGGCATGCCGGGTTTGCATGGTTATGTATGCATGGTACGTAAGGTTACCCGGAATTTCAAGGGAACTGGGGTAAGGAGGTGCCGGGTATAGCATACGGGATGGCCGGGTTGTGTTCCCGACATACAAGGTTTGCATGTACGTAGTAATGCCAAGAGGCCGGAATGTGGGACAGTCGGGGTACTGCAAAGAGGCCGGGCTGTGGGTGTACCGTAAATGGCAAAACTTGTGCCGAGATGAATCCATCCGGTTGGCCGGAATATGGCTGTGAGGAACTATAGCATATGGGGCGGTTGTTATTGGAAACGAAGCACTTATAAAAGTAATCTTAAGCTTGTGGTGGGGTAGTGTGGGGTTATCACCATGTTGATTTATAAATAGTATGGTTGAATGCTGGACCGAGGATAGTCACTATTAGGAAAACCAGGGGTGGTTTATAAACCGAGAAAACAAAAGCTGAGATAGTACTATTGTTTACTTTGTTCACTTAATATATATATATATATATATATATATATTGCTTAGCTATTACCTTTGGTTGCAATGATTATCTCAATTCGTGCTTGAGCTTTTAGAGAGTATATGGTCAGTTTGAACCTCTTCCTGCAAGATCACGTCCATGTAGGACGTGTTTAGGTAACTGCAAGATCACGTCCCCGCAGGACGTGTTTAGGTAACTGCAAGATTTAGAGCTCAGTGGCGCCTTGTCTAGACGTGTCCCGGACCTTAATTGCGCCCTGGTACGACGTGTTTGAACACGTCCATGGTGGACGTGATTCAACACGCCCTGCTACCACGTGAAAGGCAGCTATAGTTTTGTAATTTGTTTTGAAAGAGCAGTGTTTACGTAAATTCTTATTTAAACTGCAATAATTTAATTTTTTTGCCTTATAAAACATTTCAATGGGTTGACACACCAAGAGGGTAGAATAAGCCTGGTAGAACCCCGCCTTTGTACAAAAGTCACTGCCATAAGATAGTTTTAATAGAGTTCACAACACACCCCAGGGTTGCAGTACCCCCGAAACACAATATTGTTTCTAGGCAACAACAAAGTTCAAACTATGACATGCCATATCAGCCTTCGATATTTGTCGATATAACCCTTTACAAAGTGGCCTATCTGATCATATAGTTGTATAATGTGACACAAAGGTACATTCAAACTGTGACACAAAGGTACATTCTTTGCTATAATAAGGTAAAAACTAGTAGATTAAAAGGAACAAAGTGGTTTGCGAGATCACGACGATCCCGGTCACTTTTGAATGCTTGAAACAACCTCGAATTTAGATGATACTTAGTAGATCCACCTTGCTCAAGGCATGACATCAAAGATTATTCAGTTTCTTGCTTGCATAGATATGCGTACATGCACACAATAAAAATCACACAAATAGCTCAAGTTCAGAAATTGAAGCCCTTTAGGATGAAAAATATTGTTACCACCTTATCAAAAAATGGATATTTATAAAACAGAAGAGTAAATGATACAGAACTCAGCACATAACCTCTGCAATATAAACATATTAAATTGGCTATGAAAAAAGAACGATGCATACTTAAAATGTTTCTCAAATTACAAATACATTTCCATGGAAAATTAGGCTTCTTCCTGTATGTACAATTTAGACACAAGAGACAAGCTACATACACCATTCATTTCTTCTAATACACCATTTAAAAATAGTGCATTTCCGGAAGTACCCCTGGCATTTAAAATTACAAAAACTATTCATTTTTTATATTCTCCCTGTCCGCTCTTCTCCCTCGTCTCCTTCCGCTTCTCTTCTCCCTTTGGCTTCTCTTCTCCTTCGCTTCTCTTGGCATTGTGCAACAGGCTGAGCAAGCATTTGGTGGCTGGTGTTCATTTTTTGGTGGTGGTCAGAGCTTCCGCGATCAGACTCGACGGTCTCAGGTGAGTTGCTTTGGTTTTGGGGCGGGTATGGTGTAGCTGTGTTTTGGATTCGAGGATCTATATAGATTATACGGATTGCGTGATCCGAATAGGCTATACGGATTAGGTAATCCGGATAACCTATACGGATCATCGAATACGTATAGCTTATAAGGATTCGTTAATCCGAATAGACTATACGGATTAGGTAATCCGTAAAATCTATTCGGATTAACGGATCCGTATAGGCTATACGGATTGGATGATCTGTATTGGTTATCCGGATTACCTAATCCGTATAGCCTATTCGGATCACACAATCCGTATAACCTATACGGATTGGATGATCCGTATAGGTTATCCAGATTACCTAATCCGTATAGCCTATTCGGATCACGCAATCCGTATAACCTATACGGATTGGATGATCCGTATAGGTTATACGGATTTCATAATCCGTGTAGCCTATTCGGATCACGCAATCCGTATAGCTTATACGGATCCGTTAAACCGTGTTGTGTAATTTTTTAAAAAAAAAAAAGCTTTTTCATACAATTGGGAGCAGGCTTTGTGGTTCAGGTGTTGTTAGTTTGATGACGTGGTGGCTTCTAATGCTCACTATTAATGTGTTGCTTTCTTCTTTATTCAGCTTCCCATGTTAATTACCATACATAATGCGAATTCTGCCTGGTTTGTTAGTTGTTGTGTCAAATTATTATACTTTTGATGAAATTTTGAGGTGAGGAACAAATTGTGTGTTACTTCAAATGAGAGGACCACTGTACACTTGAAATGTATATGTATATATATGTAGTAAATAGCACCATGCCTATATACTGGTGGCAAGGAGGTTAACCTTTGACATATAAATATTTGATGAAACTCCTCAACACTTGCTACATCTAATGACCTTATTCTTTAAAATTTGAGTTGATTGCTTTGTATGATTGTGAATTGGACCTGTTGAACACAACATTGGATTGTTTGGTTAGAATGAAACCGTATTTGTGATCATGCATGGCAATGACCTTGTTTGACCCGCTATAGGATTGTTTGCCTAGAATATCTCTTGAGTGGTTTGTATGGTTATGATTTGGATCTGTTGAACAGATTTTTTGATTTTGTGGTTAGAATGGGAGCGTATTTGTGAGCATGCATGTCAAAGAACCGTGTGTAACCCGGTAGGGGTGCCTGTGAATTGGACCTGTGTAACTTGATAAGCAAATTATGTACAGATCATGGCTAGGACTAGAGGAGGTATACAACGGCCTGTTGGTGAAGGTCATGAGAGGCGAAGGCCTACAGCATCTGTTCGTCGAAAGAGGGTGGCTTTTAGTGTTACTGAGGATCCTCTAGTTGAGGATCCTCCAGTTGTGGATCCTCCAGTTGAGGAACCACAGCTGCAGACTGATGTACCTGAGACAGATGATGTAGGTACTGCAGCTTTTGGAGGAGGTCCAGATGACTGCTCGGTGTTGAGCGGTTATGCTGACCATGTGGCTTCTAAAGTCTGGTCAGGAGAGGTATTTATAACTACGACGCAGATATGTTGTTCAGCAACATGTGTTTGGTTCTCATCCACTGTGAACATGTGTTTATGTATAAATTGCAGGAACGTCCAGAGCTAAAGTTGGCTTCCCATGGACGTAAAGTTACTAAATTTGGGAAGTCAGCTGTTGAGATTGAGGGGTTGGTGGCTGCTACAGGGCTTAGTCCCTTGATACGGTGCTCAGTTGACACGGGAGATCGGGGGTTGCTGTCTGCATTTGTGGAGAGATGGCACCCGGAGACTTCCAGCTTTCATTTGCCGGTGGGCGAGCTGAGTATTACACTGGATGACATCGCCTCGCTGCTTCATATACCTGTTCTGGGAGTCTTCCAGTCGTATGACCAGATAGACGTCGGAGAGGCGATTACACTATTGGTCGACTTGCTGGATGTCACAGTAGCTGAGGCTGAGGCGGAGATGACACAGTGTCATGGCGCATATGTCCGACTGTCCTGGCTTCGAGAGCTCTATTTCAGATTGTGTCAGTCTAGGCAGTGGATGCTAGCAGCTAGGGCTTATTTGTTGCATCTTGTTGGTTGCACGTTGTTTGCCAACAAGAGTGCGACTCATATAGGTGTTCAGTTCTTAGAGGCTTTTCGCGACATCGATGAGGCTGCACGTTTTGCCTGGGGAGCTGGTGCTTTGGTTCATATGTATGACCATTTGAGCTATGCATCGAAACACCACGGCAAGCATCTAGCTGGGTACATTACTTTATTACAGGTAATCTTGTGTCTGTGTGTGTGTGGGGGGGTTTGTTGTTGTTTGAATTATTTATGACTTGCAACCATATATTGATGTAGTGCTGGATATATGAGCATTTTCTCACTGTTGTGGACGGGGGAGTTCTGGACTCATACGAGGAGACGCAGCCGCGTGCCTGTCGCTGGAAGTGTGCTAAGGCATTACCGCTAGCGACTTACCGTGCCCGTTTAGACAGATTGAGACCAGATGACATCTGTTGGACGCCATATGCGGAGCACAGGGCCCTCAGGGATTTTGAGCCGATCAGTTTATTTGCCGGTTTCATTAGATGGGGTCCGCACATCGTGAGGTACCTTCCAGACAGGGTTGTTAGGCAGTTCGGCCAGATTCAGCACATTCCAGAGCTGCCCATGTCGGAAGTTCCCTCAGCTGACGATGTTGATGACCGATGGGCCCACTTCACAGATTACCTTATATCAACCGGTGACTTGGTACACTATCCAAGTCACTGTGTTGCTAGATATATGGAGTGGTTCTATCGGATCTCACATCTGTTTATGACGGCTACGCAGTATGCATATGCCCGTGCACAGGGTCCACCTGCGCCCAGCACTGATCCTCCCCCTGCAGCGGATATTCATCCCCCTCGTGCAGATGCCGGTCCAGATGCATCAGAGGTTATTACGTAAGACCAGTCGCCAGCACATGCAGTGGTAAAATTCTAATAATTTCCATCCATTTGTGTTTACAGATTTGTTTACATTGTCTAATACATTTGGTTATTTTGTTGTGATTTCAGTCTATTTGCGAGCGCTTGGCAGACGGCTTGCAAGCCTTCATCCATGACAGTCTCGTTACTGAGGGAACGGATGCATACTCTCGGATACAGGAGATGTTGCATCTCGCCCGCAGTGTCAGGGACTACAGCATTGTATATCGACGACGACCTAGAGATGCACAGCGGAGACGCCTTGAGTAGTCAGTAGTTGTTATTTGTACTGATGAGGACATTTATGTTCGACATATGTATTTATTTTTTGCTTTATGTTGAGCACACTTACTTTGTTAGTTATAACTATATATTGACACAGTTATGGAAATTGACATTTTATTCATTCTTAAAACCATTTTACACATCTCCTAAGTCTACATGTTCAGTACGCATCCTCATACATGTAGCATACATTTGCATTCTACTAATGTAATGCTTGGGCCATGCTTGTGCTTCGCTGGTATGGTGACTATCCCACAAGAACGCAGTCAACGGCAAAGGACAATTGTCCTTTAATAAAACCTGTTTCAAATAATAACGTTAAGTTAGGCAATGATGAGTTTCACATATTTATGTAGTTACATAGAATAATTAAATTAATGTTATACCTGAACAAAGTGATTGCCAAAAACATGACCGACACACAATATGCGATGAACTTGAGGATCTCTAGGGGGTTCGCTTCTTAATGGAAAAAACGTCATACTTTGCTGAAGTGAAAGAGATACTACAATGACGTTATATCTTGATGCAATTATGTGACCCATCTCCGTAATATCCATCCATTTATCAACGCTTACCTGTAAATAAACAGTTATTCAAATATGTTTAATGTACATCATTTGCGTTGTTATGAAATCGATATAATGATCTAAAAAAATGAACTTTTACCCTCGACATTCCATCAACCAATAGGGACCGTTTTAATGTTTCAAATCTATGTATACTACCAAACAACGCTATATATCCATCCGTCCAGTCTCCAAGTTCTCTGAGCAAATGACTGCGTACCAAAGACCATGAATCTTCACCATATCCTAATAACACAGCAATTACACGGTATCCGCAATTACCGTCTGCTTTCACATCAGTGACATTCAAGATGTACTTCCGCATAAATGGATGAAATTGATCTACCATCGAAACCATCCCGTCATGTTGCATCTGAACATCACATGAGGAATGCGACTGTTTTGCAGTGGAACAACTGTTCTGCACTGAATGCAACTCATCTACATACTCAAAGTAAGACGGATCCCTTTTCGTTGACCTTTCATGCTTTGTCATCTTCTTTTTTGGAGCACCTCTAGTTTTCACCTTATCAGGTGGAGGACACATGGAGGTTAAATCAGGGTACGCAATTTCTTTAAGTTTACTCTTAAGTGTCAATTTCCCACACATGTCAAGCTTTTCAAAATGCTTCGATATAGCTTCCATCTCGTCAGTAATGGTGACGGCGGAATCATCCATAGGGTCAGTTGAAAAGTTTAACCTCCGCCAAAAAATATGAACGCTATCTAGTGGAATGCAACCGACCACATACTTTGCTAGCTCACACGCACAAGGCAAACCATGCGTTGTTCGCATAACACATCCACACCGAGAAGGATTTTTCCCTGCATAATGAACTCGCTCGTATTTAGCAGCTATTTGGTTTAATGCGTACCTGGATACCATGGCAACAAGTCTCTTGTATAAAGTGACTTTAAAAACATGTCCTATAACATGTGTGCTTCTCTCCAAAGATGCCTTGATCTCGTTATGTTGCAACACGATCATGTTGTTCATCGCATCCCAAACAGTGCATAAGTCTCCAACACTATTCTGCAGTAGGCGCTTTAAGGACGAATGTGCAGACTCCACCCTGCATATCGATCGTTTAATTAATTAGTTAAAAATACAACAATTTTATCGGTATTATCAATGTAACCACTATCAAATATCAAAGTTACCTGTTTGTTGTTGTATTTCCAAAATGCATGACCTTGTTTGTCTACGCTGTGACAAATTTTTCTTTATGAGGATTCAACCAAGTGTCTTTAACGTAATCAACAAACGTGGGCCACGGTGCACATGCAACATCAAACTTCATAAGACAATTATCATATTCTTTTTCGGTAGCACAATCAACAAGACATCCCCATGCTTCCATCACATGATCCCATGCATGACTCTGCCTAACATAAGTCTTGCATTTAGCCTTCACATTCTTATCAATGTGAAACCGACACAATAAATTGGTTGAATCTGGAAAAACACATTTCACAACATTCATCAAGGTTGGATCTCTATCAGCAACAATCACCCTTGGGAAGAATTCACTTTTCAAAAATATCCCCCTAAAGCGTTCAAGGGCCCACACAACATTGTTGATGCTTTCTGACTCTAAATACGCAAACGCAGCTGAAAATGTCATCCCAGTAGGTGTAACACCAACAATGTCAAGTAAAGGAAGCCTGTACCTGTTTGTTTTGTAGGTACTATCTATGAGGAACACCATATGATATGCATTACTCAGCTGTACAGCATCTGGATGTGCCCAAAACAAGTCACGTACAACATTTTCATCCTTTAGTGGATGCCAATGAATATACATGTCGCGTTCAAGAAGTTTCATTAGCTGTTGCATTTCAGTATTATCGCCTCTTGTACGCGTCCGATATGCATATCTTGCATTGTAAACTTGCTTCAAACTTGTAACATTATCAGCATTATGCTCCTTCATAGTCAATAGAATATTTCTTGGTTTAACCATTGACCTTGTCATATCAGCAACAATCACCTTTTCCTCCTCAGTTATTCGACCGGCATATGGGTGTCCACAGAATGACTTGGCCAAAACATGATTATGACTGCCACATATTAGGTTCACCATCCACCCTTGTCCTCCCGGGGTTGGTTTACCCCGCAATTTAAAAGGACAGTCACATTTTCTGGTACTCGTAACAGAAGGTGTGAAACCTTTTTTCCATGCTCTATATTTTCCACTTCTTTCACAACCAATTAACACAAATGAAGTTCTTCCAACCTTTCCAGTTTTTGTGTCACTCCGCATTATAACCGCTACAAAGTCATTTTCAAATGCAACGGTACGAGCCCATTTCAATATTGCATCACGTGATTCAAACACCTACACAAATTGATAATTAATTTTTAAAATGCTAAATACATTTAAATACGTTTAAATACACGTCATTACCTCATTCGTTTGGAATGGTGCAGAACAATCAATTAAACAAGCATTATCATCAAACGCATTGGGGTCTACACCGTTGTCTTCATTACACTTAAACGCATCAGCGTTTGCTCCAATGTCTTCTTCCATATTAACTTCTTCTGACATCATATTGTCATACATCCAGTCATCGTTGGCCATCCTGACAAATAACAAATTAATTTAACATAAAAAACTGCATGTCAAACCAAACATAATTACACAATATAAAATATAAAGCATGCATGCCTGACACGCATGCAATGACAATGACAATTTGTGGTCATGTAATCAGTGGCCAACAATTTTTACAGAACGCATGCCTGAGACATCATGTCAAACGGTACAATGAAAATGACAACACGATCACGAATTTCATAGAAGCCATGTGAAATTATAACACCTCAGTCAAATTGACAATACCATGAACCATATCGATAAAAGACTAAAATTTACAATGCAATGTCTCACTCAACGTTGCATACCAAACAAGGCTCTATCACAAACACAATCACGCAACTATAAATAACACATAAAACCATTAAGACAACCACACGTTTTCACACAACAGAGCTCCACAACCAAAAATTTCATCTGAGTACTATGGCATTCTTAGGAGAAACTAGCAGTCAAACCATTTCTAACTCCAAATTAGCATTCATTTTCCCAAATGGATCAATGAACCACAACCAAACTGGTGTTTCATTCGAATGTCCCACTCCAATACCAATGCGCGTTCCTAATGAGTGTTCTTTTCAGTCACTCAAAACTAGAATGCACAACACCCTTCTCCTAACAAATAACCAATGTGTGAATGAAATCTACTACCGAAAGCCTTCCCTAGATGTAACTCAACAATATTTCTTTCATTCTCTACAACTCAGAAATGATGACGATGTTTGCACAATGTTAATGTGCAGCGACCAATACTCGTGTGTTGGTCCTATAGAATTATTGTGTACCATCAACAGAACTCCCGATGGTATACTCAACCTACTTCGATCCACCATGGTCCCTACACATGATGCAATCTTATATTACAACGGCAAATGGAACAAACCACGGCAATCAAATTTTGTGGGTTATTCCTTCACAGGGACAAATCCAATCAAATTTGAAATTCCTTCAGGATGCAACATTCAAACACTTAAGGATCTCGTCAAGCAAGTTGCTCCTATAGGGGTCCCCCCTAATGGAATTCACAGCTCACAAGTGGTAAGAAAATTGTTTTTTCGAAAGCCATCTCATGCAAGATATTCACACAACACAATTCAATATCACATAGTAGAGTTGATGACCGATGAAGACGTCTTAAAGATATTAACTGAATCAAACTATTGGAAATGTCTTTGTTCGATCGAAATTTTAGCTATTTTTAACAAAGTAGCTACCCAACAAGCCCTGATAACAGATCCAGATGTTGGCCGTGATGCTCACCACAACCATTGAAATGGAACGACAACACATATTTGCCATAAACACCATCCTTCCTTCGTTATTTTCATTTTATTAATTATTGTTGTTTTCCTATTCCTCTGTCTGTCTCATGTGATGCAAACTTATTGAAGGTATTTCCTTATTATTATTATATGCAACCATCCCAATCTCTTATCATTCATGTTTCCTCATTTATTCATAAAAGGTTTATTCAAAAAAGGACACTCAATGTTATTCACAAAGAACACTCAATTTCATTCAAAAAGCTGGAGTAGATTCAATCTAATCCCATACGTGCAAAAAAATATGTGCAACAACTAGACGAATCCTAAAAATCCCAAATAACCAGCAATCTAATCCAATACGGATCACGCAATCCATATGGTGCGTACGGATCCACCAATCCGTATGGTTCATACGGATTGACACATCCGAATGAACCATACGGATTAGTGGTTACGTGTGCCTCATACGGATTGCTTAATCCGTATGGTTCGTACGGATTTCTCAATCCGTATGAACCATACGGATTCGCAAATCCGTGCCATCCATTCGGATTATCAAATCCGTACAACCCAAACAACGCCACCACTTACCTTTGAACTCCGATGACGCTCCCCAACCTTCGACAGCCGCAGCACCTCCGACGAAATGCCACCAAAAGCCACCAATATCACCACCAAAATGCTAACAACGGCTCAGCCGATCCAAATGACAAATGAAAATGCAAGAAATGCGCTTTAACGGTCCTATCTGCAACAAATATATCACAGCTGGTGCTAAGGGTAGTTTTGGGATTTTTAAAAATTAAATGGTGTAGTAGAAATAACATATGGTGTATGAAGAAGCTCTCTAGACACAAATCAGTTGGCCCAATCATTAAATTAGGACTAGAATCAGGCCATCCCGTTCTACTTTCAAGCAAGAATTGGGCTAGCCTTGTCACTACTGTGAGTTATGCTTCCTGCACCAGCAGTTATTCTTATACACCCAGCAAAATTTCATTATTCCAAGAATGCCCTTATTTTTTCTATTGGTTAAAACAGATACACCCAGTGTTTTTCTTCATTTTTCGTTGGTTGGCTCGTTGGTTTCGTTCGTTCTTCAGCTCCATTTTTTCATCTCCGGTTGGTGTTGTTGTTTTGGTGGTGGCGGAGGTGGTCGTCATTCGTGGTGGTTGGTTGGTTTGGGTTTTACAGATCTTCGTCGAAGGTATGTTCCTGCAACTAGCTCTGTGATAATCCATAAAAGTCATACGAATTAGCAATCTGTATAGCCTTTTTTTTAATTTTTGTTTAAAGGGTTTTTTTCTGTTTTAAAATGTTTTTTAATTTATGTATTCGTAAAGTGTGTATAATTTGTTGTATTCCAATAAATGTATTTGTTATTTAAGTGTAATTGGTCCTTTGAAGAAATGTATTGATAAGTATTGAATTTGTATATAGTTTGTTAATGAACATTTATTTTTAAATTGTTTGTTTAGATGGACAACGATGATTGGATGTATGACAGTATTAAGTCTGAGGAAATTAATATGATTGAAGACAGCAAAAACGCACCTTCTGCGTTTGAATAACATATGTTCAATTGATTGTTCTGATGCCTTCAATACTTCAGAGGTATTTATATGACATGTTTTTTACTAAAGTAAGTAAATTAATTATTCTCGTGATGAGGTATTGCAATGGGCTTGTAGAGTTGCATATGAGATTGACACTGTAGCGGTGATAATGAGATTTGACACAGCAATTGGAAAAAGGGGAAGGACCTCATTTATTTTAATTGGTTGTGAAAGGAGTGGAAAATTTAGAGCATTCAACAAAGATTTAGTACAGACGACGACTAGCACTAGAAAGTGTGGTTGTCCTTTTAAGTTGCGAGCGAAACCAGTTGTAGGTGGTGAAGGCTGGATGGTGAAGTTAATATGTGGGACTCATAACCATCATTTGGCTAAGTCATTGACTGGACATCCATATGTTGGTCGTTTGACTGAGGACGAGAAGCTTATTGTTACTGATATGACAAAGTCAAGGGTGAAACCTAAGAATATTCTTCTAACTTTGAATGATCATAATCCGAACAACTATACAACAATGAAGCAAATCTACAATGTCAGATAAACATATCGTACTTCTATAAGAGGCACTAATACTGAAATGCAACAATTGATGAAGTTTTTTGAACGCGATATGTATATCCATTGGCATAGACTGAAGGATGAAAATGTTGTACGTGACATATTCTGATACACTGCTCTGTTATGGAGTATGCATCAGTGCCAGTTGTAACCATCCAAAGATCTATCATTTGTTGCAATCTCTCTACAATCGTTTGACACGCTGCCTGAATAGAAGATGCCAAAACATTTTTAGACAACAATGGCACCACTTATTTAAAATTACACTAAAATAAATACAAGTTACTGTTACCATTGCATATCGAGGCATGTTAGCTTCATCAGGTGCAACTACATCTGGAGGTGGAACATGTGGTGGATCTGGTACACAATGTGGTTGATCTGGTACACGATGTTGCACGGGGGGAGGACGTCTAACAAACTCCCCAATCTGTGACGGGGTCATGAAAGGGTGCGATATTTGGTAGAACCAATCCAAATAACCTGCCTCACACTGACCAGGGAAACTGACTTTGTCTCCAGTGACTGCAAGATACTGAGAAAAGTGAAGCCACCTATCATCAACCTCCTCAGTGGATGGGGAAGGCCAACTCAGAAGGCAAGGTATATTCTAAATGAATCCAAACTATCTAAGTACCCTCTCTGGTTGGTATCTAACAATGTATGGGCCCCATCTAATATGAACTGAGAAAAGAGAAATGACTTCAAAGTCACGGAAGGCATAGTGATCAGTGTATGGTGTCCAACAAACACTGTCTGTCGTCAACCTATCTAATCGCCTACAATAGGTTGTGACAGGTAATGCCTTCCTTGGCTTCTAGCGACATGCCCGTAGTTGTCTCTCGACATAGTCCTCATCTGCAATCATGTTGGCATTGCAAGAAAACGCTCGTATATCCAACACTACAGTCACAAAAATAGTGAACACAAATAAGTCGTTAGAGTACAACCCAAACAGAAATCAATTAAATTGTTAAAAGTACCTGTAGTAGACTAATACACCCAGCAACATGTTTACTACGGTGTTGACACGCGTAGTTTAAGTTGTCATACATGTGATGGAGTGCAGCCACTCCCCAACTAAAGCCACCAGACTGATGGAGATCACAAAATGTCTCCAAGAATACCACACCGATATGTGTGGCACTCTTGTTAGCGAAGATGGTGCAACCAACCAAATAGAGCAAATATGCTCTAGCTGCCACTGCCTACTGCATAGCCTCACACTGCACACAGTACAAGTCTCGCAGCTAAGACAGACGAACATATGCTCCATGGCATTGTTTCATCCCTGCTTTGGCCTCTTCGGGAGTCACCTCAAGCAGCTCCACTAGTATTTGAACAGCCTCCTCTTCATCTAATATATCATAGGTCTGGAAGGCACCTATGATTGGTAGATATAACAATGATGCGACGTCATCCAACGTGATAGTCATTTCTCCTATCGACAGATGGAAGCTACTGGTTTTCTTGTGCCATCTCTCCACAAAAGCATATATTAAACCCCTATCACATGTTTCTAATGAACAGGTAATAAGTGGGCTTAACCCTATATCGGCCACCAAACCTTCAATCTCAGGTGCAGGCCTACCAAATTTGTGCATCTTTCTCCCATGAGATGACAACTTCAGCTCAGTGCATTCCTGCAATATTTATTAGTTAGCTAGCTACATATAAATCCCAAATCATTTTAAAATGGAATTATATTTAAATATAATCGTACCTCTCCTGTCCAAACTTTTGCTGCTACATGATCAGCATAAAGTCACAACACTAAAGTGTCATGGGGCCCGCCAAGAAATCCCTCAGCCTCAGCATCAATGCTTCCCTCCTTAGGTGCAACAATGTCACCCACATCTACACCTTGGTCAGCAGGCACATCGTCAACAACAACAGCCCCTGCCCGTTGTCTTCGTATCGATGTTGTCTACCTTCAACATTTAGAGGCTTCTTCTTCATTACCACTTGCCTCTCTACCTAAGGCTCTGTTTACAACTCTGTCCAAAGTCCAAGGTAACCTCGTTTTTTTTACCATAACCTATAATTTTGACAATTTGTTAGATAACAACTTCAAATCAATCTAAATGAATGCAATCAATATCAGTTATTTTCATACAAATCAAATCAACCCAAATCAATGCATACCTATCTGGATCACAATCAATATTCAAGTAACCAACTATGGATCATAATCCAAATTTAATTGTTATTATAAATACACTAACACAACTACTCGACAACATAATGAACCATAGGATCACAATAAAAAAATACATTATTGGACAGCATGCATTAGCTTAATTAGTACCCATCTAGGTACGCTATCATATCACAATATCATATACAAAAAATTGGACAATTAAGAACCCCTAACAACAAATACTAAATCAATTACATTTTTACCTCATTTGGGATCCTGGGGAAGAGGATCAAGTTGGCCCTTGCGAACAGCTTGATGCACTATCTCCGTTCAACCCTTTGAGCGAAATGTTGCAAAAGGAAAAAGAATCCATGGACCGACCCCATCGTCTCCACCCTGTAGGAACTACGATATCACCCTAAGGACGCCTTCGGCATCCAAGGGTCACGGATCGACCATAGAACCCTGCTCAAAAAGCGGAACGACGCATTAGTTATCTGCTCTCAGGTTGGAAAGTAAGGTCGGAGAAGAGCAATCACTCATTCTTAAAAACCAGTATTCTTAAGAGCAAATCGGGCGAAAAAAAATAATTGCATATAATACGTAGTGAACAAATAAAAAGAGAGGGGGTTGGGGAATTTGATTAAACAAATTGAATTTCTTCAATTAACTTGTAAAAAAAAGAATGAAATGGAGTTTTTTGAAACATCGGAAAAAGTAGTCGTTTACATGAAGAAAAAAAATTAGAATTATTAAGAACTCACCTGGGATCCACTCAAGTTGAATAGAAAAATTAATTGTTAAGGAGAAGCACGACATGTTATGTACTTACCAAATACCTTTTTACAAATAAATAAACATTTAAAAAAAAAAAAAAAACCTCAGTATGATCATACTAATAGGCAATCCGTAAGGGTCATACGGATTGCCAATTCGTATGAAGCTTACAGATTGAAAATTTGTTTTCTTCTTACGGATTGCCAATCCGTATGAGGCTTTCCCATCCCTCAATCTGCTTGGCCTTACGAATTGTCAATCCGTACTCATACGGATTGCCAATCCGTAACCATCAACCACGCCCAATTTTATCCCCAATGAACCTAAATGATGTTGTGATAAATGAAAGCAAGAACTTACGTGGACGATGATGGCGGAAACTAGACAACCACAACAACCAACGCCCAACAATCACGACCTCAATGAAACCACTAGCCTGCATGATGAGGAGACAAATGGCATGGTGAAACGAAGGAGAAGAAAGAAGAAAGGGAGTCTGAATGGTGTATGGGAAAAAAATTATTTCTGTACTTAACCCTTTTTAGCATGGGCATTTTTGGTATTTAACTATTCACAACTGGGTGTATAAGAAATAACACACTAGTGTAGGAAGCATAACCCCACTACTTTTGGACTAAAACTAGGCTAGTCCAATCAATAATTTTTGGCTGAAGTCAACCCACCCTGATATGTTCATCATTTTAGAAGAGAAAGGAATAGTCAAAGCTATGGTAATGCAATGGAGTTTATTTTTGTTATTTGTGTCGAATCTGCAGATGTTGAGTACCGAATATAGATCATTTTAATGATTCATTAAAACATCATAAACACTTCAAGTGGTATTGATAAACTTTATAGACTCATTTAATTATATAGGTTAAATGGAGTATTGAGAAAGAGATATTTGTAAGGTCTCATGCATCTACTCTCTGAATAGACTACAATTAGCTTACTAGCATATATTGAGTAGTAAGTACTTACTTGTCCAAGCAAAAAAGCAATACAAGCACCAGTATGGAGGACTTTCTATACCAAAAGCAAGAACTCCACCTACTGAACCAATGCTTCCAAATATCTGTAGCAAATAAGAAGAATCTTGCAACAAGACAGATAAACATTTTTGAAAAGTACAACCCCCAAACATATGTGGCATTGAAAGGGAAGAGGAACAAAAAGTAATCCATCACACATTTCCAATTAAAGTTCTAAAAAGAAGGATGCCATGAATATCAACTCCTGAACATAAATGAGAATCAACACTCTCAGTCTACTAGAAATTTTATAGGATCAACATTCAACACAAATCCAAAAACCTCAAAAGAGATCATCTCACCATTTAAGTAACCCTTGATTTCAGGAATACCAAATCTAGCAACTGCAGGTGCAAGTTGTGTGATAATATATACAGAGGAAAACACCAATGCCAAGTTGATCAGGACATATACGACAACTCCAACAATATATGATTTCTGAATTATATTAAATGTCGTTGAGAACTTCCAGCTAGCAAAATTTTCAACAACAATATTGATGAAAACAGCAGCAAGTCCTATACCATCAACTAGTAAAAAAATACGCATAAAAAACAAATTTCTAAAAGTAGTATGAGGATAGTGTGAACCAGACTGAAGGTGTGCTTAGTAAAATTGGAAAATTCACCACCAAAAATCACCATATTCTTGGTTATGAAAACTTAGTCTTATATGTGTGCTAAAATAAATAATAGATGTTGTAGCCTGTAGTAAAGGAAACTAGTCTCAAAAAATAACTAAAATAATTTTCTATGGTTCTCCATTTCTTGTATGATCAATCAAAACAATTTAAGAATTATTTTTACCCTTCCACTCCCACAGGCTTCCTTTGTTGTCATATTTTGCATCTCATATTTAGGTCTTAATTCCAATAATGGAATGCACCTCAATTAAGTATGCTCTGTAAACATTAGTCACATCAATAACATGAATAAATCATGTAAACATTGAAAATACAATAAACACACTTCAAATAACCAAGAACGGGGTGAATTGATTAAAACAGTGTTTTAAAACTTTTTTTTAAAACAATTTGTGGAATTAAAACTTGGATAGTATCACTCAATCACCCTTTATCAAAATCAGAATTTTTTTTCAATCTAGATTCACCTTAGAAATGCATGTAATGTCCGAAATGCTTCTTTGTTGATTATATATTGATTTCCAAATACAAGCAATGAAAGAAACACAGATAAAGAACACAAGACACATGAATTTATACTGGTTCAGCTCACAAACTTGGAGGCTACGTCCAGTGTCTTCCAACCAACACTAGATTAGAGTTTTCACTAAATCAAATTATTCTTTTTCAAGCAATACAAGTGATTATCTTTATCAACCCTAGATAAAGATACTGAATTCTAAAACACTATTAGAATACAAATCACAAAGATCCTGAGAACCCTACTCAGATCTTTAGCCCTTGAAAACCCTACTCAAGAAAGCTTGAAAGAACCAAAATGATTTACACCACAGAATTCTAAAATAGAAATTCTAAAAGAAAGAGTTCAAGAAATACACAACTTGAGATCTTTAATAGATGATTGAATGAATGTATGAAGTTACCAATCAATCAGGTTGTATGAATGTCAATGAATAGACTAATCTTTCTTGAAATCTCTTTTTCTCACAAACACATCATTTCCAAAGTCAGTAACTCTTTGATCTTCTCACAAGATGTGTCTCTCTAAGTAAAATCAATTTCTTGATCTTTTGAATGCACTTAGAACTTTTGGTAAGACTCAATCTCAAAGTATATTTTGTTCTCAAAATGTTCTGATATATCTAAGTGCAGACCCATAAAGCCTTTAAATAGAAAACTGATTTAACAGACATTAATCGATTAATCTATTAAGGTGATCGATTATTTTAACATATGTAATCGATTAATTCAATCAAATAATCAATTAATATGTTCATGAGCTTTTCTGGAAAACTTTCATGAACAACTTAATCGATTAATACGTGATGTAATCGATTAACACAGACAATTGATTTACGAAAACAAGTTGTAGTAATTGATTACATGATCATGGTAATTGATTAAATCAGATAAGCTCAGATAGAAACAAGCATTTGTAATCGATTACACCTTACTTGTAATCGATTAAAGCAGGTACTCATTATATGTAAAATGCACTTAGTAATCGATTGCAATTTTCCTGTAATCGATTAAAGCAGTCAGACATATTTTAAAATAACACTTGGTAATTGATTACAAAAGAGTGGTAATCGATTAAAGTGTTCATCATGCCTTTTCCAGAAATTAACACACATGTAATCAATTACATAAGACTGTTAATCGATTAACACAGTGCAAAATATGATTTTTCCAAAATCATAAGCCATGTGATTTTCTTTGCAAATGCAAGCATGTAATCCTATATACTACATATGAATGCATGTAAATGAATTATGTAAATGCCATGCAAGGATCACTCGGCAATGTACTTGAACCACTTAGACAAATTACAAATGCCATCAAAATACTTGGGCATGTAAAAAGCTAAAACTTCAAGTCAAATACTTTAGCCTTGCTTTGATAAACTTGCAGCTCCTACTTCCAACTCCCCTGTATCTAACAAACATTAATGTAATTTGATGCTCAGTAACAGTGACATCAATAACATGAATATGATCTTTAAGAATTCATGAGTTTCACATTTAGTAAACAATGATGAGGACACTAACCTTTGTCCATGGTTGATGACAACAAGTCTTAATAACAACAAAATCCCTTCTGCAAAATGGCTTTTGACAACAAACTACCGACTAAGAACTCTTAATGCGGAATAGTTTTTCTCAATCTCTTCAACAAATTTAGAACCTTTTCTTAAGGGGCAGAGATGAAGGGTTTTACCCTAGTACTTTTATAACTATTTCCATCAAGCAAGTTACTATATGGTCCCTCAACAAGCTTTATAACTGCTTCCTCAACAACCTTCTATTAATCAGACCACTAGTAAACAGAATTATCTTTTAGCCCTTCTTATATTTGACTTGTTCAAATCACATGAGTCATTTGGCTCATGTGGTAAACGTCATTACGTGATTCACCAAATATAAGAGTTGATGTGCACATTCGGCTAAAGACTACCATACATTGGCCTCATCATAAGTCATAATTAGAAATAAAGCCAATAAGAGTCAAGGAGGTACTACACTCTCACATATTAGCATAGTTCCTTCCATGTACTACCATATCAAATCTTTTTCCCAACATGATACCTTAAAGGAAAGCATACAATAATGTCTTTTATAAAGGCAATTTTTGTTGTTCAAAATATCATTCATTCATGCATGTGAACATAAGTTTGAAAACAGAAAATTTCAGAAACTTACACATTATTGAATTCAAAGTGTCAATAAACAACAAATACTAATAGAGCTTAACATTCGCTAGCAGACACAATGCCCATATTATACACATGACCAGTGAATGTCTTGGGCAGTAATCCTTTTGTTAGGGGATCAACTATCATAAGGTTGGTGCTAATATGCTCTATTGGCATTCTCTGTTTCTTAACTTCTTCTTTAACGACAAAGTATTTCAACTATATATGCTTAGCACCTTTGGATTATCTATCGCTCTTAGAAAAGAAGACTACTGCAGAATTATCACAACAAATTTTTAGCAGCCTATCAATATTGTCGACTATTCCAAGCCCTGAAATAAAGTTCCGTAGCCATTTTATTAGATATGATGCAGAGGTTGAGGATGATCATGAAGAATCAAGTCAAGCTTTATCTTAAGTTTTGATTTTACATGCCCACTCAAATTGATGACATATGTACTTTGTTTAAAGGCTTAGTTCAAGAAAGATATAATCCCTCATTCCTCACATAAATTGAATAAGTCATGCATACATTAGCTCATTAATTCATGATTAGGTAACACACATTCCATGAATCATTTGGCATGACATTAAAGTTTTAAATTTTTCATAAAAAAGTGTTTTTCACTACTTTAATCGATTACTGGTTGCACTTAATTGATTAATTTCTTGGTTACATAACTGCATTTAAAGATATGAACATTTTAATCGATTACCAAATGTTTGTAATCGATTATATTCAGCTGACTTTGTAAAGCCGTTCTGTGATAATCGATTATGTGACGGATTAATCGATTATATGGCCATCTGTATAAATTTCAGAAGAAAGTTTATCTGGTTTAATCGATTACCAGAGTTTTGTAATCGATTAAATAAGCATTGATACGTTTTTCACACTCCCTGTGTTAATCGATTATTTGAGTATTAATCGATTACTTCAGTGCTTCACAAAATCCAGATCCTCTGTGATAATCGATTACGACATGAGTTAATCGATTATTCGTTCTTAAGAATTTTTCCAGATTTCACATGAACACTTTAATCGATTATTTTGGAACTTTAATCGATTACATTTGTTAAAATAATCGATTACCATTATGGAATAATCGATTACAGTCAGTTAATTCTGTTTTTTATAAATATATACAACTCATTAAGTGAGAAGAGACTTTTAGTTTTACGAAGTAAGCCTTGTAAACACACTCTCAGGAGATTTCAAAAGCACCAAGGCTCTTTAGAAACATTCATTGATTTGGTTTCAAGAATCATGAAGAATCTCATGTGTTGAGTCATCTTTTCATGATTAGTTTTTTCTAAAGTCTCATTTGTCAAAAAGAAATCATCAAGAAAGATCATGGCATTCATTCTCAGCCTGGTTTGATCATTTAAACTCATTCATTTCACTGAGGATGTTCAGGTGATATCTTTCTTTAATCAATTTCTTTGTTGCTTTGTATAGAAATTGTTTGTTTTGTTGGTTTGTTGTTGATATAACAATTTGTATCTTTAAAGCATTGCTAGATAGGTATCTAGTGGGTAGAACAGAGAGGGAATCTCTGGTTCTTAGATCTTTTGAGAAGTCTATAGGTTTAGATTTTGAATTTTACCTAGGGTGGGTAAAAGAGATTTGTGTTTGCTTGTAAAGATATTCATTTTGTTATAGTGGAAACTCTAATAAAGGTTGATTAGAAGTAAAACTAGATGTAGCCTCCGGGGTTGAGAGGTGAACCAGTATAAATTTTGTGTGTAATTGTAATTTTCAGTTCATATTCATATTGTTCTTGAAGTATTATTTATGTTAGCATCACAAGATTGTGTGAAGCTCAAGAGTGGGTTGACTGAGATAAAAGTTGATTTTAAAAGTTTGATTTCTTAATTGGTTAAAATACGATCCTTCTTTCAAAGTCTTCCGCTGTGTACAAAATTGTTTTAAATTTTAAAAACTCGGAGGTAAAACCAATTAACCCCCCCTCTTGGTTATTTGCATAAGTGTTCATTCTATTTTTCACATTTAGCCTGAACCATGGCTTCAAAGCATGCCACAAATTTAGCTTTCATGGTGGATTCGGAAATTACTGACTGCTTCACACTCTTCCATGATATAGCTCCTCCAGCTAAAAGATACAAGTAACCAAAAGTGGACTTTCTTGTATTTATACATCCGGCATAGTCGGAATCTGAATATTCAATAACTTCAAGGTTGCTAGATCTTTTGTAAGTAAGCATGTGATCTTTAGTTCCTTGCAGGTACCTCAGAACTTTCTTTGTAGCTTTCAAATGATCTATACCAAGATTACTCTGATATCTTCCCAACATTCCAACTGCAAAGCTAATATCTGGTCTTGTACAAATCTGAGCATACATTAAACTCCCAACAAGAGATGCATATGAAATTTCATTCATTTCCTTTCGTTCCAAATAATTCTTAGGACATTGCATAAGACTAAACTTGTCTCCTTTTTTAATTGGAACAGGCGATGATGAACATTTTTCCATATTAAATTTCTCTAAAACTTTATTTATATATGCTTTCTGGGACAAACCCAACAATCCTTGTGATCTATCACGATAAATTTTTATCCCTATCACAAAGGTCGCCTCACCCATATCCTTCATTTCAAAGTTACTAGAGAGAAATTTCTTGGTCTCATTCAAGAGCCCGAGATCATTAGTTGCAAGCAAGATATCATCAATATACAAGATTAGAAATATAAATTTACTCCCACTGACCTTTAGATATATACACCAATCAACAATGTTTTCCTTAAATCCAAAGGAGACAACGATATCACTGAAGTAGTTTAGGCTCGTATATTGACTTCTTAAGTTTACACACCATGTGTTCCTTTCCCTTTTTCTACGAACCCCATTGGTTGGTCCATATACACATCTTCTAAATTCCAATTTAGAAAGGACATTTTCACATCCATTTGATGTAGCTCTAAATTATAATGAGCCACTAATGCCATGATAATTCTTAAGGAATCTTTTTTAGAGACCGGTGAGAAGGTCTCCTTAAAGTCAACTCCATCTTTTTGAGTGAATCCTTTTGCAACAAGTCGGGCCTTGTGTCGTTCTAGATTACCTTGAGAGTTAAGTTTGGTCTTGGAGACCCACTTGCAACCAACTATCTTACAACCTTCAGGTAATTCAACAAGGTCCCCCATACTTCATTATGTTCCATGGATTTCGGCTCATCCTTCATGGCATTTAACCATTCATCAGAATTATCACAATTCATGGCTTGTGAAAATGAAACTGGATCTTTATATATTCCCAAGTCAAATTCATGTCCTTGTAGATAAACCACAAAATCATTAGGAATATCTGGTCTTCTTTCTCTTTGAGACCTCCTTAATGTTATTTGTTGTAGTTCTTCCACCATGGGTTCATCCGGTTCATTCATTACAACTTCATTGTGGTTAGTGGTATTATTCATGTGTTGTTCTTCATTATTGTTAATTGGTACAACAACATGAGGAATAACACCTTTATTAGAGATGCAAGTTAATGGAATTTGCACTCCTACTTCTTGAATCTCCACTTTACGTGGTGGTTCACTCCCACTAACATCTCCTTCCTCAATGAACATAGCATTTTTAGTTTCAACAATCCTTGTAGTACGATTAGGACAATAAAACCTATACCCCTTCGACTTTTCTAGATAACCAATTAAAAAATCACTGATTGTTCTTGCATCCAATTTCTTTTCTTTGGGGATTATAATGTCTAATTTTTGCTCGGCAACCCCAAACATGCAGGTGCCTTAGACTAGGTTTCCTTCATATCCACGGTTCAAAAGGAGTCTTTGAAACTGCCGTACTAGGAACTCTATTTAATAGATACATGGCAGTCCTTAGAGCATAAGTCCACAATGAAGTGGGTAAAAAAGAATAGCTTAACATACTCCTAACCATATCTAGCAAGGTTCTATTACGCCTTTTTGATACACCATTTTGTTGTGGTGTACCTGGCATTGTGTATTAAGCACAAATACCACATTCTTCCAGGAATTTAGCAAATGGACCTGGATGTTGTCCACTTTCATCATATCATCCATAATATTCACCACCCCTATCAGACCTAACAATCTTCACCTTTCTATCTAATTGTCTTTCCACTTCATTAATATAAACCTCTAATGCATTTACAGCTTGATATTTATTGTCTAGCAAATAAATATAGTTATAACGTGAAAAACCATCTACGAAGGTGATAAAATATTTTTCTTTATTGAAAGTGTTAACATCAAACGGTCCACAAACATCTGTGTGTATAATTTCAAGAAGTTGACTACTTCTTGTGGCCCATTTCTTTGTGTGTTTTGTTGTTTACCTTTAATACAATCTACACAAGCATTCAGATCAGTAAAATTTAAATCCAGAAGGATTTCATTCCTTACTAATCTTTCCATTCTTTCCTTGGAAATGTGTCCCAAGCGTTTATGCCACAAGTAAGCATATCTTTCATTTACTAAACAACGTTTAGTACCGACATTCTGATGCATCGTTATAAATGTTTCAGCAAAAAAAATTATCAAGATTCAATTTATATAATTCATCACATAACATACTATTACCAATTAAATAGTTATATCTAAACAAACTGAAACATCCACTACCAATTTTAAAAGAATATCCAACTTTATCAAGTTTGGATAACGAAACCAAATTCCTAGTTACACTAGGTACATAAAGAGTTTCCAATAAGTCCAAATGATGTCCAGTGTATAGGATTAAACAATAAGTCCCAACAGCTTCCACCAATACCTTTATTCCATTGCCCATGAAGACAAACTTTTCATTTGGTCTTGTGTTGTGAGCTGTAAGGAATCCCTGCATCACATTACAAACATGAGTTGTACATCCAGAATCAATCCACCAACTATTATGAGAAACTTCAGCTAAGTTTGATTCATAACATACATAAGCACTAGGCTTACCTTTCTTCTCAAAACAAGCCTTACGTTTTGAGCAATCCTTTTGGAGATATCCAGTCTAACCACATAAATAGCATTTGTTTCCTTTATGTTCCTTCTTGTGAATCTTAGAAGAGGAAATTTCGTTGATCTTTATAGCTCCTTTTCCATTCTGCTCATGTTTCTTTATACCTTTCTTTTCAGCTCTTTGTTTCCTAACATAATGAATGGAGTGACTTCCCATGTTCTTAAGTCTGGTATTCTCTTGAACTAACATACTATGTATTTCATGCACATTCCATTTGTCATTCATGGTATTATAGTTCATTTAGAAAGGACCATATTCAGACGGCAATGAGTTCAGAATAAACTACACCTCAAAATTTTCAGCCACTTCCATTCCCAATGACTTAAGTCTTGCTGCAATGTTAGTCATTTCGATCACATGCTCATGCATAGTCTTTGAACCATCAAATTTCATGGGGGTCAAGGTACTCATTAATGTCCTAGCAAGAGACTTGTCAGCAGTTTGAGAGCGCTCTTTCACATTTTTCAGCATTTCCTTGACACTTTCAATTTATGGAAGAGCTGACTTAATGTTTCCAGGTATGCTCATCTACATACATAACAAACTTAGTCTATTTGACCTTTCCCAGTTTTAATAATGGGTCTTTTCTTCATCAGTGCAGCATCATTAATAGCACCTGGTTTTTCTTCTCTTATAGTCATATCCAGATCCAATACACCAAGGTGAAACAGGATTTGCTCTTTCCATTCAGAGAAGTTAAAACCATTAAACACTATAACAGTTGAGAGTTGCAAATGCAAGGCAATCGGTACTGTAAGCTTAATGCTTTGAATCTATTATATATTAACATGCTTCATAATTTCAAACATACTTCATAAATGCATGTTCAACTTTGGGGATCCACCAATATGCAATATTCAAAAATAATGATGCTATAAAGATTTCATATAATTTGACAATGATGTATATCCCAACTAGAAATATTTACCATCTTTGGATGTTTAAATAATACTAGAAGTGTACCCACAATATCAACGTTCATGTTCATTACTATAAAACAAACAATCATCCTTTGGGTTGATCCCTAACGATCATATAATAATGAACTTCAATGTACCCACAACATACACTGTAATTTTTTTATATATTATTCATAGCATCACAGTCATGGGTAATTGAAAACATATTTATAATGTTTGGAATTAAAAACAATTCTTATGGATTTGGCCACTTTGGTGACTAGCTAATCCTCCATACTTTAATTCCAGACAATACATATTTCACATTGCTACAAGGAAATTTCATACAGTCATTCGGTTCTTGTTCCAAAACACATTAACAGTAGTACATATATATAAAATTGGACCATCAACACATTCAATGAAAAGTCACTGAACAATGTAGTAACACGAATACACTTTGTCAAAGGCAATGCTATATATTCCAATTGAATGATAAGTATCATTTCAATCCTTTCATATAAAGGTCACTTTCACATATATAATTTAATAATAATGAACCGTTATCCATAAAGAATAAACATGCGACAGTGATATGAATACATAAACAATTCAATAATATATATATATATATATATATACAAGATTATATAAAAGACATTAAATCCATATGCATCGATTTTAGCAATTGAAGACAAATATCACAAGCTATGTCAATTATTTATGCAAACATATATATATATATATATGATATTGCAAATGAAGAACCCACAAAACACATCCTTAACCATATATATGAAAGCCTTCAATTAAAGCTTTTGACATTTACGTTTCGAAAAGCACAACAAAGATTGATGGGAATAGAAATGCATATTTCTTTAAGGGTTTCAAATTGACTTTATTTCATCACATCTCCAAGAAAATCGATCCACCAGTCAACAATAATTTTTAAATTTCTAGATAGGTCGATTGATAAACAGTAACATGGAAAATCATAAATTCTTAAACTATGCTCTGATACCACATGTAAACATTATTCACATCAATAACATGAATAAATCATGTAAACATTAATGTAATTTGATGCTCGGTAACACTCACATCAATAACATGAATAAGATCTTTAAGAATTCATGTGTTTCACATTTAGTAAACAATGATGAGGACACTAGCCTTTGTCCATGGTTGATAACAGCAAGTCTTAATAACAACAAGTCTTGACTAAGAACCCTTTCTGCAAAATGGATTTTGACAGTGAATAGAATAACTTTTGACAGCAAACTACCGACTGAGAACTCTTAATGCGGAATAGTTTCTCTCAATCTCTTCACCCTCTTATTGTTGGGTATGGCTCATGCTGTGATTTTTGACAATAAACTACTGACTTAGAACTTTTTTCGAGACTTAGTATCGTTGTTGGCCTTGTGTTTTATTATTTGTAGTTTGGGCTTGGCCCATGAATAGCTACGGTGCTTAGGGTTTCTGAGCCTATATATTTCCTTGCAATATGAGTGCAATTGTACGAGTGTGTGAGGAAATATAGTGAATAGATGGATGTAGCCCACATTGGGTGAACAAGGATAAACTATATGTGTTGTTTTCTTCTTCTCTTTTCTCTCTTTCTCCTATCACGATTGTTGTGTGATTGTTCGGTATCCAACACTTATTCTAGGTCCCTCTTTAATTCTTGATGGAAAAAACTCATAACATTTCCTTAACAGGCAGAGATGAAGGATTTTACCCTAATCATTTCATAATTGTTTCCATCAAGTAAGTTATTATATGGTCCCTCAACAACCTTTATAATTGCTTCCTCAACAACCTCCTACCAATCAGACCACTAATGAACAGAATTATCTTTTAGCCCTTCTTAATTTGACTTGTTCAAATCACATGAGCCACTTCTAACTAATATATCTAACATGCTCCTCATAGATATCATCGTTAAAAGCATCACCAATATCGTGTAAAGGAAAAGATTAGTGCATTTTTTAGCGACTTATCTTTATAGAAAAGAGTTTTGATATGCATACCTTCGATATAAGCATATCAAATAGTTCGCTACTCATTATGTGCAAATTTTTAAGTTGTGCAAATCCAACCAAAAACATGACAAATTTCCTTGTTACAATTTACAACATATAATATGAAGATAAACTCCAAAAGCACAAATTTCAGCTTGGGCAAATAATCAAATAGTTGTTGCACAAACATGAAATAAGAAAACTCCAAGATCATAAATTCACACAAACCTCCCAAAGCATGAGACTGTGAACACGAGATGATTCTTGGAGACCCAAACCTTTCCAAAAACCCAAATCTAAATTCGCAGAGTGAGAGAAGGCTCGATGACAAGAGAAACGCAAAGGGAGGGTTCAAGGTTGAGAAGGGATCTTACCTTCGCAAAGAGTGAGAACGAGAGGTGGTTTCGGCATCACCGGTGTAGGAGGGAGCTTTGATGACGATGGCAAACGGGAGTGAAAACACAGAGAGCGAGAGCGAAAGATCCAAGAGAAGGTTCGTAGTGAGTGATGAGTGAGAGCGAAGGTGGATTTGACAACAGCGATGGGTTCAACAACGGCGAGAGTGACAACACAAAGAGCGAGGGTGAAAAAGATGAGAGAAGCTAGGTTCACAGAAAGGAAAGGAGTTAACACAAGAAAATAAACAAAAACAAAACATTCAAAAACGGTTTCCAAAAAAACCGACATTGAACTTTAACAAAGTTTTACAAAACCGTCGTTAGTTTAGGATCGTAAAAATAAAATCTTATTTTTTATAGTGGTTTGTGGGCTAATAGTTTCTCTTCAGCAGCAGTATAATCAGCCTAAGACCCAATGGTCTTTAGAATATTCGCAGCATGCTCATTGATATCACCGTAAACTTCATCTCCAACCTCGAATTTTCTCACTCGACTTCCAGCAACATCATACCCCGAAACAGTCTTAATTTCCAGCATCAAATACAACATTAAACAATGCAAAATAGAAAAAAAAAATTAGATGGACTGCTATTGGATAAACATGTCCATAAACCCTTGTAAAAAAGTAAAAAGATAAGATGAAATAGGTTTATTCAGTGAGCAAAAATCAATTTATATATTTTAATTTTTGAAAAAAAATTAAACAAGGGATCTTTTATAATAAAAAAATTTATGTTTATTTTAACTTATAGAAGATACTTAACTCATTTTGAATCAGTTGATTTAAACTTATGTATTGAAATAAGTCTTTATTTTAATAAAATAAGTAATTTTTTTATTTTTTAGAGTGTATTGTTTTATTTTGAAAAGCAAGTCCTATTTTCTTCTTAAAAAACATTTATATAAAAAAACCCTTATTAGTCTTTTTAAGTTTAAACCAATTCATCCAAATTTATCTTTTTACACTCTTTTTTCTCCTATCAATACATAGATCGAGAAGCCTATCTAAACAAAATCATTAATGCAAAATGAAAATTTTGTTTTTAATCCCAAACAAATATAGAAAATAAAATCATATTCGTACAGGAAAGGGAGAATCAGTGTCCTTGAAATAACCAAGATCCCTCTTATAATCTACAGGATTAAGGGCAGCAGCCACAACCTGTATGAGCACCTGATCCTTGATGTCTGGTATAGGTACTTTAGGATCAAATTTGAGAATTTTTCTGTGTTCCCATAGTCAGAATAAACCCAAGCTTTCATGTATGGTGGAATGCTGGGAGTGCTTGCCATTGTCCGAGTAACCTGAAGGGAAAAGAGTAAGAGTGGTATGGATATATATTGCGAATTTGTGATGGAGCAAAAGCAAACATTTATTTTTATGAAGAAAAAATGTCACCACTTTGCTTTCTTTTCTAGTTTCTTCTTTTATCACTTTAAATTAATACAATTTCAACGTACGTTTCTTGTTCATCATTAATTTCTTGCCAACATCAGCAAGCATTCATGCAGAGACGATCTTTTTGGCAAGGTTCATGATGTTATTTGTGTAATTATGTCTCCACTCTCTATTCTCTCGATTATCATCATTTCTTTGACCGTTATTTGTCCTTCCTTTGTTGTTCTTAATTTGAACTCAGAAGAAAAAATTGCAAAAATGGAAAAGCATGGTAAAAGTTTTTATGCATGGAAAATCTGTAGAAGAGGTAAATGCCTTGATAATTAAGCGTAGGTAAAATTGTGCAGATAGCATTATTAATAGTATAGTATTTCGTTTGCGTTATCATAGACAGCAACTATTGTAAATGAATTCAAACTCGTGCATTGATTGCACGGCTATCTTAACTAAGATAATAAGAAAATCAATGTATTTATTATTTTTAATTGATTTATGTTTGACAAATTAAAATTAGCAAAAAATTAGTTGAAAGTTGAAAGAAAAAAAGTTAGGCAGTAAGTAAAAAAATTAGTTTATTAAATTATAATTTACTGTGAAATTAATTGTTGAATTAGTTGAAAAGTGTAAAATGATAAAAGAAAATCATGATTTATTAAAAAAATATTAAGAATAAAAACAAAAGAAAATATAAAAATTTTAAAGTTAGAAATTAGTATTTTAAAATAAAGAAAAATATTAATTTAGTATAAAGACAAATATTAATTTAGTTTAGAAACTAAAGAAAAAAATTGCATTGGAAAGAAATATATTTGATGTTTTTTTATTCCAAAAGAAT
>PYAF01004761.1:160606-174614 GCA_007407185.1 Glycine tomentella
AGAAAAGAAATATATTTGATGTTTTTTTATTCTAAAAGAATAAGAAAAATATATATGACATATATATTTTGAAAAATATTAAAGAGAAAAATGATATGTGTAATGAAAGAAAATAAAAGTTTGATAATCAATAAAAAAAAGTTTTACAAAATCTTAAGAGTTTAGATGAGATTGTTTGATAAATTTTTTTATAATAAAAATATGATTAAATTCATAAAAATCTTTTTAAAAAATAATCTATCGAAATTATATTTTTTAATACTAATTTTTTTTATAAATTATAAAAAATTCTAATTAAATATTGTCTGATTTTATTTAAAATTCCTTAAAAAATCTTATTAAATACTAGGAGACTTTTTTATTAAAAAAAATCTTTTAAAATCATTCAAAATCTTAATCTAATACACTGCCTTAATTTAACACCTTTTGTGCCACCGTATGCTACCATCAGAAATCGCCTTCGACGCTGTCTCATTCTTGCTCTCTTCTCCCTTTTTCTCTATTGGACCATTGCCACTAATTTAGCTCCTACCCACCCAAGGACGGACTCACGTTGCTCATTGGGGAAGGGGAAGCGCCCCTCACTTATTTTTTTTTTAATTTAAATTTGCCCATATAAAATATTTTTTATATTATATTGAGTAATTTTATTTTGGGGTTATAAGATATGTGATTACAATATCATTTCTTTTTATTTATATCAAATATATAATTCTTTTTTTATACTTTTGTATTGTGAAGATGATGTAATTTGATTTATCTTTGTTAGTAATTTATTTGTGAAGATAAAATATTTTATCTTTTTAGATAAATAATCTATTTCTTTTGTATAATATTTATTGTGAAGTAATTATTATTTTTCTTTTTAGTAAGAATATTCATATACTTTTATTTTTTTTCAATGGTATTTTTGTTAGCATCTATTGTTGCTAGTTTAAAGATTATAAATAATTACATTTACAAGATCTTATGATCATTTTCTTTATATGAATTTGATTATAAATAATTTGATAACTAAAAGTCATTTATTAACATTTGCAATACGGTAAACTTAATTACAAATACTATATAAGATACTGGAAAAAAAAATATTTGAGACACATTATCAAATATTTCCACTTTCCGATCACTTTTTTATATATATATTTTCTTACCTTTCTCTTGTCTTTGTTTATTTGGACATTGTTAATGTATAAATCCAAACACTGAATAAATTAATCTTGGGAAACAAATCAATTTTAAGTAGTAATAAAAATATGTCAAAATTATAGGAAATTGACTATTGTCTTGACTAACATTATTATTCTTCTAATTATCTTTAAAATGTAATTAATCTAAACACTAATTTTTATTATAAATTTATGAAATTTCTTGTAACATGTAATGATTGAATTTTGTAATCTTTTATGTGGCTAAAAAAATTAGTTTAATTTTTTTAAATAACATTTTTCTTAATATTATAATAAATTGTCGATAATTAGTATTTTAGAGCATATATGAATATTTTATATAAAATTTGATATGTATGTGAATCTTAATTTTCACATTTGTCCCCCCCCCCCCCAACATTGAAGTTTGGGTCTTCCCAGTCCCCACCATCGTCATTACTACTTGCAAAGACTCGCCCTTATTTATCAAAAGCATTACTTCCTTTTGCACATTAGTGCCTTCCCCAATATATAGTCATTGTAGTTCTTCATTGACTTTTTCAAGATCTACAATCCCTTGTTCACCAGCTTAAACCCTTAGTTCTTGAATGCCTTGTCGCCTTTGATGAACCAGCCCAGCAGCAAACTAGACTACATTATGTCATATGTTGAGAATAGAGCACTATGTTGTAGTGCTCTTTCGCCGAGACATAGAGGTTCACCATAAAGATAAAGCTTTTAAGGGACTTGCCTTAGATCTGGTCCACTTGGTTATTGGGGCAAGTGAGGACGTTGTCTAGTTTGGGTGGGAATTTGAGCTAGTTGATGTCTATCTATGAAAAGAGATAGTAACCAGTAAGGGAAAGCCTCTCCTTCTCTTGTTTTTTTTCTCTATAAGGTTAGGAAATAAAAAAAATATAGAAGAGAAAAATTAAGAGAAAAAAAAGGGAGGAAACAAGAAAAAAATAACTCAACCATTAGTTCAAAAATAACCATATAAAAAAATTTAGAAAATCTTTCATATGGTGGGTGACTTGTTTTGGTTCTCAGGCTTGCCTCGACTGATTGGTGCAAGGGAAAGAGGAATTAAAAAAAGGCATTAGGGAGTCTCAAGTATGGTTCACATCCTTCAATGATGGTCAAGCAATTCCCTTTTAAAAAGAATCAATTGGTAGAGCCTTCATTCTTTCTTAATTGATATTCAGAAACCAAATCATATAGCAACTGTCGAATCCTATTAACTTGACGATAACAATGAAGATGATACAATCTGTCAAAATACTATTCAAGCAAATTCATTTTTTATCTTGGATCTAAAACTATAGCAACTTCCATTATATCATGAATGACACTCTAGTAATTGGCAAATTTACTTAAAATACATTGTGTCATATCTTGAATTATTGTACTAGGGGAGTTAATCCATTCATTTATAGCAATCTTGATCTCACAAATCTTAGGGAAATAACACTTAACAGTTAGATATTTAATGCCATAAATGGTTTGTGTAATATCATTAAACAATTTCAATCTCCCAAACATCCTTTGCAAATTCCATTGTGAATCAATTGTCAAACAAGAATATTGATCGTCACGCTACTTTAACCAATAAAAGACATTGTTATCAGTTATAGCATTATCAAGCAACTTGAAAGTGGAATTTCATCTTGCTGGACAATCTAAACACAACTTTTTTGTACAAGGAATTCACAATTGATTAGCAGTCTCCTCAAACTTTTACACCCTCTTAGGTGTTGTGTTCCAATATGCTACACCTAATCCCTCTTTTATTATCAAATTTAGGATATGCACACAATAACGAAGATGAGGCAAAGACCCATCCTTGATTAAAGTGTCTAATTGCAACTTATCCTTAATCTTGTCAATCATGAAATTATTTGTGCTACAATTGTCTAAAGTAATGGTGGACCATTTGGTGTCAATATTCCAATCCAGAAAATAGTCAATCACAAAGTCTATTGATCAATTGTGTTAGGTGCAAGAACATAAATGAACATAATGCATAATAAAATTTTCATTTAATGATATTATCATACAAAAAAGATCAACAAATATGCAACACAACATATATGTGTGTGTGTGTGTATATATATATATATATATACACGCACATACACACACACATACATATGGAGCACTATAAAATTATAATTTTTTGTACCGCAAAATGTAACTTTGTAGAGTTCAAGAGCTATGAATGAAACGAGTCGTCACCCAATAGAGCTTATGGATAGCGCTTAGCATTTTTCCTAAAGTGTTATCTGTGATAGAAATGCAGATGATCTTTTTTCAGGAAACGCTATTGATATGTTTTTAAAAAAAAAATTGTAAACATGAACAGCTAGCTACTACAAATAGAAAGGAAAAATTAGGTAAAACTGAAACCCAAATCAGTTTTCAAAATATCCATAATATTTTGGGTCTCTACAAAGCCGCAAAACATAGAGAACCCCTCAAATAACACATTAATAACTACAATAAATATATAACTAGGTAAAGATAGACAAAAACTACATCATTTTCTTTTAGTGCCAATATAACTTGGAATTTGTTGTTATATAACCACAAAATGTTGCATGAAGGTGGCAGAAAGGGTGGTTGCGGAAAGGGAATTGAGGGTTTTGGGGCACACTTTGTCGCATGAAGAAGATCGAGATTGAGAGACATGTTAATTTTTTTTTTAGTTTATTTTTATTTCTAAAAATAGAATTTAGAAATATTGACGCTATCTTTTTTAATTAAAACTAATAAATGATAGCAACAAGCGCTATAAACAACCAAAATAGTGCTTATTCAAATAAGCACTATCTATAAGCTTTTTGGATATAGTGCATGACAATCATATACCCTTGCTTTTGGTTGCTTGTTGTCCACATTGATGTAATTGCCATTGTTCCTTCATTTGTATCTAACAACTTCATGCCCATTTCTTTTTCACCTGGATAGATATTGAATATCTCTTTCTTCAAGGTGTTTTCATCAAGGAACTTGAAACAATTGTTGAAGTGTAGTCAAAAGTCTCCTAAAGCCAACATAATCTACTATTGAAAGTGGATATTCATGCATGATAATCACACATGCAAGGTCCTTCATTGCCTCTTCTTAATTAAAACTTCCACAAGTCAATTCATTTTTACCTTGTGAAAACTTAGGAATAAAGAGTGTTTTCCCCTTCTTCCCTCTTATTTGTAACTTCTGTACCTCACATTTACTCATATGGTGTTGCAAGTGCTTTATTCCATTCTTTAATTCTCTTCCAATATGTTATCAAATTTGGATTGGTCATCAATTCGGTCGGGTTACTGGGTCAAGGTCGACCCAATGAGTAGTCATTAATTGACTTGCATGAATCAATATAGATAAAATAAAAATCACACACACACACACACACACATATATATATATCGCACCTAACACAAAATATATGATAGTTCAGTGGTAACTTAAATTGTTAGATCCTCCTAGTTTATGTGTTCAGTTCTCAAGCATGTCATTTTAATATTTTAATTAAAATTAAAATAGCCTACACTACAAAAGCTGACCTCCTACTATAATAAAATAAAAAGATAAAAAACAAATCATGCACACCTATGGACCTATCCTCAAAGTAACTTCTTGCAATATTTACATTGAACCTTATCCTATCCATCAACATTAATTTTTTCAAAATGCTACCACACAACACTTTTCAACCTCCCTTGTCATGTTCGTGTTGATGACTCTACATTATTGTCATTCATGGGACATTGCCCTCGCCTGATAGATTAGTTCATTGGTAGTCCTTGTGGAGTTGGTTGTTGTAAAGATGGTTCTTCAATGTTCATATTTATGTAGCATAATAATTCAGTCATATTAGCCAATTCAAGGTAAGCACAAGTTAAAAAAAGGTAAGCACAACTTCAAATTTATATATTAAAAAAACCTTAAAAGAATGTATTTAAATTTTTACTCGAAAATAAAAACTTACAATAACACAAGGAGGAGGATGGTTGCAATTCTATAGAAAGAGATAGAAATTATACAAGACTAAGTGATTACTATACATAATTTTCAACTATAATATTACTCATGTTCAAAGTCCAAACAATTCAAAATTATGACAAGCTTTTATGCGTTTATATATAATTGTGAAATAAACCAGAAAGCCTATTCATATCAATTTTTATAAGAAACAAAAAAAACAAAATCACAGTCTGAATAACAGAACCAGATATTATATATTGATCATATGAGGGGGAAATTGATGTTACTACATTTCAATCACGCAACCCATAGTTTAGCTTGTAAATGATTATAGCAATAATCTCCAAAAGAATCATACATTTAATAATTTTACTATGCGAGATTCATTTTAGCATTTAATAGGGAATATGTAGAAAAAATACCAAACATCTAAGAAAGATTCCAACATAAAAAAAAAAAAAAACACCACTTGAACAGTTGTCTTCAATATGCAACACCAAATAAACCATTGGAGTTGGAGACCATAAAAGTTGCAGCCACTGTTGGTGAAGTTGAAGTACCAAAATCAAAAGGAGAAAAATTTTGAACTAGGTTGGTTGAAAAAATAAGAACTACAAACAAACACAAACATATCGTAACAAGTAGAGGTTCTTGGAGACTCGAATAGATGATAACAGAGCTTACTAGAGACTCAGTGAAAGGGATGGGGGTTGAGGGCTTACGGCAAATAACACAATGGCACAAGGATCGAGATCAATGAAAGAGATAAACGATCATAAACTCAAAATGATGAGAGCAAATATCATTAGGATTGGCAACAAAAATGAGCGACTGGAGACGAAGACAATGATGATGGTTTGGGGCACAAACAACACAACGACGAGGATGAAAGTTAGTCAAGTGAGGAGAGTGATGAAGTGTAATTGTTTCTATCTTTGACTTCTTTAGTCTTTACTTGTGTAACCGTAGAAAAGGCTAAATAAGTAATTTTAAGTACCACAATGGGAATGGGGATAGGTATGGGAAATGTTTTTATCCAATTCTAGTCCCTGTACTCAAATAAATAACTCAGATAATACCTAAAGTTGTACCCGTACCTAGTCAAATTAGTTATTCCCTGTCTAAGTTTTGGGTGTGGGTACCCGTGGTACGAGATTCTTTTTCATTCCTATCACCTATAACCTTGGACTACATCTAGTTCCTACATATATAGGATCCACTAACACAAGAACCACAACATATTCTTTCTCCTCAACTCTCCTCGGGCTTTAACATTATTCTCAAGCCTTTACAAGCTTTCCCTAAGTATTCTTTCAAAAAACACACACCAATATTGGGTAAGGATTTTGGGAAAATCTTCTCTTTGGCCACCAATTTATGTATAAAGTTGTTTCTTGAAGAATAGGCCGAAATAAATGGAATTCAATTTCTTGTAATTGTGTTGTTTCAACTTGCCAAAATTTCTATAGATGATAAGGTTGGCCTTTGTTGGGTTCTACCTTAGTCAAGAACATCTTACGAATATGGGTGTGTTGAGACAAGCCAAATTGGCTTGCAAAAAATTGTAGACTATGGTTTGACTGAAGTTTTATTATACTTAGAATTTGGCTTGACCCATAGAAAATCCCTAGTCGTCAAGACACTACACTAATTAGCAGTTTGCTACCTTATGCCATTCAGAGACACCTTTTGATTGAATTTCAACCAAAAGGGAATTTGTGGTCGACATAAGGTGGGTAGAAGGTAACAAGATGAGGATTAATCATAGTAAAGATAACATTGATAAAATCCTTATTGGTTCAGCTAGCGGTGGATTTAATCTGCAAAGGTTCTCCCAAAGTGGGGTTTTTGGCATGACGTTTAGCCTTAGTAACCGATTTGAGGACAACAACAAAAAATATAGGAAAATAATGAATTATCCACATTTGCAAAAATCATAATGTTTAGACAAGATGATGGCATCATAGATTTTGTCACCCATGATAGGAAAATCGAGAATTGTCACAATATCTTGAAGGGTAATGTTGACCATCCCAAAAGGAAAAATGAAGCCATTCATTGAAGTGGACCAAAAGCTTAAAACGTTGAAGTTCAGTGACAAATTTGGCTAAATTCCATGTTTAGACAAGATGATGGCATCATAGATGCCCTAGCTTTTCCATTTAGCCTCTTTAGCCTTTGACACACTAGTCAACCAATTGAAATAGGAATGATGACCTCATGGCCATGTCTATGTGGTTTGAGGAAGATTTTTCAATTTGAACCAAGGCAAGGTCATCTGAATAGGAAATTCCTTGGAATGAAGATAATAGTCCAAGAAAGTTGTGCCATCTCCAAGATTATAGTACCTAGGGTTCAAGAAGAAGGGGCCTTCATGTTCATGAAGAGGATGGGTTGTTTTTGGGTCATTTTTGTCATCAAGATTGAAAAAAGGAGATCGATTGGAAGCTAGTTGGGCATTCGTGTTCAGAGATTCAGAAGTTGATTCATCACCACCATACTTCTAAAGATGGAATTCTGAACTGTTCTCTGATTGCAACATGGTGAAAAGGTGAAAGAAGAATCAAAATGTTAAGAAGAGGAAGAAAGGTAAAGTGAAAATGGGATGAAGTCAATGGTAAGAGTAGTAATATATAAAGGTCTTGAGTTGAATCTGAAAAGACTTGTAACAACTAGATTTGAAAGTTAATAGTTTGTTAAAGTCTAGAAATAGGTTGCTTAAATCTTAGTCGCTTCTTGTTAGTCAATCAATAGTAAGATTTAGGAGGGCATTTGTTAACATTCAAAATTTAGTTATGAGTCATATTAAATTAAATGTTTAGTCTAAAATGGGGTAAATATAAGGACTTAGTATTATCATTTCGGCTTAATATTTGATTTTTTCAATAATTTATATTTAGATAATAAAATATAATTTGAAATTTGAAAAAAGGCTGAAGGATGTTGCTAGAAGATAAAGAAAAAATTAAGTTTAAAAGTGATAACTATTTGAGATCGAACGTGACTAAAATATACGAAAGACAGTGGGAGCGGTTGCAAGTGAAAGATTAGTCAGATGAGGGATATACAGTTGATTTGGCATGGAGATCCTAGTGTTAGTCGCAAGCCTGACATGATCATAGGAAATTATTTTTATATCTAAGTCATTGTTTAAGTATAAATAGATGTAAACAAAACAATGTAAGACATCTCAACTCAATTGATCAAATTACTTATTTCCTTGGATTTCAAATTTCAGTTGTTATTTACTTATCTTTCGTTACTTGTTTTTAAAATTTGAAGTCATTTTGTTTCTATTTGTTGCCATTTCTATTTTCACTTGTTTCAAATTTCATAGTTGAAAGACATATTTTTTTTTAAAAGAATCTTCTTTTGATTATTTTGGAATCATGCTAGAGTTAAGAGTTAGCAGAATTGCATTTCGGCTAGCAATTCTCACACACGCAACAACACATATTTAAACTTATAATTCATATATTTAAATTATTCATTCATCTATATTCAATTGTAATTATATAAAACAAATATTTATCATGTACAATCAACATGTTAGAATAATAGTCTATTTTTGTCTGAATTATAATTTTGGTTCCTTTAATTTTTTAAATGCATGATTTTGGTCCTTTAAATTTTTTATTGTAACATTTAGTCCCCATAATTTTATAAATTTGTGATTTGGTCTCCCTGATAGAATATTAATTAATAATTGTGATTATTAGAGATATTAAATTAATTATAATTAATTAAAAATTATTAATCATTAAAAACTCTAATAAAACACTATTAATCCTAACATGGTGTTATTGCTAGTAGAGTTGCTTGCAATAATGGAGGTAGAAGAGATGTTTGTGGAGAAGAGGAGGGGAACAATGTTGTGGAAAATTAAGATTAAATTTTTTATTCAATTTTATAATAATTAATGATTTTAATTAAATCATAATTAACTTAATAACTCAATTAATCAAAATTATTTGTTAATAATCTATCAAGAGGATCAAAATAACTAATTTATAAGTCTAGGGTGATCAAATGTTACAATTAAAATCCAAGGGCCGAAATCATAAATTTAAAAAACTAGAGGAACAAAAATATCATTTTAACCTTTATTTTTTTCCAAAATAATAATTAATAAGAAATAAAAAATCATTAAATAAGAGTAAATGACTTGCAAAATAGTAGCCACGTGTGTCATATACATTGACACACATGTGTAATTTTCACAAGAGTTGCATTTTTAGTGGGAGATTTCAAATTGGAATCTTAGACCACTTTTTAGTAGACCCTATAACGCCATGTAGGATTGAAGATCTCTCAAGATCTTTCCCATTTTTTTTCTTTAGTGGTAGATCTTATTTTGAAAATCTTAGATAAGTTTTAGTAGGTCCCAAATAGACTCAACTTTTAAATATTTTAATGAAATATTTATTAAATTAAACATAATTAATTTGGTAATTAAATTTAATTAATAAAACATGTAAGGAAAATTTTTATAAATATTAAGAAATAGGAAAATGAGCATAAATTTAATTTTTGTTTATGACTAAATGTTAATCAAATGAAAAAAATACATAAATTTGATTAAAAAATGCAACACATTAATGCCAAAGAAAAATTAAATTTCATTATTGTTGTGACGGTAACGTTCCCAAATATGCTTCACCAAGTCTGCTTGAAGTTGTTGATGAATTCCTCTTGTATGCATAACATGTTTGAAAATAATAGGAATATTTCACAACAACCAAGAGGGGGGTATTTTTTTTAAAAAAAACAAATTCAAATCAGAGTTTCAGGATCTTTATCACTTTCAAAACCAAGAAATCAATTTACTCAATCAAATGTCTCAGCCCTAGAATTCAATAGATGAAAACTGAATTTGTTGAACAATGAATATGACTCAAAGAATTAAAGATCAATGAATAAGATGAGAATAGAGATATAGAAATAAGAACACAAGCAATTTATACTGGTTCATTTCAAAACATGAAGCTACATCCAGTTTCTTCTAATTCACACTGAATTAGAGTTCCACTATTATAAATTGTTCTTACAAGCTTTTATAAGAACCTCCCTTTATCAACCATAGATAAAGAACAAAAATCTAAAACCCTATTAGACTTCTAAGGAGAAAGATTCAGAGAACACTACTCTGACCTTTAAGTTAGAGACCCTTCTCTAGTCCCAAGCAAGAAGAACCCAATTACAATAACCAATATCAACAGAATTTGAAAAACATAATTACAATCAAGGAGTTAAGGAAAGAAACAACCTGATGATCCAGTGAATGACATGCAAATGAATGAACAAATCAAGTTGAAAGACAAAAACAAACTCAGAGCAGTCTTCTTCCTTAACCTTTGAAAGAGATTTCTTGCTTAAAGAATCATTCAAATACCCATGGATGTTTTAGATGAAGCAAGAACTCGTAGAACCCAGAAATTCACTTTGGAAGTGTTTAGAAAGCTTGTGTATACTCAGAAATATGAATTGATCAAGTTACAAAACAAGCCAAGCTTCCACTTCTATTTATAACAGAAGTTGTAACTAACCATAATCCATTACACGCTTTAAATAATCGATTAAAATGAGTGTGTAGTCGATTAAATTAAAATATAATCGATTAAAGTGTTCAAGAAGCATTCTGGGTTTTCACCATGAGCAAAATAATCAATTATCCCGAGTTGCAATCGATTAACACAGAGATATTTATTCTCAAAGTGAACTGTGTAATCGATTACTGGATATGATAATCGATTAAGTCAGGAAAACATGATTTTCAGTTTGAACTATATAATCGATTACAGTTTATGGTAATCAATTATTCCAGGAAGACTTAAAAACTGATTTTAACTAAATAATCAATTACGGAAGTTCAGTAATCGATTAAAATTAATAACAAAGCAATTCAGTCCTATGCAAAGGCAAAATAATCGATTAAACCGATAGGTAATCGATCAAAATGTTTATGAAGGTTTTCCATATTTGAACGAAGAACAAAATAATCGATTAACCCTCTTATGTAATTGATTAAAACAGTGAAAAACTTATTTTTTCAAAAACCTTTCAATTCAATTAAAACCTTAGTTAAATGTTAAAAGCTTTGTTTGATTTTAATAAAAAAAACATTTAGTTAATTCAATGTATGAATGAATGAATGCATGGATCAATCAGATAGCTTTCCTTTTACATAATATTTCAATTCCAAGTCTTCAAGTCTTTTAAGCATGTTGAAAGCTCAAAATCAATCTTGAATCAAAGACTTCCAAACTTCATAAAGCTCCCCCTGTATCCAACAATGTCTTGTTAAAGTATGTAGCAAAGTCAGGAGGAGCACCACGAGATACTTCAACATTTGAATTGTCATTGTCTACGTGATCATAATTAACATCGACATTACCATTGAATGGATCTTATTCATCTTTGACAATCATGTTATGCAATATAATGTATGCCAACATTATATCTTTCATTGTAACCATGTTCCAACGTTGAGAATAGAATGTCGTAGTACTCTTTTTCCAATTCTTTTCTCCCTTAAGATTGCTAGTCTAGCATTGAGAACAGTTCTTTCCCTCGTTGCTTCTTCCGCACCAGTTAAGTCCACATGGAGATCTTGATGAATGTTTTATTGTTGGATCTGGGAAAGACCAGATCTTCAGTTTAAGATCTATCCCCAAGATCCAGCATTAAAGAGGCTCCTTCAGCTTAAGATCTATCCCCAAGATCCAACAATAAACCACCCCTCAAGATCTCCATGTTGGAGATCCAGTTCTTCCACAAAAACTGTATAGATATGCACAATTTTTATAAAAAATAAAAAAATTCCAAGTCGTGATAGTAACAATAAAACATGAGAGGAAGGCAACAAACAAAAGGAGATGAAGAAGAGAAAACAAACAAACCAACCATAAAACCAAAAAAGAAAAAACATACCAGAGGGAAGGGGGGTCGCGAGCACAGAGAGGAAGGGGGAAGTGGGGGGTCGCAGCTAAGGGAAATGGGGAAGTGGGGGGACGCACGTGGAGAGGGGAATGGGGAATTGGGGGTCATGGTGGAGGGGAAGGGGGAAGGGCCGCGATGGAGGGGATGGGGGAAGTGCACTGTCCCAACAGATAAAGAAGGGGAAGGTGGAGGACTACGATGAAGGGGATGGGGCAAGTGCACTGCAGGCAAAAGAACCAAAAGGGTGTTTTTTAAAAAAATATTTACCGATAGAGTGCGTTTTCAAAATTATTTGCAAATCTGGTGCAGGGGGGGCCTATATTTACAAATCTGGTGCTGTGCAACATGCCTGAATCAGGCATGTTGCAGCAGCACCGGATTTGGTAGATAACGTCCCCCCGCTCCGCAGTTCCTTCATATCTTGGCTTCCAGTGTTCTGTCTCTGCTAAACTGCCAACCATTCTGGTGTTTTTTGGTTTTTCAGAGATTTTTGAAGTTTTTTTGAGTGACGAGAAGCATGAGTTCAAGTGGCGATTCTGTTCGCGTTTGAGGGATTAGGGTTTGCTGCGCATGGTTAGGTTGTGTTTAGGGTATGGTCATGTGACGATGGTTTGTGGTTAATGGTTTAGGGTTTGGTGGGCATGGTATGTGACGTTTGGGCTAGGGTTAGGGTAAGGTTGGTTTCATGATTTTGGTTTCAACTTGGCAAACTGCTTCACCTTCTTCATCAGCTCATGCTCATAGTCCTCAGAGTAACCCTTTAATCCCCGCAAACTGCTTTCAACAACTTGGCAAAACGAATGAAACAAAGCACTTGTTACAACTGTGATCAGTGAGGTTGGTGGTGTTAGTGCTGTCCTTCCAAATGCCACAAAACCAAACCTTTCTCACCTAGAAAAGATTCCACTATTCCCTCTAATAGGAACATACAGTTCCCTTGTGGCCATGGCTCATGCGGAATGAACTCACGATATGGCAAGGACTACTATGCCTGCCCCATCAACCTAACCAACATCAACAGTAAATCATTAACCATTAACCTGAACCCCCCAAACCCTAAAAGCATGAACCTCGACGTACATTGTTTCGACTTGTGCCAAGTCTATCATCATATAGACAGATAAGAAGCAAAACACAATAAGAAAAAATCACGCTGACCTTGTTATCGAGGAATTAGGGACTTGACTGACATGGGGAGTAGAATAAAGTCACGGGTTAAAATGACCCGGTAGTTGTGAAAACCGGTTCGGTCATTGACCCGGTAGAGGTAGTGGGTCATTGGGTCAGTGGTCCAACCGGTGGGTCATTAATTGGACCAAATAACCCTATACCCTAATATATATTCTTCTTTTCTCCAAGCTTCGGGATTCTTCTTTTCTCCAACCTTTTGCAGCGCCGTTTGCTTTTTTTTCTCCTTCTCTTCAACTGCACCATTTTTTTTCCTGTTGTTGTTCTTACTTTTCTTCAATTGCACCATTTCTGTTCAATTTTTTTCTGTTCCCGTTCTTACTTTCTAGTATTTATAATGTTCTTTATTTTTTATTTTTTTAATCTTTAGAAATTATGCGCTGTAATACCAATGGAGGAAGCGCGATGAAGGACGCCGTGGTAAGGGTGTTGGGTTTAGGGATTGGTTGGGGTTTAGGGGTTGGGTATTCGGGTGAGGGGTTAGGGTTGTGTTGGCAGGCGTACATGGTGTTTGGGATTTAGGGCTTTGTGTTGAGTTTAGCGTTTGGTTGGGATGTAGGGTTTGGCTAGGGTCTTGGGTTTAGGGTTTAGGGATTGGTTGGGGTTTAGAGGTTGGTTGGGGTTATGGTTTTGGTTGCTGTCACTATTTCTAAAGACATGGATCCTAAAGAAAGGGAAACTCGTGAGGAGGCCATGCTTCTGTCAGCTCTTATAGAAGATAAGGATGATGTTATTGAGATAGATCATGA
>PYAF01004761.1:174714-187332 GCA_007407185.1 Glycine tomentella
TACCTTCAAGACCATATGTTCAAAAGCAACTACACATCCATGTCCATCCCAATCTTCACATTAGACTGTATCATGGGTTCAGAGGATATAAAATTTTGGAATGGCAGACTTGTAACCAAGTCTGGAAGAAGAAATGTGATATTGGCTCCCACATTCTTCATCCGGACACATTGCTGCTCCAAATCCAAAAAAAAACTTGCTCAAAGACTTTCCCATCAGACACATTGCTGCTCCAAATCCAAAAAAAAACTTGATCTTTTAGCATATGCCAACTGCAAGGAAGGTCTTCCCCCTTGGTGCCACTATTTGGAGAAGCAACGAGGAAGAACCTTTTGAGGTGCCTTTCTCCATTACACTTGACCCCCAACAGCTTCTCTATTCGATGTACGTGATTAATGTAGTTGTTCCTTGAGACAGAATCAAGATTTAAAGAAACTTTTAACCAACCAGATATATTAAGGCTCATCTTCGCAGACTCTTCAAACATGAGCTTCAAGCTCTAAAGCAAAACATTGAACTCACTAATCTGGATGGGTCTTGGGTTTAGGGTTTAGGGTTTAGGGTTTGGTTGGGGTTTAGGGTTTGGCTAGGGTCTTGTGTTTAGGGTTTATGGTTTAGGGGGTACTTGGGGTTTAGGGGTTGGGTATTCAGGTGAGGGGTTAAGGTTGTGTCGGCAGGCGTACATGGTGTTTGGGGTTTAGGACGTCATTCAGCACGCCCACCAACCCTAAACTATGCAACCAGAATCATGAAACCTAAGCCTAACCCAACCCTAGCCCAAACGTCACGTACCATGCCCACCAAACCCTAAACCTTTAACCGCAAACCATTGTCACATACCATCCCTCAAACGCGAACAGAATCACCACTTGAACTCAGGCTTCTCGTCACTCAAAACAACTTCAAAAATCTCTGAAAAAATGAAAATACACTCGAATGGTAGGCAGTTTAGCACAGACAGAACACTGGAAGCCAAGATATGAAGGACCTGCGGAGCGAGGGGGGCTTATCTACCAAATCTGGTGCTGCCGCAACATGCCTGAATCAGGCATGTTGCACAGCACCATATTTGTAAATATAGGCCCCCCCTGCACCAGATTTGCAAATAATTTTGAAAACGCACTCTATCCGTAAATATTTTTTAAAAAAACACCCTTTTGGTTCTTTTGCCGTGCACTGCAGCAACAGAGGAAGAAGAAAGAAGAAACCAGGTGAAGAGGATAGGGAGGAGAAAAAAGAAAAAAAAAGTAATGTGTGAAGGGGAGAGAAGAGAGAAAAAAGAAGCAAAGTGTAGGAAAAAAAGTGACTATTAATGTGTACACAAGACATGTTATGCCTACAAGAGGAATTCATCAACAACTTCAAGCAGACTTGGTGGAATATATTTGGGAATGTCACAATCACAACAATAATGAAATTTGATTTTTCTTTGGAATGAATGTCTTGCATTTTTTTATTATCAAATTTATGCATTTTTCATTTCTTTAACATTTAGTTATTAATAAAAATTAAATTTATGATCATTTTTTACATTTCTTAATATTTGTATCTTTTCTTCCATATTTTATTAATTATATTTAATTACTTAATTAATTATATTTAATTTAATAAATATTTAAATATTTAAAAGTGAGGTCCATGTAAGATATACTAAAAGTTATCTAAAATATCAAAATGAGATCTAAGACTAAAGAAAAAAAATGAGAGAAATCTTGAAAAATCTTGAATCCTTTGTGACACTATGGGATCCAACAAAAAATAATCTAATATCTCAATTTAGAATCTACCACTTAAATGCTCTTAGAGCATCTCCAATGGGGAGTGCTTCCAGGATTCCTTCAGTTGAAGAACCCATTCCATGAAGAAATTGTGCACTAAATAGTGCTTCCGTGGCGGAACCGTTTCTTGAAGAAAAAGAAGTGCTTCTTATATAAGGAACTGAATCTTTACACGAGGAAGAGGCCGTGACGGTCGACGATGGTGGCTCGAGGAAGAAGCCGCGCACGAATGAAGGGACCGTGACAACGATGGCACAAGGAAGATGCCACGACAGCCAACGATGGTGGCGCAAGGAAGACGTCGTGCGTGAGTGAAGGGACCACGACAGTGGTGGCACGATGAAGAGGGCGCGACAGTCGACGATGGTGGCTTGAGGAAGAGGCCGCACGAGTGAAGGGTCGTGGAGTGGAGAAAAAAAGGAGTGGAGAAGAGTGAAAGAAGAGGCATGGAGAAGAGAGAATTGGGTGGGTTGAGTTCTATGGAAGATTGAAATATGAGTGGAGAAAAGAGAAGATGAGTGGAGATGATAGAGAAAAGAGGAGCGAAGAATAGAGAAAGAAGAGGAGTGGAGAAGTGGGCATGCGTGGAGAAGAGAGAAGAGAGGCAGCATGCGTGGAAGCTTCTGGAGAAATTATGAAGGGAGAACGAAGGGATGCGTGGACGAGTTGTGAATTTTTGTGGACGGGCTGTGAACGAAGAGACAACAGATGCGATTTTTTTTTATTTTAAAAAATTGCAGGAGAAAGGAAAGAAAAGTACATATGAACATCGTTGCTATTGAAAAATAATCGTTGAAGGATTCATTATAAATTTGGGTATTTCTTTAAGCTTTTGCACACAAAATCCACACTACTAATTTTTTTTGTTCTTATAAATCCTCAAGCTTTTTTATTTTCTCTGAAATGAATCTCAATCAGTATAATTTTCAAAGTGTTTACAATTATTTGCAAAATAAACCACCCCTTACTAGTGAATATTCTCAAAATCCACCACAATATGTTATGTGTCGTTAACCACCTCCTACCAGTGAAAATTCTCAAAGGAGTCAACATCCATCATAATATGTTATGTATCCACCACTACCTCCTACCAGTGAAAATTCCCCGCATCCACCACAATATGTTATGTATTCACCACCCCCACACATGTGGTATATGCATCCTCCATCCAATGTAGAGTCACCTACCAGTGGTAGTTCTCAAAATCCACAATTTTGTAGTCAACCATCACCCTCCACTAACCCGACATGTGTTATAGGCCTTCTTTATCCAATATTGAGCCACAAGCAATGAAGTTCAATCACCAATCGGTGTAGACAATATTCTACTAGATGAGGGAGCAACAAATTATAGTGTGAAAAAACTCATACAACATTCTCAGTGACAGAAGATGTGATTCTCGTCCAATCGTGGCTCAATGTGTCGGAAGAAAAGTGGTATATCGAAATAGTGAAGAATGTCATGATCGATTGTTCAATGACTATTTCTTAGTAAATCCTGTGTACACAGAGATTCAGTTCTGAAGAAGATTTCGTATGCGAAGGCATGTGTTTCTCCGTATTGTAGACGAGCTCAACAATCATGATGAGTACTTTCAAATGAGGTTAGATGCACTGCGTCGAAAAGGCCTATCTCCATTACAAAAGTGCACCACTGCACTTCGTATATTGGCTTATGGCTCACCTGTTGTCAGTGTGGACGAATATGTTTGAATTGGTGAAACAACTGCGGTGGAATGCTTGGAGTGATTTGTATCAGACATCTGCACCATATTTGAGAATGAGTACTTGAGGAGACTAAATAACGAAGACACCGGATGACTACTACAAATGGGAGCGGCATGCGAATTTCTAGGTATGTTAGGTTCCAGTGATTGTATGCACTGAGAATGGAAAAATTGTCCAATTGCATGGAAAGGTCAATTTTGTCGAGGTGATCATTGCAACCCAACAATCATTCTTGAAGCCGTAACATCACAAGACTTGTGGATTTGACATGCATTTTTTAACACTGCGGGTTCAAATAATGACATTAATTTGTTAAATGGATCTAATGTGTTTGATGAAGTTTTGTCAGCATGTGCACCGCAGTACAATACACAGTGAATAGAACCCAATATAATATGAGATACTATTTAGATGATATTTATCGCGACTTTGCTACATTTGTGAAGACCATCTCAATGCCACAAGGAGAAAAGCGAAAATTATTTGCTCAACGACAAGAATCGACAAGGAAGGATGTAGAATGAGCGTTCGGAGTGCTCTAGTTTTGATTCACAATTATACATGGTCCGACACGTTTTTGGGATGTTGCTAAAATGAAGAATATCATTTATGCATGCATCATATTGCATAACATGATTGTCGAGGAAGAACGTGACACATATCAAAATATTGATTACGATAATGTAGGTAACAGGACGTCAACATTCGAAGTATCTTTAGGTGCTCACCCTAGTATCATGACAAACAAAAACACCGTCAACTTCAAGCAGATTTAATTGAACATATTTGAGAATGTTTCGAAAACGAAATTAATAATAATTAAATTTATTTAATATTTTTTCATCGTTATATTTTTTTATTTCAATGTTATTGTGTTTAATTATCTATTATTATGTAATTTTTTTTTATTATTATGCATTTCGTTTCAATGTTATGTCATTTTATTATTTTAATTGATATTTAATATTTTCTTCAATTATTCATATTTTTTATTTGTATTTATAAAAACTGAAAAAATGATAAATTTTAATAAAAAATATAAATGTGTGAATTTTTTATAATTTCTTACTATTTCTAGCATTAAAACAAATTTTTTATAAACTTTTTATGAAAGGCATAATATTATAGATATTACAAAAATTACTACATGAACCAAAAAAAATTATGAAAAAATCCAACTAAATACTCTCACTGAGATGGTCTTAGAGCATCTCCAATGCAAGTTCCTTGGTGGGTTTCTTCGGCTAAGCAACCGTGTCTTATGGGTTCTTCCGCATTGGAGCAAAATGACGTGACAAAACCCATTTTTTAAGCACACGGTCTGTTCCTTATATAAGGAACCATTGCTTACCATTTAGAAACAATTTTTTTTGCATAAAAATCGTTATTTCCGTTATTCTCAACACAATAACACAGCTCACAGGAAGTGATTCAACAAATTTGAGAAGAAGATGAACAGTAATATCACAAAAAAAAAAATTAAACCGTACCGACGAAGACGACGATGGTTGCTGGAGATGAAGGGTCTTCGCGCTCATCTTCAAACATTGTGCATGCGAGGATCCTTTGGGGACGCGAGTGGTACTGGTGAGAGAAGAAGGAATGAGGTAAGCAAATCGGAATGAGGAGAAGAGAAGAGAGGAAAGGAGAAGAGAGGAGAGGCACGTGTAAGGAACTTTTTGGAGGCTTGGGTGTGGAAGAGATAAGGTGAGGGGTGAGAGAGCTCAGGGAGTAGGGAGGCATGGGAAGGTGAGGGGGCAACCGTGAGTTAGAGGGAGAAGGTTCTGGAATTAAAAAAAATAGAGAGATGTGAGTAGTCGTGAGTGAGAGAGAGAAGGTTCTAGAGGTAAAAAAAAGTGAGACGTGTGTGTAAAAAAAATTAAGCCTTAATAAATGCAAAGTAAAATGTTCACTAATCACTATAAATGCAAAGTAATAATAAAATGAAGAGGAAGAGGAGAGACACTGTGTGTGGTGATATTTTTTAAGAAAATAATAATAATATGTTGCACTATAAATGCAAAGTAATAAAAAAAAGATTATGCACATAACAAATTTTCTTGACAGTTGGAAGAAAATAACAATAACAATTTTTTGGAATGTTTAATTATTGTAATTTTTTATGATTTTTATGTAATTTTTTTTATTTCGATATTATTGTGTTTAATTATTTATTATGTAAAATTTTATTTTATATTATTACGTATTTCGTTTTATTTATTTTAATTTATATTTATGAAAATTGAAAAATATTAAATTTTATTTAAAAAAATATAAATATATGAATTTTTTTAAATTTTTTATAATTTATTATATTGGAGAAAAATATTAGATATGTTCTTTAAATGTGACATAACATAACTACAAAAAATTACTTAAAAAACTCATTTAAAAAACTCATTTGAATTCCTTCTAGTAATTAAAAATGCTCTTAAATACTTCTGTTACAAATCAACGACAAGTGGGGACCACCAGTATGGTATGCTGTTACAGACGCACACGTGGTTCTTTACCGGACTATCCGGTTATACAGCAACCTTTCATTTGTCATCATTGTTTCTTTGATTTTTTTAAGAACAAAAAAAAAAGATATCTTGATGGTCAAGATCTCATTAATTGAAATAAATAAAATATCCCATTGGACTTTTAACACCTTCCTCTCTATTTTGTTTCATCTTTTTATTTAATTTTTCCGCAGTCATAACCAGAAGCCTTATTTTAATTATTATTTTTTATTTCTTTTTATGGTGTGCTTGCCTTGTTGGTTGCTGTGAGAAAGGAAAAGGGTTTGTTTCCGTTTTGTTTGTGAACTGTAAAGAAAGGAAGAAACATTTTGGGAAGGATTTGAAGTGGGTTTTTGTTGGTTTGTGAATTTCTTCATTGTTTTGCTCTAAAAATGGAGAGAGATTTTCTTGGACTGAGCTCAAAAGAACCATTGGCAATGGTGAAGGAAGCGATGAATATTGATATTGGAAGCAAAGACTCAGGCATGTTTCTGTTTTTGCTTCTTTTTCCTTTTTTTTCTGTACCCCACTTCATTGCATATTTTCATATTTTGCGTTTTTCCTTGTTTCTGTTTTTTTTTTTTTTTTTTGGGGAAGGGGGTTCCAATTCTTTCTTTTGAGGCAGGAAATTGAATAGTTGAACTAGTTACTAGATTTGATTTGCTTGGTTGATAATGTTATTTTGGACATATTTTAGTTTCTATTTGCTCCTTCTTTAACAATTAAAGCTTTTCATACAACTTTACTTCTGCTGCAGGCTACTTATTTCGGGGAAAAGGTGATAGATTTGAAATTTTGTATGTGGCTGTATGGAATCTGTAATTTGGCAAAAATGATCATTCTTCTGTTCTTTACCAGTTTTGTTGATTTGAGTATTAATATTCCTTTGTAGTCTTTTAGTGTGTGTTTGGTTTCAGTAGGATTTTCTAGAATCATGTTCAATACCAGTTAATTAGATTTTAGTTAATTTTTCACATGTTTAGTTCCATGTTGAGAAATTGATTGAGTCCAGAATTGATGAGTTTAAGCAACTCTAGGTAGTTTTTTTTTTGCGTTGGTTCAAGAATTTTATATTGAGTTTTACTGCTAATTGCTTTTATAATAAAAACATACAAACATAACTTCAAAAATCAATTTTCCAACGCTCATCCAAAATTCGTGATTTTCTTACTGACTCTTAAGGAATGAGAATGAAGTTTATGATGGTTCCTTTGTGGGTATGTAGGTTTCACAAACGGAGCATTGGTAAAATGGCCCTTCATGAACAAAGTATCTGTCCATCCTCATTTGATGTCACTCAATCCTCCTCAGGTTTAAATAATACACCTTTTCTCAGTTTTGATGTATTTGTTCAAATTTGCAAGTTAACAACATTCAGTTTATTAGGCTTTACGTTCACTAAAGTGAAGTGAGCAAAACATATTCACTTTGTGTTCAGATTGGTATTTCAATTTTGAGTCCAATATGTGGTTTAAGAGGAAAACCTTTTGTTAATGTAATTTTGATATAGATCTGCGTATGATATTTAATTAGTTTTATTAGTCTTTCTGAATTATAAAATCGACCTTTAGATCTGAACCTAGCTTGAGGACGTTTTGCACTATCTCGTGTCTGTTGGTTCAAACAACTTTCTGATAAATTTGTTTCATCCACTTGATTGTATTTTTCTTATTACTTAGAAATCTGTCAAACATGATGGACAAGGTGGCATTCATTTTTCTCTGACTCCATATCCTGTGCATGAGGTGAATTCTGTGAACCATCCTCATGGTATGAAGATGTTTTCAGTTCCCAATCAAGCAATTTCAGTTTCCATGGGACATCCATCCCTAAAGAATCATTTTGCAACTGTTGGTCAGAATATGAATGTTGCTAGTGTGAAGCAGCCACTACTCGGAGGAATACCTGTTATGACGCCTCATTCAGTTCTTCCCATTGTTGGTGCTGTTGCTGGAAAGACCGAAACATGGTTTTTTTTTTTTTTTTTTTTTTTTGTGCTTCAACCATTTATCTAAAGAAATGATTTGAGTGAAGTGAGAAAACTTGTTTGTCTCTAATTTGTATATTTTGAACAGCGTGAAACCATCCGTACCTGCTCCTAAACTTACCATCTTCTATGCGGGCACTGTGAATGTCTTTGATGATATCTCTCCTGAGAAGGTATTTTCTCTTATATTTTGCGCCATCTGTAATAAATAAACAAATTAAATTTGACCATTTTTCTTCAGGCACAAGCTATCATGTTGTTGGCTGGGAATTGCTTATCAGCTGGTTCTAATGAGGCATCACCCTATGTTCAGGCGCCCTGCTTGAAGTTGGCAGTAGGTGATGGTGTGCCTGTTAGTCAACCCATACCACCCTGCTCCGGTCTTTCAAGTCCTTCATCTGTTTCTTCACATACTGGTTCACAGTCAGGGAGTGGTTCAAGTAGCAATGATGAGTTTCTCGCAGCTAAAACATCTGGAGGTACCACTTCCTCTGTTAACAAAGTGGAGACTCCAAAAGTAGTCAATACAACTACCATGCTACCATCAGGTATGGTGGCAATGTAGTTTCTTGCTACTTAATGTTTCTTTAGATCTTCACATTATTCTTTTGCTTGGGGTGTATTATAAATTTATAATGAACAAGGGATGCATTTCTTTGCATTCTAAAGTTATCTATGTTTGATCATTGTAAATGATTCTACAATCAGAAGGTTTTGCTGAATGAAATTGACATTTTATCTTTGTATGCAGCTGTGCCACAGGCTCGCAAAGCATCATTGGCTCGATTTTTGGAGAAGCGGAAGGAAAGGTTAGTCTATACATGGTTTCTATATCTCCACAAGAAAAATGGTTATTACTATAGGCTTGTAAAATGTCAGCATCATTTAACTGTTCAAAACATGTTGATTTCTTATCCTAAATGGATTGTCTATTTGTTTGATTCTCAACTTTTATTGTCAGTAGTGCTTGTTTTCCTCTATATTGGTATAATGATAAATGAGGCTGATGGAAGAGGAGGAAATAATTCCACATGAGTGCTAGAACACACTTTTTTATTTGTTAAAATTTATTGAAAACCACAAAATTAGGAGAGAAAATCAATAAATAAGATGTGGGACCTACAAATTTTTGTGAATACCAATAAAATTCAGCCAATAAGAGTGTGTTAGATTGTGTTTCTCGCATTTCTCAATTCCACATATTTGGAAGTTAAATATCAATGATAACAATAACCTGGGTATATTTTTATTTTTTTTTTATCGGCCAAAGTTAGTTGTTAAATGTTAGTTTTTTTGTTAGCGGAGGGATTCGAACCCACGACCTCTCCCTCCCACCCTTCTTAGGACTTTTCGTCCAACCACCCAACCAACCTTATATCTCCAATAACCTGGATATATAGTATCACTATGATTGAATGGAAAAAAAAATTGAGTATAAGGAGTTTTTGTCCATGCAGGGTGATGAATGCAGCACCATATAACCTCAGCAAGAAGTCTGAGAATGTGCCACAGAAGAATACAATGGTTTCTAACATCACTGCAAGCGCAGGAGATTACTTCAGATAAAGAATATTTGTTGTAACTTGTTAGTTGTAATATAATTATGTTGCATGCATATGATTTTATTTTTTTATCAGAACTTATGCTGAGATTCTTAAGTATAAAACTATGTTCAGTCCATTGGTAGGTCCTTACCTTAATTATTTCTAGTGTAGGGCTTTACCTTATTACTTGAAAGTTGGATTTTACCTTCCAACAGTATAGCATTAGCATATAGACCACTATGTAACTGTATCTGACAATTTGTTACATTGTGGCAATTAAAAGCAAGTTTAGATGTTTATATATATTTCTTGACTTTCTATTTTGTTTTCTGTACATTCCTTAAATCACTAAATTTTCATTCTACTTACTGTGCTCCTATCTTCTCAGTTCTTCTCCTTTATTTTGCCCAATAAGGAGAAAATGTTGAATTAAAAAAGTAAACTGATGGATATAGGGGCAGCAGATTTAGAAACTGATGGGAGGGTTTAAACAAGTTAATTTTGATCTAGAAAAGAAAACAAAGATATGAAACGACAGGAACTTTTCTGTTTTTGGTAGTGGAAATGACACAGTCTTGACAATATAAAATTAATATTAAAAATATAAAAAATCATAAGTATTGATATGACTATAAAACAACATATATAAAATTTATAATTAACAAACAATAAAAATTCAAATCGAGAATAACATTTTAAAAAAGTGAGTTATTGTTGATAAAAAAAAATGTTATAATTTATCAATTAAATTAATTATCTAGCACATAGAATAAATAAATGAGATGTAAGCATGTTATATGTATATATGAAGAGTTTTTGTTCGTATTTTAATTTGTATTGTTTTAAGAATTGAAAGAAAAAATACTGTATATAATACGGTTAACAGTATTTAAACCAATAGATTCCCAAGGACAAAATTCAATGGTGGAAAATACAAACTGACATCCAATCAAATCATGTTTGAACTAGACTATTGGCTCAAAACTGTGTTGATAATTTGTGTTTGACGGTTGCAGTAGATTTTTAACACTACTGACAATTTGACAACCTAGAAAATTATTGGAGTATGAAAGTTTATGCATTCAATTTCTAGCAAGATATTATTTATTTTGCATTCGAAAAAAGAAAACTATTGCAAACACATAACGAAATTTTCACTGCAAGCGCACTATAAAAAAATAACCATACTAAATCCTAAAATATCACAGAAAAGTAACATTCTGAAATGTAGACACGTCACATGATAGTGGAAATCTTAGTTTAAATCATCTAGACTCATAAAAATAACCACTAGGTTTTTCATACTACATTTGAAATAACAATTTTTCCTGTCCCTAACATTCCTTTATAGATAGATAACTAATATTTATTTCAAGGGCGTAATTTTTTTTTTATAAAAAATATTAATTTGTACGGATCTATTTGTTGCACATTGGATGTAATTTCCCCCATAAACTTTTATATAATGTGTAATTATAAATTGCCTCCATAGTTTGAAATATAATATAAAAAATTAATTTATAATATGATTATTACCCTCACAATAATTTATGTATATGAATATGATTCCCATTTCCCACAATATAAAATACTGACATGATATCCGAAAGACAATAATATGCATTATATCTGAGATTTTATTACTTGATTTTCTATCAAACAAATGAATAGTTAGCAAATATCATGACAATAAGGATAAAAAATACTTTTTATTTTAGAAAAAAATGAATAAAATTTATTTTTCATTCTTGTAAAATTGGCAAAGTTCATATTTCTCCCTATAAAAAAAATTATTGATTTTTCGTCCTTATAAAATTATAATGTTTCACTTTTTGTTCAAAAGTAAGATTCGGATATCTAAACTTAAGTGTGTAATTTTTTTATATTACTAATATGTATAATGGAGGTAGAAAACTAAATTACTTACTCTATTGTCTTATCTTTACATATTTAAAGAGATTGGTTTCGAATTCGAATCCATGATAAATTAGTTACAAACACAATTTTATTATTGTGTCAAGCTTAGTTCCATGATGTAGAAAACTATGATAGTAAATTCACATACAATCAAACCTTGTTAAAAAAAAAAGCATTATAATTTTATGAAGAAAAAAATATATTTTAGAAAAAAAGAAACGTTTTTACAAAGATCAAAAACAAAAAATTCACTCACTTTATAGAGACTAAAGAGAAAAACAAATAAAAAAAAAGCTGAAAATTTAAACAGAAAAATATTACTGTATCACACGTCAAAGAACGACAGACATACATGACCTGAAATCAGAGATCTCACGAGCAACATTCACGACATTCACGTGGGCATATAAACATGAGTGATACCGATGATGTTGACGAATTGACGATGGCCTATTAACAAGTGGTGGTCCTTGAAGTGCATTGAGTGGCTGTAATTGAAATCGCGTGTTATCTCTTTCATTCACCACAATCCCTCCCACTTGCACTTTTCCCGTCTTTTAAGAAAATCTAATTCATGACAAGTAGTATAATTTTGGTAATACCAAAGAAATATTTCAAAGATAATTTAATAAGGTCGGAAAGAATATAAATAATTAATGTGTTAAAGTTAAAATTAATTGATAAAATTGAAGATGTGAATAATGATTGTATTATTATATGTTGTTTCAGTAATACAAGGGGTCTCTATTTAAATAGATCAACTAAAGATAAAGATAACTAAAGATAAGATAATAACTAAAGATAATAGCTAGAGATAATAACTATCAACTAAAGATAACTAAAGATATTAACTAAAGATAATAGTTAAAGATAAGATAATAGCTAGAGATAATAACTATCAATTAAAGATAACATAAAGATAACACCCCCCTCAAGTTGGAGCGTGGGGATTAAACATGCCCAACATGCCCAACTTGGGAAGGAAGTCATGAAAAGAGGTTATGCCCAAAGCCTTAGTAAACGGATCTGCGAGCTGGGATTGAGAACGAATATAGACAGTGCAAATAGTCTTGGCAAGAATGTGTTCCCTTATGAAATGGCAGTCCAGCTCAATGTGTTTTGTTCTCTCGTGGAAGACTGGATTAGCAGCAATATAAATAG
>PYAF01004761.1:187432-214561 GCA_007407185.1 Glycine tomentella
AACCAAATAGCCTGGTGTACATTACCAGATAATTTATTGTGCATCACATCAGGTGTAAGAACAGAATAGGTAGCAGCTGAAGCCTGCCCATCTGGAGTAGAAAGCTCCTTAGTGTGGACTGCGTGAGCGCTGTTAGAAAGGGCATGAGACGGGTTCCAACCTCCACGGCCGCTATTGTGTTTACCTCGACCACGACCCCATGTACCGCCACGATAAGGAGGGTAGCCAAATGTTTGCCAACACTTGGCAGATTCATGATTAGTGCGTCCACAGTGGATGCAAGGGGGACGTTCTGCAAGCTTTTCATTAGAGGCAGGAGTAGGTATTTGCGAAGCATACCCTATGGCATCATGTTGTATGCCTTGGGAACGAGCCATCCCACGATGAGTCGGGGACATGGGATTCGAAACTTTGAGTTTACGAGTGCCTTCATTGTTACGCTCAGCCATATTAGACAGAAGCTGGCACACCAGGAATAAAAATCACAGCGGATAGGTTAAGAGAAGACTACTGATACCATGATAAAATTGAAGATATGAATAATGATTGTATTATTGTCTGTTGTTTCAGTAATACAAGGGGTCTCTATTTAAAGAGATCAACTAAAGACAAATATAACTAAAGATAAGATAATAACTAAAGATAATAGCTAGAGATAATAACTATCAACTAAAGATAACTAAAGATATTAACTAAAGATAATAGCTAAAGATAAGATAATAACTAAAGATAATAGCTAGAGATAATAACTATCAATTAAAGATAATATAAAAATAACATTAATTTTTTTAATATTATGTAAGTTTATGGAGGGTTAAGAAAAAAAAACTTAAAGAATATATATATATATATATATATATATATATATATATATACACTAACCGTCCGGTGTGGTGCAACCATCGATCACGTTTTCAACGAAGGCCGAATAAACTATATATGCATAATACATGGGGTGCATTTGTGTTAAAGCACTCAACCAACCAGAGAAATCTTTGCTTTTGATGTGATATTTCACTTGTTACAACCTTTAAGGTCGTTTCAAGTGCATATGATCATGTTTATCTATTTCATTTCTTTTATTTTCTTAAGAGAAATGTAATAATTGTTTATAAAATTATTATTATTATTTTTCTTTGTGTTTCTGATTATTTAAAATAAAGGTTTATTCATTTCTTTATGTTTATCTACTTTTTTAGTCAAAAGAAGCATGCTTGCAAAAACATCACAAGAAGGTTAACATCCCAACAATTACTTCTTTTTTTTATATCAAAATAGATTATTTTATAAAATTATATATCAAATTAGGTGGTTTCAAAAATTATTTATTAAAGATAAATGATTTTAACTTTTGATAACGGTTGTAATTATTATAATTGACGCAGAAAAGTAAATTTTTCCTTTGATCACAAATGCTGGACTCCTTTAAATGTTTATCCTTCCATATGACTGAGGAGCTCCTTTAAGAGAAAATTAGATGGAGAATCCCATCAAGAATAACCAAAAGCGGAGAACTAAAAACTTTTAATTTATCCGCGCTAGCATTACCTTCGCTGTAAATCTGAGTAATCCTAGAGTTAAAAAAAAGGGTATAATTAACGCAGTTTAACCAACAGTTTTGTATAGACCAGGGGACCATATTAGTATAAGGCTTGAATGAGGAGAGTCGAATCTGTTTCCGGCCAAAAGGTGTAGGGAGCGTGAAGAATAAAACCTATGTGCAGTGCTGTTGTGCTAAATAAGTAAAAACACACTACTCTTATACAAATTTCGAAACTTTATAGCAATAATATAGCTCAAATATGCAAAACATACCGTAGGTGTTAACTATTAAGCGTTCTTTACCAAAAAAAATACTGTTAAGCGTTCAAATTCACATGTTTTGATAATTTAGCCGTTAGTCAAATCTAATATTAATATTGATTTACTTGATCAAATTATAAGTCCTGCTAATGTGCTTTATTGAAGATATAAAAAAAAAATAAAAGACTTGATAGTTTTTATTAGTACTACATTTATAATTACTAATAATGAAAATTATTCTATTCAGTTTTTATCAAGCCTAGCTAATCGAGTAATACCATGTTTGCATTTGATCAAAGTGAGTATTTTTGTCAAAATCGGGATGAGGTCTGTGGATACCCATAGGTATGGATTTTTTTTGTCATATCTATTTATTTCCCTTTTTACTTCTTTATTGTCTAATTTAGATTAGGGTTTAACTTTCTACACCAGCGTTTTTTCTTATACACCCAACAAAAATGTTATATTCTAAGAATGCCCTTCATCTTTTTTGCTTAAAACAAATACACGCGGCAAGCTTTTGTTCATTTTTCGTTGGATGGGTCGTTGGCTATAAACTGTGGTTTTTGATCTCCAGTTGGTGGTGTTGTTTTGGTGGTGGTGGAGGTGATCGTCACTTCGTCGGAGGTACGTTGCTGCACCTGCTGTGATCATCGATAGTTCATACGAATTGACAATCCATATGACTCATACGGATTGCCAATCCGTATGATTAGTACTTTTTTTTGAGTTTTTTTTGTCTATGTTTTTTAATTAATATATTTGCGAGTTGTGTATTTTTAGTTATTGAATTTATATAGTCCGTTTAAGTAATGTATTGAATTTGAATGAAAATAACAGTGTAATTTTTTCAAATATGATTATTATGCGTATAGTTTGTTAATGATCATTTATTTTTAATTTGTTTATTAAGATAGACAACGAATATTGCATGCATGATAGTGTTAAGTCTAAAGAAATGAATATGACTGAAGACAATGAAGGCGAATCATTTGAATTTGAAAATAACAAGTCTTTAATTGATTGTTTCGATGCCTTCAATACTTCAAAGGTATTTTATATGATATGGTATTTCATGAAAGGTAGTCAATGAATAATTTTAGAAGATTATAGATGTATTGTCAATATTTGTAGGTGTTTAATTCTCGTGAGGAGGTATTGCAATGGGCTCGTAGTGTTGCATATGAGATTGGTTTTGTAGTTGTGAAAATGAGGTCTGACACAACAACTGGAAAATGGGAAGAACCTCATTTATTTTGATTGGTTGTGAAAGGAGTGGAAATTATAGAGCATTGAACAACGATTTACTACGAACGACCACTAGCACTAGAAAATGTGGTTGTCCTTTTAAGTTGCGAGGGAAACCAGTCATGGGAGGTGAAGGCTGGATGGTGAAGTTAATCTACGAGTGAGGAAGAGAAGGTTATTGTTGCTGAAATGACAAAGTCAAGGGTTAAACCAAAGAATATTTATCTGACTTTAAAAGATTGCAATCCCAAAAGTTATACAACAATGAAACAAGTCTACAATTCAAGATATGTGTACCGTACTTGTATAAGAGGCAACAATACTAAAATGCAACAATTAATGAAGTTTCTTCAACGTGATATGTATATCCATTGGCATAGAGTGAATGATGAAAATGTTGTACGAGACATCTTCTGGGCACATCCGGATGCAGTGAAATTGATAAATTCATGTAATTTGGTATTCCTTGTCGATAGTACATACAAAACGAACATGCATAGACTCCCTTTGCTTGACATTGTTGGTGTGACACCTACTGGGATGACATTTTCAGCTGTTTTTGTGTATTTGGAAGGCGAGCGTATAAACAATCTTGTCTGGGCTCTTGAACGATTTAGAGGGCTTTTTCTAAAGAGTGATCTTTTTCCTAAAGTCATTGTCATAGGAAGAGATACAACACCGGTGAATGTCATCAAAGATGTTTTCCTTGACATAACCAACTTGTTGTGTCGGTTCCACATTGACAAGAATGTGAAGGCAAAATGTAAAACGCTTGTGGGACAAAACAATGCATGGGACTATGTGATGGAAGCATGGGGAAGTCTTGTAGATTGTGCTTCTGAAAATGCATATGATGACTATCTTATGAAGTTTGAATGTGCTTGCGCATCGTGGCAAATATTTGTTTGATATGTAAAAGACATGTGGTTGATTCCCCACAAAAAAAGATTTGTGACATCATGGACTAATAAAGTCATGCATTTTGGAAACACTACTACAAACAGGTAAATCCTTTGCAATACATTGATGACATTATGATTTCAATAATTTTTATGTTTTTCAAATTAATTGTTTTAACTTTTAACTGCTGGGTTGAATCTGCTCATTAGAACTTAAAGTGGCTACCGCAGGGTAGCCTTGGAGACCTGTCTAATGTTTGGGATGCCATGAACAACATGATCACGTTACAACACAATGAAATAAAGGCTTCTTTTGAGACAAGCACGCATGTCGTTGGACACGTGTTTAAAGTTACCTTGTACAAAAGACTCGTCGGCACAGTTTCAAGGTATGCGTTTAAATGAAATTATTGTGGAGTTTGAGCGAGTTCATTATGCAGACGTTATAGTTCTCGTCAGCACGATTTCATGGTAAATGGTATGTGCTTAATTGTTTGAAAATCAAGACATTTTGAGGCTCAAAGGACAACATTTTCATGTAGTATTCAGTAAGGGTTTAAGCTTGAAATTGGTACTCCATATTCAATCAATTTTGAGTTTGGATCCATATTCGATGTCCATAATTATTGTCAATTTCCATATTACACATGCAACTCAATCAACATCATTTTTAAAAATAAATTTCAATTTTAAAAAATTTAAAACTCAAAATACCCATTAGGATTGGCAATCCGTAAGGGCCATACGGACTACAAATTGCCAATCCATTAGAAGGAATTAGAATCCGTAAGGACCATACGGATTGACAATCCATATGGTACGGATTGACAATCCATATGGATCTTACAGATTGATAATCCGTATGACCTTTATAGATTAACAATCCGTATGGTCCTTACGGATTCCCATTCCTTCTTATGGATTGCAAATCTGTATGGACAGAAAAATAGAAACCACACGTGGAAGACGCAACAACTTACCTCTCTCACAAAAAACGACAGCGACGACAACAACCACCTACGGCCAACAACCACCAACAAAAAACGCAAAACCACCGTGCCTGACGACATGAAGGAAAACGACAACAAATGATAGCGGCGAAACAAATAAAATGCGTACAATGAATGGTGTATTGGAAAAAAATTGAAATGGTTCATTAAACTTTTTTACAAAGGTTATTTCAGGAATTTCACTATTCTTTGTTGGGTGTATTAGAAGAAACGCTGGTGTTGGAAGTCAAACCATTTAGATTAATTTCTATAGCCCTAGTTTTAGCACTCTAATAGACTTCTAGTTGTAACACAAGCTCAATTGATATGCAATACATTCATATGCTTTTCTGGTACTATTTTGGCAAAAATGAATAGTATATACATTAATTTACATACAACTCTTTGACTCTTACAATTTCTAAACTGTGTTGTGTACTTGTCATCCGCTATAGGTCTCCAACCAAGTGATTATACAGAAAATATAACCTGAAGAATCCACAATAAGAAATGTTGCTCTCTACCATTTTTGAACTACAAATAGAGCTATGTGCAGGTTTCTTCGTAGTATATAATACTCCTGCACCTAAGTTGGATTCTGGGCTAACTTGGGATGAGATGCTGCATACACGGAGGAATTGACATCAGGATTTAGGTGTGAAAGAAAATGCTGAATGTCTGGACGTAAACTCTCTGATGCCCTTCCAATGAGAGCCAAAACCTCCGGTCGTGGTTTGCTGCTAGCCTGCACAGGCCCTCCCTGTCCCTCGTAATGGACAACATGATGGCTGAAAACCAAGTGGTAAAAGTAAGTGGTAAAGCAGAATATAAGGATTTTAGAAATTTTTTATTATGTAAGGCATCTTATAACAAATCATAACACTTACAGGAAGTCAATGATATCTGCTATGTCTGATGCATCAACGGCAATTGTTGTCTGGGAGTTTTTCCCAAATACATCCACTAATATAGTTAGTAGTGATGAGAGGGTCTGTGTCATTTTCAGGTGAGAGGAAAACCATTAATGCTCCAAATTATAGTGATCACTATCAAAGTACCAATAAACCACCCAAAAATGAACAAAAAACCAACAGCTATGCCAAGAAACAATCAAATATTTAGAGAGACGTGATAAAACCCTAATAATTTATCCAAAAAGAGGCTGTTTAATGTTTATGGTTTAAATAATTTTGGTCAAGATATAAGTATACTATCACAGAAAATGAAATCAGCACAGGCTAAGCTGTGACATTAGTTGAGCTTCAGCACCTCTAGTCATTGGTAATGCAAGTCGATTTTACATTCAGCACAATTCAGGTAAAGATGGACAAATAGAAAACATGACAAATTCTGACAAAAACATAATGCAACAATGTTAATGCCTCGCTAGATATCCTCTTAAAGTACTTCTAACATCTAACAAATTCAAAAAAATTGTTACTGTATATGATGGATATTCAGTGTACATAAATTGTCTAGGGACTTGAAAATTGAAAAATCAGGACACAAAAAGATTAAAATCTCCCCACCTTGAAACACAAATTGGAAAGATCTTAATGGATCTGTAAGACTAAAACATCTACAACCTAATTATAAGACAGAAGTCAACTCACAGGGATTATAACATTGTTTATCATGAGATAAGGGACCTCGTAACTATCAGTGAAGTTTCATTATTCGTAATTATATAATTTTCTAAAGTAATTACAGAAATTTCTGATCTCACAAATGATAATACTATCAGTGGATACCAGAGATGTGGAGCATAGGATAGAAATTATCCATTGGCAGGTGTTTATTGGTAGTATTTGTGACTAGGAAAATAAAGAACCACCACTAGTATGGAGAATTCAGATTCTTCACAGTTTTGTTCTCAACATCAAAGTATTGAACATAGAAGACACAAGCCAAACAAGATGTATGCATATATATACACATGAATGTGTCAGGAAAACTCCCATAAGAAGGTTTACATTTGCAGTAGAACTAAGGAGCAGAACTGATTATTGGACTCTAAAAGTGTAGGTAACAGCAATTTCCAATCAAAGGACAATTAATTGTAAGTCAGAAGAGAATAAACAGGGACTAGTCAGTATACAACTAATTGTAACGGTCAGGAGAGAACAAATATTAAATAGGGATCACCCAATAGACAATTTGTAAGAGACATGAGAGAATAAATGCTAATCAGGGAAGGCTAGTGGGTGTGTTTTTGAGAAAGGATTATTTGGTTAATGGGAGAGTCCAGGTCTCTAAAATACATGGGTGCGGAGTTCATATTTTGGTATTCTTTGTTTTCCTCATATCTTGTATTTCATTAATACAATCTCTTGAAAAGAATTCCATTTCTCTTCATAAGTTATGATCCAGTTCTAACAGAATGTTTCCTTAAGATTGGGAATTGATGATTCTCTGTACCTTGTTGAAAAGTGCATGAGCATTGGCAAGTTTTGGAAGGAGTGGTCCCATTACACGGAATGCTATCCTCAACATTGCGACTGATGTTACTGGCCGAAGTTGCTTGATAATAACATTGGTCCCTTCAAGCCATTCTTGAGGAAGGTTACTGAAGAAGGAATGAAGCAAGGCCACCACATTCCCTGTGATTACACAAGGTCAGAGTTCCTTTCAGGCAAAACTAATTACAAGAAATAGATTGAATTGAAATTCACCTAACTATAATGGAAGCAATATATATACCACTGAGCATTAATCAAAGTAAGAAAGTTGCTAGCAACACACTCTCGAACAAATTCCTTATGATGGGTGGAAATTTATTGGGAACTCATGAAATTGAGTGGGTCTCACTTCCTATTGAGTCTCATAATTTCATAATTCTCAACAAATCTTGGTTAACAGTAAAGAAACTTTTTTAAAGGGTTTTTGTTAGAAAGTGCATTGCTAACTAGCTCTCCTCATTAGAGTAATAATACACTTTAATTTCCATACAGATGCTAGCTGCAGTACTAAAACCTAGTAATCATCTACAAACAAAAGATTAATGTATTCTCATATATGAAATTTTAAGAAACAATGAAGATAATTTTAAAACTGAAGTTACCGCCATATTCCTTTAATTCTTCACTTTCTCAAGTCAATAAAATAAATTTTTAAAAAATATCTTTTAGAACTTCTACCCTGTTGGTAGGTCACACTTTAGTTGCCATAGACTTCATTTTGGGCAGTTAAAATCTCTTTAAAATCTAGAACTGTCCAATTATTTTACACTAATTTGTGTCATCTGTGTTTTCACCAAACAAATCAAACAATATATCTTGATACACATAAAATTCTGCATATCCTTTTTGTAGGATACAAGCCACCAATGTTTCAGATAAGAAAATATCTCAGACAAGCAACATATTTTATTATAAAAAAAGATATAGAATTAAAATTCCAATGGAAAATTGAAGCAAGCAGTTTAGTAGTAAACAACCCCTATGCCAATCCATACCAATGGCTGTGGAGGTATTGTCCTGTGCAGCCCATGTTGGATCCAACAAAGCATAGCCAACAGCAGAGTCTATTTCCCCAAGTGACCTTGTCCCATCCTTAAGCCACCAGTTCTCTTTTATAATACGTGTTGTCTCCAAGTAAAGTTGTGAATGAAAATCAGAAGGAAGCTGAGCCAGTAGGAGGCCACAAGCTTGAATTAACAAGCAAGACAGTTGTTGGCATGTATAGCCACTTCGAGAAGCAAAATTAGAGGTATTTATTCCAGAAACTGAAGGAGTTGGTCTGCTTGCACCTAAGGAATCTGTGCTTCCCCCTGAAGGTGATGTTGGCAACACTGAACCTTGCCCTACACTATTTGAACCACCATGAAGAGCATTGCTGGACTGGATCAAGGTTGGTTGTATATTAACAACAATTTGAACAACTGATTGTACTATCTGAGAGGCAGATATGGGAAGGGAAAGTATTTCGATAACTGCAGTCTCGAGAACCAACTGAGTGTATGTGCCAGGATCCTGAATTTGGTAAAATGCCTTTTGGCCCTCTGATGCATTTGCCGGCCCAGACTGAGATACTGCTGGAGGCTTGCTTTGTGCAGTACGCAGTGTATTGCTTGATGCATCTCCCATAGATCCAGATTTTGAATTGTTATGTAATGGAGGAATAACATTATTTACTATTCCCAGTAACAGAGTCGTAAAATAATCCAGAGGAGGACACATGACAGGATTCGTCAAACTTATTTGTTGCGGGAATGACTCTGAAAAGGGAATCTGAAAAAAATACATGCTCAATAATTATTGCAGAATAATACCATTTTCAAATTAAAAGATTTAAGATCCAAATTAAATGATTTAAGAAAGGACAAGAAGGATAACTGGAGAAAATGAAGTCTGTTACCTTACTGATGTCAAGTACATTGAGGATTCGAACAATGAGCTTTCCAGGAAGATGACCATAGAAATATGCAAGTATATCACGAACAAATGTAAATCTTAGAGGGTAATAAGCAAGCAATGGAGAATACATGGCCAATAGTCTTTCTGCTGTATCCATTGCATCATTTTCGATAAGTCTATAAATAATCAAGGGGATGACTGGAAGTAAACGTGCCGCTATATCGTCAAAGAACACGGGATACCTAGAAAGTTTATTGCAAACAGCATCAGTCCATGCAATTTCCGTGGTGAGGGTACAGGAAGATGCATTATATCCCAACAGTAAATACCAAATAAAACATCAAAATAAAAAAAAAAGCACGCACAAGAAAATTTGGTAAGGCTGCTTTACATCTCATTCAAAACAAAAAATGTAGACAACCTATTTTCACAAGAATTTTGGGAATATTTTTGCTTTACTTCTCTCATTCAAAACAAAAGGTTTGTTAAGGCTGCTTTACTAACACGAATGGCATTCATTATTAACCTTGTAAAATTATTTTCTTATCCACAAGAATTTCGGGAATATTTTTGTAAGCTGCTATGCAAAATTTAGACACAACCAATTTTGACAATACTCTTAGTATTATCATGTCATGCTAAGTTACTAGTTAAATACATTAAATTCAATAATTATGCTGTAGACTAAACTAAATGTCAGTAAGAGTGAGGGTTTGGTTGTAGTGGAATTTGGGTATTGAGCATTAGTGGCTACTCCTCAACCACAAATAATTAATCAAATAAAAGAGAATGCTAAACCTAAGAAAAAAAGGCATTGTTTTAATAGAATATACCTATCTTTCCATGCAAGGTGATTTCCAAGAGCCTTTTGTAGCTCAACCCGCTTGAATATTCCTGAGTAAAGCCAATGTTCAGGGTGCCCACGAGTCATACAAAAGTGTTTTACTCTTTGCTGAAGCTCTGGCCTATCAAGTAGACTAATCTGCAATTATTGACATAACATTATTAGTTTTAATATAAGAAAAACACTGAAGCTCAATTGCCCCTACTCCATAATTCTAATATATATGCTTACTTGGCATTTCTTTCATGTACAGATCATAATACATCAGGGAGATTTTACATTACATTAGACATGGAAAGGGATTGATGACATTAACAATATTGATGATTTGTTTAATGCTCGTGTTTCTTTCTATAATGTGCTGTTGGGATGCTCTGAGTATTGTGACAATAGTTTTCATCCGTTTGGAGGGCGAGCCCTGACATAACGGTAAAGTTGTGTCTTGATGACTTGTTGATTATGGGTTTGAATACGGAAACAACTTCTTTGCATATGCGAGGGTAAGGTAGCATACAATATCCCTCCCCCTTATTTGCGCATAGCGTGGAGCCTCCGAGCAATGGGGTACGTAGTAGTATCCCCATTGCATGAAATCCATTCTTAAAATGTGGATTTGGGTCTAACTCAACCCAAAAAACTTGCTCATAGGGTGAGGGTTGCTCCCCACCTATATATTTTATCTTGGCACTATCTCTAACTGATATGGGACTTGGGTTTTTCCCAATACACACCCAGCACTTTTGGGCTTGGTGTGTGGATAATATGGTGGGTGACCCGTTAATGGATCTAAGATAGGATCTGATACCATCTTAGAATGTGGATTTGGACCTAACTGAACCCCAAAAGCTAGCTCATAGGGTGAGGGTTGCACCCACATATATTTTATCTTAGCACTATCTTTAACCAATGCGGGACTTGGATTTATCTCAATACAGCCCCTCACGCCCAACACTTTTGGACTTGGTGTGTGGATAAAACCCAAAATGTGAAATCTCACCAAAGTGGACTCTTATTTCTCCAGTATAAGGCAAAAGAATTCGAGAATCAATTTTGAAATGATTCAAAACTTAATTTTAACACCTACTAAACAATGTTACTGTGTCATATACATAGAATTAAGAATTGAAAAACAATTAAACAAATATAGAAGGAACTAAATCTAAAGGAAAAGTGAACAGAATAAAAAGCCACTAACTATCAGCAAGTTTAATCTGTTCTCAAATTTTCCTTCTAATTCTTTTATTTATTTCTTTTGGAAAGGAGGTCAAGGATGGGGATTCAAACATGCTCATGAGAAAGATAAAAATATATACCATAAATAAGAGTTTGAATGTACATACCACAATACGCAAAGCATGTGGATCATCATCACGGTCAATAAGGGCCAAAAGCAAGATATCCAAAGGAAGTAACTCATTTGTCCAAACAAAAAAGGCAATGCTTGCACATGCTTTTAACATAAGGTCCTATAAAGGGAAAGCATATGAAAAGTGCTATACAGGTACTGAACTACAGAAGTGAAAGATAAAGCCACATCATAGCCATTAACCTGTAAGGAGTGTCCTTGTTGAAGCTCTATCTGCATATGATGAAGCAGAACATCCACCATTGTATAAATGTTAGACGTCACCTCTTCAGGAGAGAATTCCCGCAGGACACGTCCCTAGACAAATATGGAAAACATGTTAAATTTTTTAATTTACTTACAAGAGCTTTTGATAATAGAAAGGAAAAAGCTATACAAGAAAGAACATTAAGTGGCATTGAAATACACAGGAACGTTTCTGTATGACAGAAGAATTTGTTTGATGGTAAATTTAAAAGGGTAATGGTAAAATGGGAAGCATTAAGAAAGCAGTTTATAGATTAATACCAGGTTTCCACTGTTAATGTTTTCTGCATGGCCATGCATTAATATCAATGCACCAGCACATAGATATTGTCGATGCTGAGGGAAACTATGACTGAGATAGGTCATAACATAACTAGGATCAGCTGATGGTGAAAGAAGCTGGGTACACTGGTGTATTACAGTGGTTTCTGCCTGCACAAGTCTTAAATATTAATTTTACATATCATGGAATAAAATCAGCAATTAAATCCAACAAATTTCTAACACAATACATTTATAAGATTCTGTACATCAAGCACGATGTTTTTGAACACATGGAACCTGAGAACAGATGACCTTTTAGTTTTATGTTTTGTACAATTCTATAACTCTGATATTTATGTAGTTGAGTTTATAATTCTATCTTTCGTGGCACAATAAAATACAACTTTCTCTTATGCTTTTATGATTTCCAATTTTTTCCTATTTTCTCTATTTATTTTGTTTTTTCTACTTCGTAATTAATAAACCCAAACACCCAACCCAACCTGAATATGATCAGGCGAGTTTGGTCCAGGTGATTAACAAAAAGTTGAAAAACACAAACTAACTCAACCCCTACAACAAAATGATTGGAATGTAAATTCTAGAAGACTTGGCTTGGAGGTGAAAATTGACAAACACGGCAAACCACCAGTCACACAGTTTAGCCATTTAGTTATATGGGCTTCTATCGTATAAGGTGATTGAGGGAAGTGTAAATCATAGAATTCAAACTGGATGAAGGAAAGGCAAAATATTATAGGTAATTTGTTGTCGAAAGGTGGCTCTCAAGCTCAAAGAAATTTAATTAAACAACCATAAGACTAGAGAAGCTTTATCATATTGAATAAAGCACCAAACACAAGAATAACGTCAGTGTTGTGGAAATGAAAATGCTGAGGTGAATGTGTGGATATAAGGAGGATCAAATAAAAAGTTGGAGTAGCACCTATTTAGGAAGAGATGACAAAATCTCACAATAGCTGACCATGTGAGCAGAAGGCAACAAAGGCCCAAATTAGAAGAGTTCATAAGATGGAACACAGCACATTGATAAAAGTAGTGTGAGACCAAGGAAACACTAAGAGAAACCAAGGTAAGAAACTTTAATAACATGTTAAGGACTAACCCTCTTAAAGTTAAAAGTTCCAAATGTTAGATCCAAATGTAAAAGTGATGGTAGGTGATAGAGGACTATCTAAGGATCATGATGATGGAGGTCCATTTCAAGTCAAAGTTCTAGGAGAGCTTGAAACACTTCCTTTGGTGAGCTTTGAAGGACCCATGACAAGAGCTAGAACCCAAGCCCTTCAAGACCACATCAAAAGTCTTGTCTGTTGTAATAAGCAAGTGCTATCTGTTTAAATCGATTACAACCTTTCTGTAATCGATTACACAAACAAGTTCTGTCTGTTTTAATCGATTACAACCTTTTTGTAATCGATTACACAGCGCTGGAACGCTCTGTTTTAATCGATTACAGGTCGTATTAATCGATTACTTTCGGTTAAAATCGTAGTGCTTCTATATATTTTTGTTATTTTTGTAATGGGTTTTGATATTTCCATAAATAAGTCTGAACTTACGTTTTTAGGTGTTTATTAGAGGCCTAGCGATATAAATACTCAGACTTTGCTATTTTTGGTTAACTTTGATTAATAGAAATTAAACATTTGTTTGAATTGAGAGTTTAGCCTCGTGTTGGTTCTTGATTGAAACCAAATCGATTCTTATCAAGGAAGCTTTCCTTTGTAGCAAATCCTCCTCCAACTTATCATTCCGTTTGTGGATCATGGTGTCATTCCTAATCATTCCTTAATCTTCTCCATTTTTCTATTTGAGTTTTAAACCATAATTCATGGAGTCTTGAAGCTTGCAATCTGGAAACGATCCAAGCCAAGCATTCATGTCTTGGTAGTCATCATGTGGTAATCAGAACTTGATTTTGTAAAGCATTTCGTAAAGATTTCTATCTATGTTATTTACATTTTCGTTTTTATTTTTTTCCAGAAAATGAAAATTGAAAAATCATGATTCTTGCTTGTTTGTTGTTCTTTGTGTGTTTCTGGTGTGATTTTTGAGTTTATCTTGCAATTGTCTTCATTTCCCCTATCATTTTGTTGAATTCTAAGTTGTTTTGAATATGGGTTGTTCTTCATGTTCTTTATGAAACTCATAACATTGCTGTAAGTTTTCTGAGTTTGATTCATAAAATTCGGTCTAGAGATTTTTTGAGCGTTTGTACAAATATCAAAAGTTTCTGATCCTAAAAGAATACGAAAGACCAAAAGACAATTATTAAAAAGTATACTGAGGTCAAAATGAAAATATAAAAAATGAGGACCCAAATATTAAAAAAAATTTGACAGCCAAAATTTTTATTTTCAAAGTCCTCTCTCATAGTGTGTGTTTATTGTTACTTAATAGCACTATCTTTTTGCATAACTACAATAGTTTATATTTAGCCAAAAAAAAATTTATATATCTTCATCATTGTCTTCTTTGACTATCCTTTTTGAGTTATGTTTTTCTTGTTGAACTTTTATTGCATGTCTTCTAAATTTACAAGGTTTTGTCTTAGAGTTTTCTTTCCTCCTCGACCTCTTAAGTTGAGTTTGGATTTGTTTCATCTTTTACTTTGGATATTCATTGAATTGGAATCTTTGATTGAATTTCAAGAGTTGAAAAAGAGATAGAGAGTGGAAAAAGCCAAGAGTGAACCTTATAGAAAAAGTCTTACAAGTGTAAAACACGAGTGTTGAAGAGTGTAAACACTTAGTGAGTGGTAAGGTCCACTATTGTTTTGTTTTACTAACCTTTTTCTTGTAGCAATGGTGTCCGATAGCGATAGTAATCCACCTTCACCTAGAACCGCTAAACTAATGACTTCATTGGCTAAGCAAATGGATAGGTTGTAAAGAAATGTTGAAAGGAGAATGGGAGAACGTTTTGATGAGAGACAACGAAGTACTTAAGAGTTGAGTGGAAGAATGGAGGACATGGAGAGACGGAGACATCATAGGTCACCTCATTCTTCTCAAGGGAGTGATGATGGCTATGACGATGGTGGAAGGCATAGGCATAGGAGGAATAGGGATAGAATGGAAGATGTGAAATTCAAACTTTCCAAGTTCCTAGGTACTAATGACCCAAAAGCTTACCTTAATTGGGAGATAAAAGTTGACCAAGTTTTCGATTGTCACAATTTTAGTGAAGAAAAGAAAATGAAGTTGGCTAACTTAGAATTTGAGGGGTATGCCATGGCTTGGTGGACTCAAGTGCAAATGGAAAGAGGAAGATTGAGGAGACATTGACCAGACACATGGTTGATAATGAAAGGAATCATGAGAGAGAGATTTGTCTCACCTCAATACATAAGGGATTTGCATAACAAATTACAAAGGCTCTATCAAGGAAATAGATGTGTTGATGACTATTACAAGGAGATGGAAATTTCTCTTGTAAGACCAAACATTGAGGAGACTAATAAGGCTACAATGGCTAGATTTTTGAATGGCTTGATTGGGCCATTCAAGATGTTGTAGAGCTTCAAACCTACAACACCATGGATGAACTTATACATAGGGCTATGAAAGTGGAGCAACAATTGAAGCTAAAACAAGCCTACAAGAAGTTTTCATATGGTCATTCTTCTTGGAAGGATAAGGACACTTCCAAAAAGGAGAGTTCTTCTTCCCAATATGTTGAAAGAAAGTCTTCAAGAGGTAACACTACTTCTCCTACTCAAACTCCTTCCAATAAATCTAGTTCAATTAAATGTTTTAAATGTTTGGGTAAAGGTCATATTGCATCCCAATGTCCAAACAAAAGAACCATGATTGTGTTGGAAAATGGAGAGGTGGATAGTGAGTCATCTAGGAGTTCTCATATTTCCTTTAGTGAAGGTGAAGATAATTGTTTCCTTAGACTGGAAGAGGGAGATTTTTTAATGGTAAGACGCTTCATGGGAAGCTTGTGCAAAGATAGAGATGATACACAAAGAAAAAACATTTTCCATTCTAGATGCTTGGTGAGTGTAAAGGTTTGTTATCTAATCATTGATAGAGGAAGTTGCACCAATGTTGCAAGCACTAGATTAGTGGAGATGCTTGGTTTAAAAACTTCCCCTCACCCTAAACCTTATAAATTGCAGTGGTTGAGTGACAATGATGAGTTGGTGGTGAATAAGCAAGTGTTGCTTACATTCTCCATTGACAAATATGTGGATGAGATGCTTTGTCATATGGTTCCCATGGAAGCCGAACATGTGTTGCTTGATAGACCTTAGCAATATGATAGTGATATTGTACACAATGAGGTCACCAATCGCTATTCTTTCTTGCATAAAGGTAAAAAGGTAGTTCTCTCACCTTTGTCTCCAAATGAGGTGTGTGAGGATCAAATAAAGTTGAGATTGAAAAAAGAAAAAGAAAAGAAAATTAAAGAAAAAAAAGAGTCCTTTGAGAAAGAAAAGCCATAAACAAAAAGATGGCAAAAAGAGTGAAAAGAGAGAACAAAAGAAAATTGAAAACGAGAGTGAAAAACAATTAATGATAAAACCAGGTTTGTTCATCAAACCTAGGGGAGTAAAAAGACTGATGCTAGTTAGACAACAAATGTATTTACTCATTCCAAATTATATGTGCTTGTCTTCTAATGTCCTTGAGTTGCCTCAAGGTTTTGATACAGTTTTCAAGGAACGTGAGGATGTCTTTCCACAAGACATATCCCATGGCTTCCCTCCTTTAAGAGGAATTGGGAATCTAATCGATCTTTTTCCGAGAGATTCACTTCCTAATAAGGTTGCCTATAGGAGTAATCCGGAAGAGACCAAGAAGATTCAAAAGCAGGTTACCTTAAGGCATCGATATCCTCATCCTAGACTTGATGATATGGTAACCAAATTCACCACTTATTTTTCTCTTTTTGAGGTATTTTATGGTTTTAACACATTCTTCCCTGTTGATTTAATATTCTTTCCTAATGATTTTTCTGTTTTGCGTAAGGATGTGCTTTCTAGAGCCACTTTTGTTAAGGATCTCCATGAAAAGGTGCGGAATCAAATTGAGAAGAAGATGAAGTAATATGCACGACATGCCAACAAAGGGAAAAAGGCGATGGTTTTGAATCGGGTGATGGGTTTGGTTACATCTAAGAAAGGATAGGTTTCCTTCCCAAAGGAAATCTAAACTTCAAGCTAGGGGTGATGGACCTTTCAAATTGAGAGGATTAATGACAATGCCTACAAGATTGACTTGCCAAGTGAGTATGCGGTGAGTTCTAGTTTCAATGTCGTTGATCTTTCTTCTTGTGATATAGGTGTTTTGGATGTTAATCCGAGAATGGATTCTTTTCAAGGAGGGGATGATAGAGGACTATCTAAGGATCATGATGATGGAGGTTCATTCCAAGCCGAAGGTCTAGAAGGAGAGCTTGAGCACTTCCTTTGGTGAGCTTTGAAGGACCCATGACAAGAGCTAGAACCCAAGCCTTCAAGACCACATCAAAAGTCTTGTCTGTTGTAATAAGCAAGTGTTGTCTGTTTTAATCGATTACAACCTTTCTGTAATCGAATACACAGCGTTGTAACACTTTGTTTTAATCGATTACAGGTCGTATTAATCAATTACTTTCGGTTAAAATCGTAGTGCTTCTATATATTTTTGTTATTTTTGTAATGGCCTTTGATATTTCCGCAAATAGGCCTAAACTTACGTTTTTAGGTGTTTATTAGAGACCTAGCCATATAAATACTAAGACTTTGCTATTTTTGGTTAACTTTGATTAATAGAAATTAAGCATTTGCTTGAATTGAGAGCTTAGCCTCTTGTTGGTTCTTGATTGAAACCAAATCGATTCTTATCAAGGAAGCTTTACTTTGTGGCGAATCCTCCTCTGACTTATCATTCTGTTTGTGGATCGTGGCGTCATTCCTAATCATTCCTTAATCTTCTCCATTTTTCTATTTGAGTTTTAAACCACAATTCATGGAGTCTTGAAGCTTGCAATCCGGAAACGATCCAAATCAAGCATTCATGTCTTGGTAGTCATCAGTAGGGGTAGGGGTGGCAATGACAACAAATAGTGATGGTAGGGGTAGGGGTGGCGATGACAACAAATAGTGGTGGTGGCAATAGTAAAAGAAGTGGTAGCAACAAGATCACAATGGCGGTGATATTAGAGATATTCACTTTATGCTAATATGTAAATTTATGTATACATTTCTCCATCATCCCATTGTAATTTCATTTATATTTCTTCTGTTAGAGTTAGTTTGTCAGATAGTCTGTTAGTTATTGACTCAGTAGTGAGTCATGTAGCTTAGCTATATAGGGTTTAACCTTCTGTACTTCTCTAATGATAATTCTACAATTCAGTTATTTCCTCTTTCTCTAAATTATATTAAGTGGTGGCAATCGAAGTAGTGGTAACAATCATGGTTATGGTTATGTAGTGGCAGTGGCGGTAGTGGTAGAGATGACAATGAGTAGCAATAATGGTTGGAGCAATGACAGTACTAATTATAGCAATGGTAATGGTGGGCACAACAGTGACGTTGGCAGCAGTGTCAATGGTTGAGGTAATGTAGTGATGATAATAGCAATGGCGGTAGTGGTGGGGATCACAGATGTGACGTAAGGATGGTGGTTGTGATGGTAACCAAAATGGTTGTGATCACAATGCGCACAAACAATGGCAACAATGGTAGCGATGGCAGGCAGTGATAGCAATGATAGTGATAGAAGTGGTGGTGGTGGTGGTGGTGGCGGCGACGATAGTGGTGACTGACAACAATGGTTGTGACAAAAGGGGTGCCAAGAACAATAATAACATGTGGTGGTGGAACAAAGAATTTGCATAGTGAGGTAAGGGTGAAAGGGAAATTTTCTCTGTCCTATCCTACTTGTACCTAACCCAGGATAATTTTTTAACTAATGAACAGTATCTGATAAGCAAATAGAATAGGTTTATCCTCTCTTGTCAACTGACCAAACAATAGACTATAATAGGATATGATAACTTATCCTATACCATCTTTATCCTAATTACCAAAAGTTTCCTAATAACAATTGGTAGAGAAATGTTTTTACTACTTTACTGTGCTATGTTAGTTATATATATATAAGGAGCACAAAGACAAAATTGTTACACACTAGCAAGGATGGAGAAATATTTTGCCATAGGTAGCCCTTTTCTTCTTTTTCTTTCATCCTATACTAGGATAAATGCTTAGTCATAAAAAAGAATTGAGAATTTTGTCATGCAATCAAAACCCACACTCCAAAAACCAATTTGGATGGGCAAGATAACAATTATACTGAGTGGTTGACAGAGAAGGTAGCTTATTTATTTTGTTACACTAGAGTTTCTCATCTTCAATCCCACCTTCCTGTAACCCCTATCCCTTTCCCCTGAATTTCTTTTTCAAAATGAAACAATTAGGCATGATGAAACCAAAATTTGGCTCCATCATGTGCCTATTGTTTTTGATCTACAAGCATGACTTTAAAATGATAATACAATTTGTATAACAAACCTGCTGCCATGTTTGTATTGCAAGGCTCCTTTTATCAGTTCGACCACTCAATGCTTCACCCAGAACAGAAGGGAAGTGATGCAGTGTTTTTTCTGACCATGTATGATGGCTAGTAGCCATTATTTGTTCCAACATATTTTGGAGATAAAGCAGGTGTTCAGCATCAGCAATCCCACGAGTTTTAATAAGGATTGCAAGTGTTATAACAGTCACTCGATTGAGAGTTTCAGTAAATTCTGTTGGGCCCTACAAATAGTTCAGAAAATAAAACAGTTCACAAGAAGGAAAACAAAATAAAAAGATCTGTCTTGTTTTCAGTGACTACTAGTATGCTCAAATGAAAAAGAAAATTCACTGAAAAATAAAAAAAAAATAGAAATTCCAGCTCTGAGACCATAGCAAGTACCTTCCCTTCCCTTTTAACCAAAAAGAAATCTCTCAACGAGAAAATAAGATTCAGGCACAGATTTTCAGCTAATCTGAATACTCGATGATCTCCTCGTTTTCCTTTTATAGCTGAAATAATCTTTGTCACATCATACATCAGGGCTTTGCTTTTTCCCTGGTACCTACACAAATGAAAATTTTATATTTGTATTAGGATATAGTTATAGCAAGAACTTAACTGGCAACAGTTACTACATGTTAGGATATAAGGAGGAGGAAGAGTGTGTTAATATAGTTAGACTACTAAGGAGTTAGTTAATTAGTTAGAGGGGTTTATTTGTTATAAATAAAGGGAGAAGGATTGGAGATAGGGGGATCTAATCAGTTTGTAGATTGAGCATTAACTCTTTGTGAAAGGAGTAATCCTTTGTGAAGGGGAAACCCTTGGAGAAGAGTTTTCTCCTATTGTTCTGTATTTTCAGTCTATGAAATAAAATTCTGCCAGATTCTTTCTTTTCTTTGCCATTTCAATATTTTGGTTCGTAACAATTGGTCCGACCTGCCGGATCTTCGAGGAAGAGGCAGTGTTCTTGATGGAGGAAGGGCAAATTTGGGCTATGAAGGTGGAGCTGCCAGCATTCACGGGGACCAACCCAATTGGTTGGATTTTTAGGGCTGAAAAATTCTTTGAGATACAAGAAATTCATTCATTCCATAAGCTGCAATATGCATTCATGAGCATGGAGGGTGCTGCGAAGCGGTGGTTTTACATATGGAGCCAAAAGAACCCAGATTTAGATTGGGAATCATTTTCCACAGCTTTGATCAAAAGATTCAAAGATCACTATGGTAACCCTGTCTTGGAAAGATTGAGTATCTTGAAGCAAGAGCTGACTGAGATGGAAACCATCGAAGAAATGGAAACTTCCACAGTGTTCTTCAAAGAGAGGACAAGCAATAAATCTAAGCTTAAGCAAATATTGCAGCAGATGGTGAAGAATCAAGAAATCAAACAAGAACTCGATGGATCATTGAAGCAAATGGTGAAGAATCAAGAAATCGAACAAGAACTCGATGGGTCATTGAAGAAGGTGTTTGTGAGAGAGACAGCCAATTTGCAGGGGTTGCAGCAGCATTCTTGCAAGGCTAGCATTTCAGGTTTAAAGCATAAACCGCACAAGATATTGAAGAGTCAAGAAATCATTCTTGAAGAGAAAAAGGTGAAAGATGAGGAAAGGATGGAGATACATCCCTCACGGATCAAGAAGACTGAGGGAATAAAAGAGATCAAGATGTGGAGGGAAAGGTGGATGGAAGAACAAGACATCATGTTGGAGGACAAGATTACAAATAAGCAAAGCATTCAAGAGGAGACCAATGCCCAGTCAACCAAGCATGTCAAAAAGACCATGGAAGGGAGTGGGTCAAAAGGCTGCAAAAATACAGAGATTCATTCTTGGACAAGAAAGGTGCAGTTAGCCACTTTTGGGGGTTGCAGCGAGGGAGAAACAAAAGAGGATCACTTTGTTTGTGTATTACATCAAGCATTAGAAACAAAACAATACAATGAAGTGATGAACGAGAGCAAGTTAGGGAGATTATCAGAATCCTTGAAGCTAGAGAAGGATCTTGTTTTTTTTTTTTTTGAGGAAGAGATAGTCAACCCAGCTTCATCATGGGAACCACCAAACAGAAAATCATTAGAGGTAGATAATTTTATCAAAGGCACTGGAGATGCAGTGCTAGTTGTTGAAGAGTCTCCCTTCAAAGACCACCCAATGTCTCAAGTTGGAAACCTTCCATGGGCTCAAATTGGGTCTTTGTTTCGAACTCCAACATTATACCTCATACAACACTAGGGTCCAGTTGACTGCAAGGGCCTTGCATCTATGGCTGACAGCTCAACCATGGAGCCAAGGCTGAAGGAAGGTGCTGAACCAGTCATGCTCCCACCACCAAAGTCACCAGACCTCAGTTTGCATGCAGGGACAGTGGATAATTCTCAGTTAAGCTACAAGGGGTGAATTTGTCTTCATGCAATCAGAAAAATTTCAGTGTGAAATTCCTGTTTTCAGTTTTCAACCTTGAGGACAAGGTTGTTTTTAGGAGGGGTGTATTGTTAGGATATAAGGAGGAGGAAGACTGTGTTAGTATAGTTAGACTACTAAGGAGTTAGTTAATTAGTTAGAGGGGTTTATTTGTTATAAATAAAGGGAGAAGGATAGGAGAGAGGGCGATTTAATCAGTTTGTAGATTGAGCATTAGCTCTTTGTGAAAGGAGTAATCCTTTGTGAAGGGGAAATCCTTGGAGGAGAGTTTTCTCCTATTGTTCTGTATTTTCAGTCTATTAAATAAAATTCTGCCAGATTCTTTCTTTTCTTTGCCATTTCAACATTTTGGTTAGTAACACTACAGCTGGGTGTTGTTTATTCTGTTATCTGTGGTAATATGTTGAAAATCTGATTAGAATATTTGCAATTACTGTAAAGTTTATTTTATAGACATATCATATGTTTATAAAAACAATATCTCCTATAATAATTTATATTGTAATCAGCGTATATAAATTGAACTCTGGTGTAGTTTAAACACATGGTTTTCAGCATCTCTTGCATCTGTTTCCTCTCTCTTAACAGTAGGTATACCAGCTCTAGGGTATAGGGTTGTGCTATCGACACAGCCCCATGATGTAGCTTGTCATCCCCTATATAAATGCATCTGCACCCCAGACTGTACTCAGAATACAGATTACACACTTTTCTCTCAATTATGTCTTCTCTGTCAAATTCACCCATTCATAGTTTTCTCACAATTTGCAACATAACTTTAATATGTCTGATTCCAAGCAAAATAAAAGATATTTCCTCATCTATGTTCATTTCTGGAAACTAGAGAGACATTTTGGGGAAAGGCTGGCCCGTTTGGAAGGTAAAGGATACTATAGTTCTAAAACTAGTTATTAAAAACACAGACACAATAGGAAACAAAAAAAAAAAAGTCCATAAAGTTAAAAACTATATTTATTTTTTTACAGTACAAAATGTATACTGTGGCATATAGATATAATCACCTGTAAAGTGGAAGTAGTCGGTAGTTCAATATCTCAAGCACTAAAAGTGTTACCCCAGGTTTGCTCAACAAAGAAGGATTTCTTTGCACCAAATGCTGTAATAAATCACATTTTAGAGAGAAGTAATCATAATGAGCAACAAAAATGACTAAAATACTTCATGAAACCTTGAAAAGGATAAGAATTAGGTAATGCTTGATACTATAAGATGAACAAGGAAAGGTGATAAACACAACAACTCTACATTGCAATTTTCAGACTTGTAGTAGTCTGTCTTGTCTTCCACCAAAATAAGCAGTTTGACATTTCAGATTGATTTTAACAAGCTAGATTAACTACTTTATTTGTCCATACAACTATTTTTCTCAAGATAAAAGCTAATCAGAAGCAGCCCGATAACTTCCAGTAAATATAGAAGTTCTGCCACAGGATTTCACTCATTTAATATTCAATTTCACATTTCAACAAATGATAGAAAGTAGGATTAGTTCCATCTAAATGTATAATGAATTCGTAAAAATAACACATTTTAAGATAAAAAATTTCCATGTAAGAAAAATAAAAAACAATGATATCACTGTAGGGTACAGGAAATTACATTAAAATGCGAACGAAAGAGCGAATGAGGTGCTAAGAGCAACAATCTAGTATAAGTTTCAACCATTGCAATGCTGGGTATAACCTGCATTATAAGGTAAATATCAGAATACATTTATCCTCTGACCAATAAGAAGGTGCATTATTATTATGATTCATTTCCAGTTCTTTGAAGAGGAAATCCTTACTGAAAAAAAATAATAACAAGGCCTTTCTCAATGATAGTATGGTATTGATCATACTATTACAAGTATGGAGTGAAACAATCATGCTGGTAAATGAATGTTAGCATGAGAGAGAGAGAGGGGGGGAGGAGGGGGGGGGGGACAACCTGCCCAGAAAATAGAGAATCTTCCATTTGATAAGACAGCTTCACACATAAGTTTATTGAAAATCCAGATAACAATGACATGGGCAGTGGGCTGACTTCTCGGGTAGCCGTTAATCTCTCAGCTTGTTGTAAATTTGCTCCTGGCAGTAAGTCAGCAACTCCAGCAGAATTTAACCAATTCATTACTGTTTCACAAGCAGGTTGTGCCATTGTGTAGGTCACAACCCAAAACATCCCTATTGAGCGTTCATCCATATTCATATAATCCATCATTCTTTCCCCTGAAAATTCAAATGTGTGTTTAGATTGATGCAATCAAGCAAACACTAGAATAAACATTTAACTACAACATAACAATATTTCAGATAACAGTAGAAAACCGCAAAGAGTATAGAACTGTTGGAAATAGGGGCTTCTAATGATTTTTTTTTTTTGATCGGCCAAAGTTAGTTGTTAAATGTTAGTTTTTTTGTTAGCGGAGGGATTCGAACCCACGACCTCTCCCTCCCACCCTTCTTGGGACTTTTCACCAACCACCCAACCAACCTTATATCTCCAGGAGCTTCTAATGATTATTACTCTTCAAGTAGCTAAGTTGTGTTCACCTGAGTTTAACGTATCTTAGGAAGTAGTGACATTTTAATTGTTTTCTTGAAAATAAATGTAGTTATTTACAATACTTGTAATCATTATTATTTTAAATAGATCACTCTTTTGAGTAGTATATTCACTCAAGCAAATGCAAAAATAAAATATGTTTCTCTCCTCACATGGTATTAGAGCTCCTTATCTAAGAGAGGCTAAGGCTCTGCTTCGGCAAAAAAATTCTATGTAGATCGTTTGACTGGGCTCCTGAAGCTGTTAGACATCCAAAAATAAGGCTAGAATTTTCCAGTGGTTGTCAGAATAAAAGCAGTTTTTTCCAATGAATGTCAGTATCTTCAGCGAATAAATTAACCAAAATTGAAAAGGCATATTATAAATGATCATGGCACTGAGTATGTTAATCAAAAATTTTAAAAATTCATTAAGGAAAATGGCATTATTCAATATTCATGAGCTAACTTGTGACCCCTCCCCCACAAAAAAAAAAAAAAATGGGGTCGCAAAGAAAAAGAATTGTCATCTCCTTCAAGTTTCTAGAGCTCTACTCTTCCAAATGTCAGTTACTAAAGCTTGTTTGAGAGAAGCTGTCTTAAATGCCACATATCTGATAAACATGTTACCTAGCCATGTCTTAAAGGGTCTTTTGATTTGCTAAAAAGTGTGGTACAGGCTAGGTTATTAATAGCGGCGCTATTGCGCGCAATCCCGGATTAGCGGTGTGGTGCGGCGGCCGACCGCCACAGACCGCATCGCAATAGTGCATATGAGAAAGCGGCGATAGTGGCCGCTATTGCGGGTGCGGTGCGGCGCGGCTGAAAAAAAATGTAGAGGAAGACAAAACGAAACGTGGCCTGTTCACGAGACGAAACGAAAGCTTCAGGTGCCGCTATTAATAAGCCTCGTCAAACAGGAAAGCTCGAGGGTGCTGCTATTAAAAATCAAAACGTAAATATTACTAGTAAGTAGTAATTACAAAAACTCTCGAGTCTCGTCCCATAATTACTAGGACTAGTAAATAATACTTGATAAAAACTCTCCTTTTTTAAAGACAGAAACTCTCCTTTATAATACTTGATAAACACACAGGCTAGCTTAAGCAAGAACAAGCCATAGTTTCACTCTTTCAGAAAGATAGAAACTGTAAGAAACTCTCCTCTCCTCTTTCAAAGCATTGAACTCTGCTAAGCTGGTTAGTTTTATATTATATTTTTATTTTATCAGCAAATTTTTTTCTATTTGTTTTTTATTATATAAATTATATTCATATATTTGTTTTTTCTTCTGGTCTATTTATTATTTGTTTATAGTTTTTGTATTTATGTATTATATAAATTATATGTCTGTTTATTTTTTGTTAAACTAATTATTTTGTTTTTTTATTGTTCATTAATTTATTATTGGACTATTTTATTTTTGTTAGACTTATAATTTTCTATATTATCTGCATATGCAAATGTTTATTTTATAATTTTTTTGTTTTATATTCATCTATTTAATTTTCAAATTCCTTTTTTAGTCACGAGTCATGACAACATCTTCAAATACGCAAACAACTACACCATGTGGTTTGGTGAAACCCGTTGGAGATAATCTTGACATAGCATGGCAATATAATAGTTTAAAAGACATTAATAATAAGAGGGTCATGACATGCGATTTTTGTTTGAAGACTACTACTGGTGGCATTACAAGAGCTAACAGACACCAAATTGGATTGAAGGGAGATGTAGGTCCTTGTAAAAAGATTCCACCAGATATTAAGAAGATATTAAAAGATGCTTTTGAGAAGAAAATGGCTGAAAAGGAGAGTTCAATGGCTGAGATAGATGAAGTTCAAGAAGAGATGCAAAGCATTCATAGCCTTAAAGCTGGAAAAAGACTTGCAAGTGGTGGCGATTTATCTACTAACAGGAAAGGAAAGAATGTCAAAGGCCCAATGGATTTGCTTCTATTTAGAAAACCAGAATCAACTCAATCAAGCATCAACTTGGGGAAGAAGAACAAAAAGCAATCTAGTATAAATTTTTTTTTTTTGATCGGCAAAAATAAATATTATATATATAATAGTACCAGAGGTACTGAAGAAAACGTACATCAACAACAATCTAGCAAAGCTTTGGCGAACTAGTACAAGAAAACTGTATTAGGATGCCAAAGAGCAAGCTAGAACCCCACATGGAGGCCAAAAAATCTAGTTACATCCTCCATTACAAACAAAATAGTCTTTAATATGACTAGACCATATGTAGAAAGGAGTATTGAATCCTTTCTCTAAATTTGTTAACCAGGACCAACAAAAAATATAGCATCCTCCATCACTTTAGACCCATTAAAGCTCTCATTTTGGAATACTATCCTATTACGGTGAAACCATATTGTTGGAATATAAGTAATGAACACACTTTTTTATTCATTCAGATTGAAACCCAAAGGGTTCATTATATACAACTAATTCTAATATTCTAGAGTATTCCACAACTTATTCTAATACTCTAGAATATTCCACAACTAACTTTAATACTCTAGAATATTTCACAACTAATTCTAATACTCTAGAATATTCCACAACTAATTCTAATATTCTAGAATA
>PYAF01004761.1:229068-241829 GCA_007407185.1 Glycine tomentella
TGTTCATTGTTCAGATATTCTCTGGTTGATGAGTTCAGTGACCAAATACGTAAATTTTGACAACTGCTTACAAAATCAAGCAAGATACTTTGAGGATTATTAGGATCCGAACTTCTGTCTTCTCTATGGAATGATAAAATCTTTCTGGTTGTCTCCACCTATCATGCAGTGCCATATTACACATCAACTTCAGTGTTACTACCACAACATAATATGAAATTGCTATAACACACCAATCCAAGTATTATTCCTGGCATCAGTTATTCCATTAGATTGTTACAAAATTAGAAAATCTGCATGTGAAAAATATTCATTTCTTGAGAAGAGTTTGGGCTGAACCCTTTCAAAAAAAATGAATATTTTACAGAACATGTTTTGGACATCCACAAAGAATTTATGTTTGGATCACAAGAAAAGTAGAACTACAATTTGCTGTTTCTCCATGATGGAAGCAAGATAAAATAACAAAGTTTTACATTTAATTAACCACCTTTCTAGTATCAGAATTCAAAGCATTCATGACCAACTCAATTCGAATTATCTGTGCCAGCAACCAAGTCACATGATTTGTTTTGAGTATATGATGATCACCCTCTGTAAGACGTGAAACCAGCTTGTCCACAAAATCCACAAAATCAATGCACCCACTTTTAATAAGAAAATAGAAAATATCAGAGAAGACCAACCAATCCTGCCAGCAATTTATCTCTGCAAGATAAGTTCAGAAAGAATCAGATTACCAAAATCAATCATCATTTTCATTTTGGATAAAACAATATTATGGTATTAGAATTATAATTTAGTGTAGAAAAGGAATAAAGGAGAGAAGATATCACACGGAGGAGATCAGGAAGAAAAAAAGGATGAAAATGGGAAGATAAGCAATCCTACAGTGAAGTGCAATGCTATGGCAGTGCATAGAGCGGCCAGGGTCCACTACACCACTATAGCATGCTATTGACATATGCATTGACTAATTTAGATTTTATTTGCAGCATGGACAATAAAGACCAACAATGTCAGTCCAAAAATATGTTAAATATTCTTCAAGCAATGATACCCATGCCTTTGATGAGTTGCTAATTTAAAAATAACTAATATCATTGAATGTTCACTAAGGAATGAGAAACAACCAAGCATCCTCATCAGTAAAACTCCTCAGTTCTCACATTTATGCTTAGCAAATAGCAATTAGCAAAATAAAAGAAAAGCAGATGTAAATCTACTAGGCACTAGCAAATAAAACCAGGGCCTAAACTTCTGGCATTCAATTTGAAAGAAGGAATGCAATCAGATGAAACTTATTGGGAAAAATCCAAGTCCCACATCGGTTAAAGATAAAGTCAAAATAGAGTATATAAATGAGAGGCAACCCTCACCCCTTGAGCTAGCTTTTGGGGTTGAGTTAGGCCCAAACTCACTTTCTAACAATCTAAGATGGTATTAAAGCATATCCAAGATTCATTCAAAGCGCCACCCACCATGTTATCCAACGCACCAAGCCCAAAAGTGTTGGGCGTGAGGGGGTGTATTGGAAAAAATCCAAGTCCCACATCGGTTAAAGATAAAGTCAAAATAGAGTATATAAGTGAGGGGCAACCCTCACCCCTTGAGTTATCTTTTGGGATTGAGTTAGGCCCAAACTCACATTCTAAGAATCTAAGAAAACTATTACACAGAAATTAGAATCCTCTCCCCCTTTGCAAGATATTTTAAGGCCAACTCATGGCAAGACATGCAATTTAAATCTACTTATCTATGCACCAAAGCCTAATAAGAACTCTATGATACAACATAGCTAACATACATATACATATAAAGAGAGAGATAAAAGATTATTGCCTGAATTTGTCATTTTCAATAGTTCAACAATTCTATCAATAGTTGCCTCACAAATCATCTCTGAAGAAAAAACAGCACCAGCAGTAGGCACTTGAGATGAAGGCCTATAGCAAGGAGCCAGTACCAGCACACGTCTCCACCAATCAGGTGATGGTGTGGTCCGGAGAGCATGCCTTATGCAACGTACAGCTCTTTCCCAGTCCAAACTTCCCTTCTGAATAGAGGATGCAATATCCTATAGACAGCATTTAGTGACAAATTTACCAATTCAGAACAAATTCTTATCAAATGTAAAATAGCTTAAGTAGATGTTATAAAAATAGTAGCATACCTTTCATGTACATTTAAGCAAATAAAAGAAATAAATACACTATGAAATACATTCCAATAAAATAGAATAAGACTGCAGAATGTTAGACAGGAAACTAGAAGAATTTAAATAACAAGTAACAGGTAATTGGACAAATCAACAAATATGAGAAAGTCATTTGACTTTCTGTTACGAACCAAAATGTTGAATGGCACAGAAAAGAAAGAATTTGGAAGAATTTTATTGAATAGAATGAGAAGAACAGAAAATAGGAGAAAACTCTCCTCCAAGGGTTTCCCCTTCACAAAGGATTTCTCCTTTCACAAAGAACTAATGCTCAATCTACAAAATGATCATCTCCTCCCCCTCTCTCCTATCCTTCTCCCTCTATTTATATCAAATAAACCCCTCTAACTAACTAACTAACTAATTAGTAGTCTACCTATATTAACTAACTCTTCTCCTTATATCGTAACACTTTCCATGAGAATTAATCATATCATATCATATAAATAAGAATAATGAATTAGTGAAAAGAATGCAGGTGAAGAAATGCTATCAATATTCTATCTGTATATAAAAGCAGAAGCAACAAAAAAAAAAATAGTGATGCATACGATGCTATGGAAATGAAAGCATGAGCACCATGTTAATTTTCTAAACCAAGGGAACAAAGCGATGAGATTTACTAGTGTGATCCCCTTGATAAACAACTACATATACTTTATGCATTTATTTCTTTCTATCAGCACCAACAAGCTACATGGTTGGCTCTGGATGAGAGAATTGAAATGTTCATGAATTTTTGGAATTCCAAATCAACACTTCTGTTCACTCAATAATTTCAGATATGAGAATCTTCTCCAAATGTCCTTTTTCATCGACTCCTAAGGCCTTTTTATCACTTCGTATTGAGTGTCACCAACATGTACAATTAAAACAGAATTAAGGTTATAAACTGAATGACCGTTTATAAGACATGCTATTTAACATAATAAAATATCAAATCAAAAGAATAACAAGACAATATTAGCAAAGAAAATCTTCCAAGTTTAACATAATGGATCCCATGAATTAATAATGACTCGTGAACGTTAGTGTCAAATTCAATATTATCATTTGTCAATCACAAATGCAACATGGATTAAAAAAAGTGATTATCAAAAGCCCACAACACAAATGAATCAAAAGATCAAAAACAATAGCCATACCATATTAAGAGGTGAATTCATACAACACATATAAGCATATAAGCATTACATTAAATTTATACATATTTAAGGACAACAAGATTGTCGAAGGACAGAATTCACAACAGATGAAGCCACAAAGCAAAACATCACTAGTATACATCAATTAAGTCTATACCTCCAATTTATATTTCCCAATGTTAAGTACTTGTGTGAAACCATCTAACTCTTTCATGATGCAGTTTGGCACACAATAGCCAGCAAATTATCTGTTTTGAGATTCGCAGTTTTTTTATCTCATCTAAATAACTAAAATACAGAACCATACTTCATACTGAAGTTATCAACAACGCTATAGTTTATGCATGGAACTACTGGCAATTCATGCTGATGGAAAGAGCCTATGCTAGTTGATGGATGTCACAAAAAGTTACATATCAAAAGCATTTTCAAATAAAATATAAGATCTCAATGAAAAAATCAAGCTTAAGACAAGACAATCCTCATTATTTCCTTTAAGACTGAACATAATTTTTTTACATAAATTTGTTACTGCTAATCACATATTAGTCACAAAATCATTTAGCAAAATCTAAAAGTATATTTAAACAGAAAGAATATCTTAAATCGACAACTTTACTTTAAATGGAAATGTTAAGGGGAAAAAAACTAGGATGCAACTCAATAAAACCAAGAATAACTAAAGAAAGACAAGGAAATGGTAAACATCTGTTCTACATCAAATGGAATGCATACACCATTGATAATTGAAATTATATCTATCAGAATTATGAGAACCATTCCTAGGCCCTTAATTGAAACAATTTTTCAGTAAATTTTTTGGTATGCAACTCTTGGTTGACATAGTGGTTACCTGCCTAACCACCATTGCCCCAAAATATTGTAGCTAAAATTTCAGTACATATAATGGAGCTGAAAACAATCATTATTTTCCCCTTTTCAACAAGAGATTGAAAGTGTTATTGTAAGTATCTATATTGTCCAAGTTACAAGATATCATGATTCATGAATAAGAATAGCAAGTTATCAAAGACATTATCAGGCCTCTAATAGCATATGCTTTTATGCTAAATTAAATAGTCCTCTGACAATTTTCCTGAACACCATGATACTAATGATTATGATAGTATTTAGTATTTAAAAGCATGCTCATACATCAATAATGAGTATCTTGAAACAGAAATGAGATTCATCACCTCTCCATGCAATGGTTCTCCAAGTACACTTAAATATGTAATTGGTGATAGTCGCAGGTGTGCTACTGCTTCACCTGAAACATTAGGTGTAGTCTGATTCAGGATCCGATGAGTCCCAAATGTAGGGCAATGAAGATGCTGGTCTAACATTTGCATGTGCATAGCCATCATATCTCGTCTCCTATGGATCTCCAAGATAAGTGTGAACAATGCTTCATCATCAGGAATATTCTCTATGAATTGCAAATCACTACGTAATAATTCATAAAAGGGCACCCGACATTTTCCCTCATCAACTAAAAGCCAAATCACATCCAAACAATTGTGTAGCCATGCAATTACGGCCTTGTCAGGCCTCCATGATTTTATTACATCTGATTCATCAATTCCTTGTTGCCTCTGGTCCCAATTCACCAGCCAATTCAGCATATAGTTGAAGATTTCAGCATAAGTAACTGGTTTTAAACTGAACTCAAGACCAGCTAAAATAATTTTGCAACATAGCTGACGAAGGCTACTATTACTGATATCATTAGTTCTAACAGATGGACTGCCTCTAAGTTTAGATTGTTGTCCAGCAGAGGAAATATCAGATGGTTTGACAGGAGACATAGCTGCACAAGATAATGTTTCCATCGTTGACTGTGCAGGCGAGCCAATAGTATGAACTGAGGTCAAAGGAGATGCAGGATTTGAAGACTGAAAATTCGAAGAATTAGCAATCATGCTTGGAGGTGGCAGCATTCCTGTCTGTGATATGCTCGATGAGGAAACAGTTGGCACTGCTTGACTTAGTTGACCAACAGGCAATTCTGCCGAAGAAACTGAAGAAAGAAGGGACGGCAGAAGGGAGTCCCAGTTAATGCATCCAATACCACATAAGCTCCGTAAAACAAAAAGAAGAAAGTCTGCCCTTGGTCCATGGCCACTACACTGCACTACTAGCGATATAAGAATCGCTTCTGTAACAGATCGTAATTGATCTTGGTCCTGACAACAAAACATTATAATCAACAAGTATACAACAACAACAACAACCAAGCTTTTCCATCTTGGTGGAGTTGGCTACATAAATCAATCAACATCATAACATTTTATAGTAAATCATGCTTATGGACAAACTATTAGTCACTCAATCCTTCTAAGACGGCTTTGTCTGCCTATAGTTTTTCTTCACATATATAACGAAATAAAACAAAATGTCACGTTCTCCCTTCAGTTAAGACAAACCAAAACCGAAACAACAAAGCGAGACATATGAAATTGCACCGCATAATTTCAAACTCACAGCACACTGGCTCTGGAGTTGCTCAAAATCCAGAATGAACTGCTCATTTGGTGGAGGAAGCTCCCGATTCAGGGCGTGTACGCGTTTCTGCGTCTTGTTCCTGAAATCATTCATTCCCAACGTTGAAAAAGTAAGAATCTGAAAAACACAAAAACCAAAACCCATCACAGGAAAACCCTACTCATTGTAAGAACCCTTCAAAAAAACACCAGACATTTGTAGTTAATAAAATCACTGAGCTAAGAAAAATGTTAAAAAAAGGGTTGAATCGGAAAACAATCATTCAGAACTAAGTACAATGAAAACAAAAACGCTGTAAAAAAAACTATAATTATGACAATTTATTTTGTAGAATAAAAAGTATTCCGACGTTGCAGTATCGGAAAAAACCTATAACCGCGTGAAACAAGCTTTTTTCGCGTAACGAAAAGCACGTGTAAGTGTCGCTTCGTAATCTCTTCAATTTGCATAAACAGTTTTAAAAAAAAAATGCAGTGAGAGAGCACTTACGGTGGGTCGCGAAGTGAGTCATCGGGTTTCGGGCGACTGTTTCGCTGAGAGAAAAATGAAAAGAAAAAAAAAGTGAGAGTGAAGAAGAAGAAAGAAAAAGAGAAGTAAAGAGAGCGAGAAAAAGAAAAGGAGAATACGCCGAGTCCTAAGTAGAGGTTGAAGAGATCGAGAATGGGGACACGAAGGGGGTGGAACTGGAAAGAGCGCGAGGCTGTGGTTGTTGATGTCGCTGGTCTCTGATTCTGTGATTGATCCATTTTTTGTTTTAGCTTTCATTCAATTTCAATTTCCATTTCACAGGATTCTTCATAGATTTCTCTGGTTTAATGCAACAACTACTACTTCTCTGTTCTACTAAGTTGAACAAGTTGCTTAGAACTACTTGGGTTTATTCAGTTATGATGATTGGATCATTGATGTTGGGTCGGGTCTTAACCCGTGTTTGACTTGACTTGTTATATTCTTCACTTTCTTTTTGGTCTTTCAAAAATTAAAGTAGTAGCACCTTTTCATTTCTTTATTAGTTTTTAGAAATTTTTAATTTGTAATTTTTTCTCATAATTTTTTTTTTTCATATCTCATGCATCTTTTCTATTAATTTGTTATTAATTTTTTTTGTTGTAGGATTTTTTTCCTTACAATTTGGTGGTCTTTTATATATCATAATTTTTTTATTCAATTTAATTTAAATACTTTAGAGGTATATTTGTACTTAAAAGACTAAATAAATGAAATATGATAAAATAATTACATGGGAAGAATTATGAGTAAATAATAAACAACTATTTTTAAAAAATAGTGATGGAATACAAAAATTGAGACATTTTAATCTAATTAAAAAATTATTTAGTTTCTTTCTTTCATGTCTAATTCTTATGTTAGACATTTATTTTGTCCTTTATTTAAAGAATGTAAATATCTCACACTTAATCAAGAGGAGGGTGAATTGGTTAAACCTTGGGAAATTAAAAAAAATTTTAATCAAAATCAGAGTTCCTAGGATCTTTATCACTTTTCAAAATCAAGAAACCTTACTCAATCAAGTAGCCCAGCCCCAAGAAATTCAATGGATCAAAACTGACTTTGTTGGTCAAGCAATTTAATCAAGAATATAAAGAATATAATGAGTTAAGGGATAGAGAAGCAAAACACAAACAGATTTATACTGGTTTACTTCAACACTAGAAGCTACATCCAGTTTTATTCCAACCAACACTAGGTTAGAGTTATACTATTATAATTTTCAGTTCTTACAATCAATTACAATGTCTCCCTTTATCAACCCTAGATAAAGAACAGAAATTTAAAACCCTATTAAATTCTAAGAGACAAGAACCTGAGAACACTACTCAGTTCTTCCACCTAGAGAATGAAAATAAAGGAATACTTCACAACAATCAAGAGGGGGGTGAATTGGTTGAACCTTGGTATTTTAAAATCAAATTCAAATAAGAGTTTCAGGATCTTTATCACTTTCAAAAACCAAGAAACATTTTACTTAATCAAATAGCTCAGCCCAAGAATTCAATAGATCAAAACAGAACTTGTTGAACAATGAATGTGATTCAAAGAATTAAAAATCAATGAATAAGATGAGAATAGAGATATAGGAATAAGAACACAAGCAATTTATACTGGTTCACTTCAAAAACATGAAGCTACATCCAGTTTCTTCTAATTCACTCTGAATTAGAGTTCCACTATTATAAAATATTCTTACAAGCTTTTACAAGAACCCCCCTTTATCAACCCTAGATAAAGAACAGAAATCTAAAACCCTATTAGACTTCTAAGGAGAAAGATCCAGAAAACACTACTCTGATCTTTAAGCTAGAGAACCTTTCTCTAGTCCCAAGCAAGAAGAACCCAATTGCAAGAGCAATTACAACAGAATTTGTAAACAGAATTATAATCAATGAGTTAAGGAAAGAAACAACCTGATGATCCAATGAATGACATGCAACTGAATGAACAATTCAGGTTGAAAGAAAAAAACAAACTCAGAACATTCTTCTTCCTTAACCTTTGAAAGAGACTTCTTGCTTTAAAGAATCACTCAAATACCCATGAATGTTTTAGTTGAAGCAAGAACTCATAGAACTCAGAAAAATCACTTTGGAAGTGTTTAGAAAGCTTGTGTATGCTCAGAATACGAATTGATCAAGTTACAAAACAAGCTGAGCCTTGGTTCTATTTATAACAAACTTTTGTAACTGTCAGTAATCGATTAAACGCTCCATATAATCGATTATTTAACTCATGTAATCGATTAAATCAACCTTGTATTCGATTAAAGTGTTCAACAAAGTTTCTGGGCATGAGCAATGAGCAAAATAATCGATTATTCCGTCTTGTAATCGATTAAGACAGGAAGCTTCAAAATATCAAAATGCACCATGTAATCGATTACGAACTTTGGTAATCGATTAAACCAGGAAGCTTTTAAAAAAGAGAATGAACTATGTAATCGACTACAACATATAGTAATCGATTACATCAGAAAAACATGATTTTTAGTTTGAACTAAATAATCAATTACAGTTCCTGGTAATCGATTATTCCAGGAAGGCTTAAAAACAGATTTTAACTAAGTAATCGATTACAGAATTTCAGTAATCGATTATAATTCATAACAAAGTAGTTCAGTCTTATCCAATTGAACCTTAGTTAAATGTTAAAAGCTTTGTTTGATTTTAATGAAAAACACTTAGTTAAATCAATGAATGAACGCATGGATCAATCAGATAGCTCTCCTTTTACATAAATTTTTCAATTCCAAGTCTTCAAGCATGTTAAAAGCTCAAAACCAATCTTGAATCAAAGACTTTCAAACTTCATGAAGCTCCACCTGTATTCAACAATCTCCCCCTTTTTGGCTTTAAACATGCCAAATTCTTGATTGACCATTTGTTGAACTTGAAGCTTTTAAAAGAAATTGATCATGGAAGACTTTGAATTTTTTTCAGACCTGAAAATTTACACGTTCTTTACAAAGAACAAGTGTTAAAGCATCTGATTCCTTTTAATCATCATTTACAAGTATTCTGGGTATAATTGATTCATTTTAAACATTTAACTCCCCCTAAATTTCACAATTCATTCATTTCAAATTTTCGGCAAATTTTTGAACAAAAAAAGGGATGAACAGAATGATCTGCAGAGTTTATAAAAAATCAATCATTTCTCCCCCTATTTGGCTTGTTAAAGTCAAAAACATAAAGGGCACAATGGATAATTGAAATAGAAACATAATGGAAGTTTATATATTGATAGGGAAGCCATTACATAATGAAATTTAAAACATAAAAATAACAACTAAAAAACATAGCACAAAAACTTAAATAAACATAGGCCTAAAAGTCTACAGATGCATCATCTTTGATGTTGGCCTCTATTGTATCTAGCCTATCCCTTATTTCACCTAATGCTACATTAGTTTCAACCTTGAATTCTTGTTGCATTTGCAGTAGATTATCCATTTTCTGCAACATAAGAGCTTCAAACTGAGAATACAAGGGCTGAGTTGCATCCCTTCCTTCATCCTCAGAGTCTTCCACTTGAAGATCAACATCAGTAGGAGGAGGAGGCACTTGTGGTTGGCCTGCCATCACCCATCCTTGTGTCTTCTGCATTCCAAGCTTTGTGAGGTGTTTTTCTTTGATAAGGCTGTTACTGTAATTAGTATGGTCCACAACCTCATTTGTCACATCAATGTTGAAGTGATCAATGAACCTAGATACCAGTATAGGATAGGAAAAAGGATAGTTGACCAGCCTTTTAGATTTTAGCATAATTTCTTCAAATATAAGAACCCAATTCATAAGAATAGAGTTCTTTAGACCATACACCAGTTGTAGGTCTTCATCTGTGGCTTGGGCATGATTAGTGGCCCTAGGAGTTATCACATAGGTAATTATATAATGGAGCAACCTATCCTCAGGGTTCATTGAACCAGTACCCAATCTGTTCCTAATTTGTATATGGGGGTCATGAACCATTTCCCTATAGGTATCTAATTTGTTATAACCCTCAGGATCCTCATCAAATTTTCTAGCACCCTCACATATCACCCCAGCAACTGTTAAGAACTTACGGCAAGTGTATCGTATTATCGTTGCAAGTTACAAATTTATAAAATTCGTCTCCACAAGGATTTGAGTTTACTTTGGTTTAGTTTAAATATTTACCAGTTTAATAGTCTATATACAGATGATTAAAGCGAAGGTTCATTTGTTTGATGTTGTATCGTAAAACAAAGATAAAATTACCGAAATAAATAAACGAGTTCAAATCAAGGAAAGCATAGGATTTGATTTCTTCTTACTTATCCCTTCGATTAATTTTGCCTATGCATTATTTTTCTATTCTTATTGATGCACACGTTTAAGTAACCCTAATTCGATTCCTCGCAATTAAAGTCCTAAGGATATTTTACTAAATACCGATTCCTCGCATATTTAATTAAATACCCAAGCATTAAGATTCTATTCACGTGTTTAATATGATCAAAACGTTATGCCCTATTCCTAGCAACGCAACGTGATGAGTGAAATTATTCGGTTCAAACCCTAAATTTACTTTCCAGTCGCCTTTAGGGTTAAGTTCATGAAACTAGCGATCAATTAGAATCAAGCATTAAGCATAGAGTAAAGTCACCAATAAGAAATAGGATAATGCATAGAAATTAAAAGAGCATAAAGATAAGAAGAGTACGTCCAATCCTAGAGAAGCTTCGGCGAGCATCGAAAGAACTTGAAAATAAAAGGAACACTTCTAAACAACCAAGAGGGGGGTGAATTGGTTGAACCTTGGTAAATTAAAATTTTAAATCAGAGTTTTTCCACAAGATCTTTATCACTTAAAAATGTTTTGAAACCAAGAATCATTTATTCAATCAAATTCCTCTGTCAAGAAATCAATAAGCAATACAAAACTTTTTGTACAAATAATTTGAATCACAACCAAAGCAATTTAGAGATGAAGAGATAAGAAGAAAGATTAGCCACAAATTTTTATACTGGTTCACTTCAAACACTATGACGCTACATCCAGTTCTTCCACTCAACACTAGAGTAGAGTTCCACTATTGCAAAAAATAGTCTTACAAGATATTACAAGCCTCTCTTTATCAACCCTAGATAAAGTTCAGAAGTCTAAAAAACTATTAGACCCTTAGAGACCAAACCCAAACTGAGAACACTACTCAGCTTCCCTTAGAGAAACACTATCTCTAAACATCAAGCAAGAAACTCATTTGCAATAAGCCAATCTTTACAAAAATCAATTAAAAGAATTACACCATCAAAGACTAAGGAAAGATTTCACCTGATAATCCAAAGAACATATGCATGTGAATGATTCAATCAGGTTGAAAGAGAGATTACAAACTCAATGCATTCCTTTCCTTATGCTTTGATAACTAATGATGCTTCACTCTTCAAATCAATAACCCATACGAATTTGTGAAGCCTAAATGTGTTTAGAAACTCAGAAAACCCACTAAAGAAAGCTCATGAACGTTTGTGATTGCTCAATATATGAATTTCTCAAAATCGCAAAAAACAGAGCAAGAGGTTTCTATCTATAACAGCTTTCTAACTGAAAATAATCAATTAAACACGCTCCTGTAATCGATTATTTAGCATATGTAATCGATTAATCCAAGAATGTAATCGATTAAAATGCTTCTGATAAATTATGGGTTTGAGCTATGAACAATGTAATCGATTATTCCGTGAAGTAATCGATTAAGCCAGACATACATGTATTTCTAAATACACTATGTAATCGATTACTGTAACACCCCAAAATTCAGGGAATTACAGACAATTATTAAGAGTAAAATGTTAAGGAAAGGCAGTAGAAAATTTAGGGCAAAATGACATAAATACCCTTGAACATTTGTAAAAATGACGTTTATGCCCTTAGGGTGAAAATGACAATTTTGCCCTAAAATAATTCTGGAAATGACCAACATATCCCTAGATATTTTAGTAAGATATTTACTAGGAGAAATTATCAAAATATCCTTGGACAATTTCAAAAATGACTATTATGTCCTATGATGGAAAATGACAATTATACCCCTAGACATTTTTGAAAAGGACCAATATATCCTAGATATTTTGATAAAGATATTTTTGGGAGAAAATTACAAAAAGGTCCTTGAACAAATTGGGTAATTACCATTATACCCTAAGGAGAAAAATGACCAAAATGCCCTTGAAGTCAAAACTGACCAGATAACCTTAGAAATTTGTAGGAACCTCACTATTGGATAAAATACTTTTAGATAATCATGAATTAGTCAGGTTGGAGGCGAAAAACCCCAGGATAGAATTTCTACAAATTTTGGAAATTAGATTAAAAAGAGCTTAATTCAGACTACCCTAGGTATCAGAAAA
>PYAF01004761.1:261559-279913 GCA_007407185.1 Glycine tomentella
AAATGAAATAGGTTTAAGAGTTGTTGGTTTGAATCTTTATTATTGGATTTGAAGTATACTTGCATGATTGAAGGCTTTAAAGAAATAATTATGTATTCTTACATGTGTTGTTGAGTGTTTCCATAAAAGCACGTCAAGTGTTTGATAAAATGTTTTAAAGAAATAAAATTGGTTGATGTGGTGGAATCTGTGTGGATATGCATAGTTTTACAAAGCTTGTGTGTTGTTGAGTGACTCTGTATACTTTATTATTAATAATATGATGATTTGTGAAGCTTAAGTGGTTTTATGGTTTTGATGATGAAAAATAAGTTGAGATATGTACTATGATGAAAATGATGAGTTAAACTATGGCTATATGCGTAGATGTTGTGTAAAGCTTTATGTGATGATTAAAAGAAGCTTTACGTGTTGTTTAAAAAGCATATGCCTTGAGTGGTAAAGGTGTTGAGTTTTGAGGTGTATGTGATATGAGAAGAAGAATAATTAAAGATGTGATAAAATAAATCATTCATGCATGTTCCATGTGCATATATACCCGGTGGGGTAAATTTGTGAAGATGTTACCTCAAGAGGAGGTGTGTCAGATAGCTAAACTGAGTCCATGCGTTCAAAGGAGTCTGAGCTGGGGGGTAGTTGAGACAGTGAGGACCACACCACCATGATGATCACATGGGTGGAGGTGACATTCCTACGCGCCACTGGGCTACCCTGACTAGGTGGATAAGTTCGTTCCACTGAGAGAGGGTGGGGCTATCTGGCCACTAATATTGAGATGTTGAGAAGCTGAGATCTCAGTCATGCATCATATAAAAAGATGAACATGCATTCCATACATTACATAATGAGTATATGAGTATTTGTGGGCTGAGTAAATGGGATGAATTAATCTGTGAATGAATTCTCAAAAATATAAAAAGAGATAAGCATGCATTCTATACATCACATGATAAGCTTGTGAAATAATTATCTGTTGAGAGGATGTTGTGTGAAGGATATGAATTAATTCGTGTGCTGAGGTAATTTAATCTGTGGATGAACCTTCTGTGTTATTGTTTTATAAATATTATTGTTTATGTATGTATTTTGTTATATATATATATATGTGTTTTATTCATTACGTATTTTGTTATGTATGTTTTATTCAAACTTTGTTTATCATAAAACTTACCCTATGTTGTGTCGGTGGTTGACACCTATGATGACCCCAATTCATTTGGGCGAGCAGAGGAACAGGAAAGCGTGAACTGTAGATGAAGGATGATGAAGAAGTTTTGACGATTTGATTGTGTAATTTTGTGGCATGTAATTGTATTAGACAGTCTGTGTATTATTCTGGATCATTGTATCTTATTATTATAATCAAACCGTGGTGAGGAAGAATCATGTACGTTACGAACGAATCATTTGTAAGCGAAGCAAAAGGAATTTTTGTGAAAAATTTATAACTAAAAATGTTATAATACAGAAAGAACACGAATTTTCATATAAAAACAATAAAGCACGAGTGAGTAAAGAGAGGTGTTACATTCCCTAATCTTCTTGATTGTGCACGTGGATTTGCTCAGCTTGGAGAGCAATCTTCACCAATTTCCTTCTTCTTTACGTGGTATAGCTAGGTGTTAGAGATCTTTTGTGCTTTTCTTCATTCTTGAATTTTCCCCAAAACCCATTTTAGTAAAATAGTGGTTATGGGTTCATTAACCGTTGGATTTCATTAAAATTTTAAAGGTATACTCCTATCCCAATTATGTAACTTTTGACCGTTGGGATTTGTGAAATAATGTATAGAACTGTCCACGTGTTCTGCCACGGAGACAAGATAAGATTTTTGCTTTTTAAGAAAAATCTACTTAAACTAAATCTACAGCATACAAGTGTCTTGACACTTGTTCAATTCATGAAGCCTTCTCTTAATCTCCTTCCAAGTGTCCCTTTGAGTTGGCAAAATCATGAAGCTTCACCATTATTCTCCAAGCTTCACATAAATGTTAGAGGAAAAATCTTCATCATGTGCCTTACAAGTGTCCTAACACTTGTATTCATCACATGGCTTCCCTTTTGCAAGTGGCTTTCATGAATATTCTCCTCCTTTCTACATGGTTCTTCACATGCTCTTCACACCTAAGTTTTCTTCCTTTTATATTATTGGATGCTTAAGAAAAACCTAATTCCACTTATAGTTTCCTGTCATAAACTATTTTAATAATTTGTTATCTAAGAGTATTCTGTATTTCCATCATAAAAATATCTATTCAAAATATCTAACGATGTTCTTGTCCTTTCCAAAATATTCAAGGGCATTTATGTAAGTTTCCATTCTAAATATCTTTCTAAAATATCTAAGAGCAGTTTTGTAATTTTCAAAATATCCAGGGGTATTTTCGTCATTTTAACCTCAAGGACATTTCTGTCATCTCTAATTTACGGAAAGGGTAATATGGTCATTTCTCTTCAAATATTTCCGTAATATCTCTAATTGATATTTCACCTTAATCTTTCAAATATAGAGCATCAAATCCTGATATGTGCATCAATAATTATGCAAGAATAATTCATATGATGCTTTGCCTATAATTATGGAAATTTTGGGGTGTTACAGCATCTCCCACATTTCTTTTATATTTTTGCATCTCACTGTTCTAAAAAATTCATCAGAGGAAAGTGCAAAGGTGATCATATTTTTGGCTTTAAAATCATATTGAACAACCTTTTGTTCAACTTCTGTCATCTCATCCCATTCTTTGGGAATCAATTCATTGGCAACAATTTTCTTTGAAATAAAAGAACCCTTTTCTATAGCATTCCAAGCACCTGGGTCATTTGATTGAATAAAGATTTTCATTCTATTTTTCCAAAAACTGAAATGTTCCCCTTCAAACATAGGAGGTCTGTTTAAAGAAGCACCTTCCTTGAAGGTTATTTGTGAGGTATTAATTTTTCTTTTTGAAGAAAAACTAGTGACCTTGAATAACTTTCAAGATCCAGCTTTTGATGCCAATTGAAAATAAAGGAATACTTCACAACAACCAAGAGGGAGGGTGAATTGGTTGAACCTTGGTATTTTAAAATCAAATTCAAATAAGAGTTTCAGGATCTTTATCACTTTCAAAAACCAAGAAACCTTTTACTTAATCAAATAGCTCAGCCCAAGAATTCAATAGATCAAAACAAAACTTGTTGAACAATGAATGTGATTCAAAGAAATAAAAATCAATGAATAAGATGAGAATAGAGATATAGGAATAAGAACACAAGCAATTTATACTGGTTCACTTCAAAAACATGAAGCTACATCCAGTTTCTTCTAATTCACGCTGAATTAGAGTTCCACTATTATAAAATATTCTTACAAGCTTTTACAAGAACCTCCCCTTTATCAACCGTAGATAAAGAACAGAAATCTAAAACCCTATTAGACTTCTAAGGAGAAAGATCCAGAGAGCACTACTCTGATCTTTAAGCTAGAGAACCCTTCTCTAGTCCTAAGCAAGAAGAACCCAATTACAATAGCCAATTACAACAGAATTTGTAAACAGAATTACAATCAATGAGTTAAGGAAAGAAACGACTTGATGATCCAGTGAATGACATGCAAATGAATGAACAATTCAGGTTGAAAGACAAAAATAAACTCAGAACATTCTTCTTCCTTAACCTTTGAAAGAGACTTCTTGCTTTAAAGAATCACTCAAATATCCATGAATGTTTTAGTTGAAGCAAGAACTCATAGAACTCAGAAAAATCACTTTGGAAGTGTTTAGAAAGCTTGTATATGCTCAGAATACGAATTGATCAAGTTACAAAACAAGATGAGCCTTGGTTCTATTTATAACAAACTTTTGTAACTGTCAGTAATCGATTAAACACTCCATATAATCGATTAAATCAACCTTGTAATCAATTAAAGTGTTCAACAAAGTTTCTGGCCATGAGTAACGAGCAAAATAATCGATTATTCTGTCTTGTAATTGATTAAGACAAGAAGCTTCCAAATATCAAAATGCACTATGTAATCGATTACGAACTTTGGTAATCGATTAAACCATGAAGCTTTTAAAAAACAAAGTGAACTATGTAATCGATTACAACATGTGGTAATCGATTAAAGCAGAAAAACATGATTTTTAGTTTGAACTAAATAATTGATTATAGTTCCTGGTAATTGATTATTCTAAGAAGGCTTAAAAACAGATTTTAACTAAGTAATCGATTACAGAATTCCAGTAATCGATTATAATTCATAACAAAGTAGTTCAGTACTATGCAAAGGCAAAATAATCGATTAAACTATTTATGAAGGTTTTCCAGATTTGAATGAAGAACAAAATAATCGATCAACTCTCTTTAGTAATCGATTAAAACAGTGAAAACTTATTTTTCCAAAAACCTTTCAATCCAATTGAAACCTTAGTTAAATGTTAAAAGCTTTGTTTTATTTTAATGAAAAAACACTTAGTTAAATCAATGAATGAATGCATGGATCAATCAGATAGCTCTCCTTTTACATAAATTTTTCAATTCCAAGTTTTCAAGCATGTTAAAAGCTCAAAACCAATCTTGAATCAAAGACTTCCAAACTTCATGAAGCTCCACCTGTATCCAACAGAGAATCCCTTCTCTAGTTTCAAGCAAGAACCCAATTACAATAGCCAAATCACAAAGAAAATCCAAAACAAAAAATTACAATTAGATTAAGGAGAAAAACAACTTGATGATCCAATGTATGCAATGCAAAATGAAGTTACCAGATCAGGTTGAGTGATTACAAATCAATTAGCACAACTTTCTGTAATCTTGAAATGGCTTCAAGCTCCAAGAATGAGTTAAACACTCATGATCAAAGCACAATGGAGTAAAGAATGATTAAACCCTAAGAAAACACTTTAGAATGCTCACAAGACTATTTAAGCTCAGAAAATACATATGGGTAATGTTCCACAAAGTTAGAAAAGCAGTTGAGCATCAGTCCTATTTATAAGAGATTTTTGTAACTGCCTGTAATCGATTAAACGTGCTAAATAATCGATTAAAACGCTCATGTAATCGATGAAATAAACCTTGTAATCGATTAAAATGTTCAACATAGTTTCTAGGCATGATCAACGAGCAAAATAATTGATTATTTTGTCCTGTAATCGATTAAGACAGAAGACTTTGAATTACAAAATACACCGTGTAATCGATTAAAAGAATGTACTAATCGATTAAAGCAGGAGTCTTCAAAAACTTAATGAACTATGTAATCGATTACGATACGTGGTGATTGTTAGGAATTTTCAACAAGTGCACCGATGTGTCGTTGTAAGTTTCAAAATTTATAAGATCGTCTCCACAGGGACTTGAGCTTACTCAGTTAATCCAAATAGAATTAAACAGTTCAATAGTTATGTTCAAGTAGGTTGAGCAGAATTTCATTTGGTGGTGCAAGTAAAATAACTAAACTTAATGAAAATGAAATATATTTGTGAGAAAGTGGGATTGGATTTCATCATTCTTAACATTCTATATTCAATTAATATTTCCACGCATAAATCATCGTCTATTCTTATTGATGCACACTATGTTACCTTGAATCGATTCCTCGCATTCAAGTTCTAAGAATATCTACCGAATATCGATCCCTCGCATATTTAAGTAAATATCCCAGCATTAAGATTTATAATCACGTGCTTTATGCAATCAGAACGTTATGCCCTATTCTTAGCAACATAACGTAATGAGTAAATTCATTTAGTTCAAACCCTAAGATTACTTTCCAGTCTCACTTAGGATTTAAGTTCATGATACTAGTGATCAAGTAGAATCAAGCACTAAGCGCAAAATGAAATTACCAATAAGAAATAGAATGATTCATGCATAAATATTAAAAGAGATATAGGGTTAAGAAGATTACATCTAACCTCAGAGAAGCTAGCTACTCATAGTGGAGAAAACCTCCTCACGGAAAGAATTGCTGAAGGGCCCCATCACCGCTTCTCTCCGGCAGAGTCTCTACACTAATCCTCACTTCTCTCACTTTCCTAACCTACCTACTTACTAATATTTAACTTTCCTAAGCTAAAGAATAAGCAAAGGCAAGAAAAGAAAGCAAAATGCATGCCTTCCTCTCCATTTTCGTGGCCTATTTATAGGTTTTTGCCTCCTGCCAGCTTCACTCGCCCAAGCCACCATTTTCTTCATGTTTTGGTCGCTTGGGCCAGCTTAACATATCTTTTTAGAACTTGTAGCTCGCCCGGGCGAGCAAAATACACTATGGTTGGTCGCCTGGGCGAGTTAAAGTCTTAATGTTGAAGAAAGCTTTGGGCCATGTCGGTTTCTGGGCCTGAAATGCTTGTTGCACCTCCTATACTTGCTATATAAGCCTTCTTTGCTTGCTTTGATATCCGGAAGCCTCGAAAATCCATGGAATCTATCAAAATACAAAACATGATTGGATTAATCTTCCAAAATACTTTAAACACAAGTATTAAGTGCTAATTTACTAGGTTTAGGGAAATTTATAAGCAAAGTTAATGAAATCAAAAGATAAGTGCCAACATTTAAAACATGATTTTAACTGAAATACGACGCTTATCAATAATCAATTAAACCATAAAAACTTGTAAGCATTAACATACAGTGTAATCGATTACGAAATTTGGTAATCGATTAAAGGACGGAGACGACTTTTCCAATTAAGCCTATGTAATCGATTACAATACCTTGGTAATTGATTATCCCAACACAACTTAAAATCATATATAGCTATGTAATTGATTACTACCCATTAATAATCGATTAAAGTGTTCAACAAGGCAGTTTATATGAAAACAAAGGTCAAATAATCTATTATTCCGATAGGTAATCAATTACATTGTTCTTGAAAGCTTTTCCAAAATAAACTAAGAACAAAATAATCGATTAAGTCTTTAAGGTAATCGATTAAACTAGTAGGAAATGTATTTTTCCAAAAACCTTTGAATCAAATCAAAAACTTAGTCAAATAACTAAAGCCTTGTGTTTTTTATGTCTTACACATTTCACACTAATTAATCTTCAAGGCATCCATTGCATGTTGAAAGCTCAAAACCCATGCTTGAATCACAATTCCTTTGCATTCTTTAAGTAGCTCCCCTTGAATCCAACAATCTCCTCCTTTTTGGCTTTAAACATGCCAAATCTTTAATTGATTAACAATTGGACTTGAAGTTAATTGAGGAACCAAATTGGGAAAAGCTTGAGCTTTGCAAACCAGAAAAATTTCCAATTCCTTTGCCAAGAACAAGTGTTAAAAGCATCTGTGATTCATTTAGCATTCATTTACAAGTATTATGGATTTAATAGATTCATTTTAAGCACTTAGCTCTCGCTAAATTTCACAATCCATTCAAGTCGATTTTTAGGCATAATTTTGAACAAAAAATAGGGATGAACAGAGTAGAAGGCAGAGCATGTCCTAAATCAATTATTTCTCCCCTATTTGGCTTGTTAAAGACAAAAATGTAAAGTGCACAACAGATAATTAAAGGAGAAACACAACTGATATATTAATTTAGGGAGGAACCATTACAAGTAATGAAAATTAAACATGACAGTAAAAAAATAAAAACAGAGCATAAAAAAAATTCATAGGCTTAGAAGGTTTTAGATTCATCACACTTTATAGTGTCCTCTATGATATCTAGCCTATCTTTTATTTCATTTAAGGCTACATTGGTTTCAGCCTTAAAGTCTTGTTGCATTTGAAGTAAGTTATCCATCTTCTGCAACATAAAAGATTCAAACTGAGTATACATGGGCTGATTTGGATCCCTTCCTTCATCCTTAGAGTCTTCCACTTGAACACCAACAGCAGCAGGAGGAGGTTGAGGCATTGGTGGTTGGCCTGCCATCACCCATCCTTGTGGTGTCTTCATCATTCCAAGCTTTGTGAGATGTTTTTCTTTAATGAGGCTGTTACTAGAGTTAGTGTGGTCAATAACCTCATTAGTTACATCAATGTTGAAGTAATCTATGAACCTAGATACCAGAACAGGATAGGGAAAGGGATAGTTGACTAGCCTCTTAGATTTTAACATAATTTCTTCAAGAATTAAAACCCAATTTATGGGAATGGAGTTCTTCAGACCATACACCAGTTGTAGGTCTTCATCAGTGGCTTCGGCATGATTGGTTGCCCTAGGATTTAAGACATAAGTAACAATGTAGTGTAGCAACCTATCCTCAGGGGTCATTGGGCCTATAACACCCCAATATTTTACTTATTTAATATGGATTTAAGGAAATACTTTAGGACGATTAGAAAATTATCATTCACTATCTAGTAAGATTTTTAGAATTTAACACACCTTTTGAAATAAAATTCAAATTAAGTTATTCTAATCATTAGAAAATTAGAGGAGAATGATGAATATCATTTTAGGAATTTTCCTGAGATTATGGACTAAATAGACTAAGTTATTAAGATAGTTTAGTGATTTTGCAAATTAAGAATCACAAGAAAACAAGATTTATGCTAGTTCATGGAATACAAGGAAAGTAAAGTAGCTTTGGTTTGAAGCAAGAAGTGGACGAATAACTAAGGGAAAAAGGAATTGAGATTGACTAATAGGTTATATCACTAGAAACCAAAATAAGACAAAAAGGAAACAATATTATTGGAACCAAGGGAGTGCTACGGATAAGAGGAAGAAAAGAAAAAATCTGGACAGCTTTGAATGATGGAGATTCACGTGGATAGTAGAGGAACTAAGGATGGAGGGGCCAATTCAAGTGAAGTAAAGGATAGCCAATTAGAAGAAAGCATGTGGCAAGATAAAGGAATGATTGGGGACCAAAGGAATCAAGCCATAAATGCAAAGCATCTTTTATTAATGCAAGAAAAAAAATCTGCTTGGACTCATCTTCAGCTATATGACCGTGCAATGAGATAAGGAAAGGAGAAATTATGGACCAAGAAGTCAAGATATCAACCAATAGGATTGAAGCAATCATTGGACCATGCTATATAAGGAAATGAAGCAAGAAAATTGGAGGGTCAGCCAACGAAAAAAAACGTGCAGCACCTTTCACTCTTTACTTGAGTTAGTTTAAGCTTTGTTGAAACAAAATTAAAAGGTACCAACCGTGCACTTTCCTAAGACCCACCATTTTGCCTTTTTGTCTTTAGTTTTAGTGAATTATAAGCCTTAGTAGTGGACCTCTTGAGCAATCATTTTCATCAAAAGGAAACATTCCTAATTATAAGCAAGTCCACGTGAAGGAGGGAGTAAGGAGGCCAAGCTTGTTTAATTTCAGTCAACACTTAAGGTAAGGGGGAGTTTTGCTAAATAAAATTTAAATATTAGCTTACCTCTAATTAATTTTTAGTTAAAGCTTACTAATTTCTTGAGTTAAGGTAGAATTAAGTAAAGAAGGGAAAGAGGAAGAGAAGAATCAATTTAATTATGTAAAATTGTATTTGGATGAAGGGAGAAACCTATCATTAAACTAAACTCTTAGTTTCTATTTGTTCAAATAATATTGCTTAGGTAGTTGATTAGAATAGTTTAAATTTTTAAAAATAAACTAGGATTAAAGCTAAGATAAGAGAACTCTAAGTTAGTGAGCCATGGTGAAAGTTTTAAATTAATGATAGGAATACGTTATTATATATATATATATATATATATATATATAGCTGTTGAATAATTTGGTAGTTGCTGTATAATCTAGTGGCTGTTGCATAATTTATTTGTTGTTTGTATAAAAAATTTACTTAGAATAGTGGTTGTATGTAATTAGTTGTTGATTGTCTGTATTAAAATTTAAGTAGAATATTTGCTATAAGTTGTTAACGTAATTAGAATCGTGTGCTGTTAACAAAATTAAATAAATCTGTTAGCGTAGTTAATTAAGTCTGTATGCTGTGGAGGTAGTCGAATAAAGCTGTAAGTTGATTAACAAAAATTAATTGATGCTGTTGCTGTAATTAAATTATGCTATAACACTTGTTGATGAAAGCTGTGCTATATGTGGTATGTAGCTGTAACAGATGTTGATTTAAGTAAAAATAGCATATTCTTGTGGGAATTTGTTGATAATTGAACATCTATTTAACAGAGGTTATTTTATGTGTATTGGAAAATATTTTATGAGTAGTAAAGAATATATATATATATATATAAAACATATATGTGATGTGATTCAAGATGATGAGATGTGACTTAAAGAGGTAAACTATGAGATGATATTGAGTTGAGAATTTGAGATGAAAATGATGAAAAAATAATAATTAAAAGATGAAAATAAATCATGTGTGCATCTTCATGTGCATCTACCCGGTGGGGTACACTTGAGACGATGAGATGATCCTCATTAAGAGGTGTTTAGTGTGTCAGATAACTAAACTGAGTTCCATACGTGTTTTTAACTTGGGGGTAGTTGAGACAGTGGGGAAACACACCACCATGATGATCATATGGATGGGAGTGATACTCCTGCCCGACACTGGGCTACCCTGACGGGATGGATAAGTTCGTTCCACTAAGGTGAGGGTGGGGTTATCTGACAGTGGCCACAAATTTTGAGACGTTAAGCTGAGATCTCAGTCATGCATCATATAATAAGATGAGCATGCATTTCATGGCAATTCTGTGTGTGGAAATGACTTATAATTGTTTACGTATATTTAAATTTGATTTATTAATTGGTCTGTTAATATTTAAATTTTGTTTATCAAGACTAACCCTGTGTTGTGTTTGGTGGTTGACACTTGTAATGACCCCAAATTATTTGGGCGAGTAGAAAAACAGTGATATGGGTGTTGTACGAGAAGATAGAATGAAGATTGTATGCTGGTTGTATGCTTTTGATGATCTGTGCTTGCGATGTACTATGGACTGTACTATGAACTGTTTATATATGGACTCTGGATATGTAATGAATGGACTGTGTGGTATGTTTGAACGTCATGGATTATATGTTTTAAATAATCGATTATATGCACATGTAATCGATTACAACAGAGATTTTTTGGGAATGAGACAAGTATCAGAGCTTATGTAATCGATTAATTTGACTCGTAATCGATTATTCCAGAAGATTTTAATTTTGAAAAACATAAAGCCAGTCTTGTAATCGATTACCATATTGGTGTAATCGATTACTCCAGGAAGTTTTGAAATTTTGGAACATAAAAGACTGCAATGTAATCAATTACAATGTCATTGTAATCGATTACTATAGTGAAACTTGGAAACTGAAAAACACATTTTAGTCAGTGTAATCGATTATTCCGTGTAATCTATTACTCCAGGAGGAACCCATTTGCAGAAATACCAGAATAATCGATTATTTTTATGTTGTAATAGATTACCATGGCTCAAAAAGCTTACTAGAGGTGGATTTTAATGATTTTAATCGATTAACCCGTAGTGTAATCGATTATTACAGAGAATTTATCATATTGTAGGGCATTTATGCAGACCACTTCGAAATTTTCAACAACTCAGTGATGGAGATAGCAAGGGATTTCATTTTAGCATGGAAAGGCATATATTAAGAAGGCTAGTTTATATTGGATTCATCAAGAATACCTAGCATGTTTCTAAGTGCATAAAACCTATCTCTAGCCAAAGGTTTTGTGAATATATCAGCCAATTGGTTATTTGTATCAACAAAATCAATCTTGATATTACCTTTCTGCACATGGTCTCTTAGAAAATGATGTCTAATTTCAATGTGCTTGGTCCTTGAGTGCATAATAGGATTATTTGAGATATTGATAGCACTTGTGTTGTCACAAAGCAGGGGTATCTCTTTTAGTTCAACTCCAAAATCTTGCAATTGTTGTTTCAGCCATAAGCTTTGTGTACAACAACTCCCAGTTGAGATATATTCAGCTTCGGCAGTTGACAAAGCCACACAAGATTGTTTCTTGCAATGCCAAGATATGAGAGAACTTCCAAGAAGATGACAAGTGCCACTTGTGCTTTTCCTGTCAAGTTTACATCCTGCAAAATCAGAATTAGAATATCCAATAATATTGATTTGTGCACCCTTAGGATACCATAGCCCAACTTTTGGGGTTGCCTTGAGGTACTTGAGGATTCTTTTGACTGCTGTAAGGTGAGACTCTTTTGGATTTTCTTGATATCTTGCACACAAGCAAAACACTAAGCATAATATTAGGTCTACTAGTTGTCAAATACAATAAAGAACCAATCATCCCTCTAAATTTGGATTCATCAACTTTCTTTCCCTTTTCATCTGAATCAAGGTAGGTTGATGTTGCCATTAGAGTTGCAGCATCTTTGCTTTTCTCCATTTCAAACTTTTTGAACACTTTAAGGCAATACTTAGATTGACTGAGGAAAGTGCCATTCTTCATTTGTTTCACTTGAAGTCCAAGAAAGAATGTTAACTCTCCCATCATAGACATCTCAAATTCATTTTGCATAGCTGCAGAAAATTCTTTACAAAGTGATTGATTAGTTGAACCAAAGATAATATCATCCACATATACTTAAACCAATAGAATATTATCCTTATGCCTCTTGATGAACAAGGTTTTATCAACATTGCCTCTAATGAAAGATTGTTCAAGAAGAAATTTACTTAACCTTTCATACCATGATCTAGGGGCTTGTTTTAGACCATAGAGGGCCTTTTTAAGTTTGAAAACATGATTTGGATGTTTAAAATCAGTAAATCTAGGAGGTTGTTTAACATAGATGTCCTCGTCAATGTAACCATTTAAAAATGCACTTTTAACATCCATTTGATGAAGTTTAAAACCCATTAAACATGCAAATGCAAGCAATAGCCTTATAGCTTCCAATCTTGCAACTGAAGCATAAGTTTCCTCATAGTCAATGCCTTCCTCTTGGTTGTAACCTTTAGCAACCAATCTAGCCTTGTTTCTTACTATGATTCCACTTTCATCAAGCTTGTTTCTAAAAACCCATTTAGTACCAATAGGCTTGAAAGATGATGGTCTAGGAACAAGTTCCCAAACTTCATTTCTCTTGAATTGATTTAGTTCATCATACATAGCATGCATCCAATGTTCATCATGTAAGACTTGGTTAATATCCTTAGGTTCAATTTGAGATACAAAATCCATATCATAACATAAATTTCTCAATGATGATCTAGTTGATACTGCCTTTGACACTTCACCTATAATGTTGTCAAGTGAGAGATCTCTTGTTGTTCTCCATTCTTTTGGTCTCTATTAGGTGTTGATGGATTTTTTGCAGCACTTGGTTCTCCTTTTTCTTTAATAGGTTGGACAATTTTCTCCATAGGACCTACATCTAAATCACATTTCTTTTCCTCTCTTGAGGGGTTAGATTCATCACAAATTACATGAACAGATTCTTCCATGCACATAGTTCTTTTGTTGAAAACTCTATAAGCTTTACTTTGTAATGAATATCCAAGAAATATAGCTTCATCAGCCTTTGCATCAAACTTTCCAAGTGATTCTTTCCCATTATTTAGCACAAAAGACTGTTGATTCAAGTGAAGCCAGACATCAATGAACAAAAATCAAAGGCTCAAGTGTTTTGTGTTGTCAACATGCTTAAGGACAAAGTATCAAGAAAAGCTTCAAGATCAATTTGATTAATGTAAAAGGAAGTTTATGATCTGATAATCCAATTGAGCATATCATGCATGAATCATTCATCTAGGATTGTTAGATTAAAATGATTAAATAAAGGCAGATTATAAGTAAGTTTTTCAACTAGCAAAGTTTTTGGAAAAATGAATCCTTACTGCATTAATCGATTACAAGTTAATGACATCGATTATTTTGTTCTTAGTGCCTTTAGAAAAACAAATCATGATCATTGTAATCGATTACATATCGGATTAATCGATTACTTAGGCTTTTTATGAGATTTGGAACTCTCTGACTTAATCGATTACAGTAATCGATAATCGATTACATGCATGCTTTGGAAAACAAAGCCGACTGTCTTAATCGATTATATTACTAAGTGCATTTAGAAAATCATGCCTGACTGGTTTAATCGATTACTTCACGGAATAATCGATTATATTGTTCATAGCTCAAACCAAGAACTTATTAGGTGCATTTTAATCGATTACAATCTTGGTTTAATCGATTACATATGCGAAATAATCCATTACTGGAGCGGGTTTAATCGATTATTTTCAGTTAGAAAATTGTTATAAATAGAACCCACTATTCTGAGGGTTGTAACTTTTGATATTTTGAATTCTGGGCAATCACAAACCTTCTTGAGCTTTCATTAGTAAATTTTCTGAGTCACTAAACGCTCTTAGGCTTCACAAATTCATATGATTGTTTGATTCAAGAGAGTGAAGCATCATTGTTCATCAAAGCATAAGGAAAGGAATGCATTGAGTTAGTAATCTGTCATTCAACCTGTTGAATCATTCATGTGTATGAATTCTTGGATTATCAGGTGATATCTTTCCTTATTCTTTGAAGGTGTAAAATTGTTATTTGCATTTCTTTAAAGATTAGTCTATTGTAATTGGGTTTCTTGCAAGGTTAGAGATAGTGTTTCTCTAAGGATAGCTGAGTAGTGTTCTCAGTGTGGGTTTTGGTCTCTAAGGGTCTAATAGTGTTTTAGACTTCTGAACTTTATCTAGGGTTGATAAAGAGATGCTTGTAATTGCTTGTAAGAATATTTTTGCAATAGTGGAACTCTACTCTAATGTTGAGTGGAAGAACAGGATGTAGCTTCATAGTGTTTGAAGTGAACCAGTATAAAAATCTGTGGCTAATCTTTCTTCTTATCCATTCATCTCTTAACTGCTTTGTTTGTGAATCATTCTCATTGCACAGAAAGTTATACTCTGTTTTCTATTCTTCTTGAAAAAGGAATTTGATTGAATATTAATTTTTGGTTTTGAAACAATTTTTAAAGTGATAAAGATCCTGTGAAAAACTCTGATTTGAAATTTTAATTTACCAAGGTTCAACCAATTCGCCCCCCTCTTGGTTGTGTTGAAGTATTCTATTCATTTTCAATTGGCATCAAGAGCTGGTTCTTGTAAGATATTTAAGATCACTTTTTCTTTTCAAAAAGGAAAATGAATACTTCTCAAATAACCTTCAAGGAGGGTGCCTCTTTAAACAGACCTCCAATGTTTGAAGGGAAACACTTCAGTTTTTGGAAAAATAGAATGAAAATCTTTATACAATCAAATGACCCAGGAGCATGGAATGCAATAGAGAAGGGTCCCTTTATTCCAAAGAAAACTGTGGCAAATGAGTTGATTGTCAAAGAATGGGATGAGATGATTGAGGTTGAACAAAGAACTGCCCAATATGATTTTAAGGCTAAAAATATGATCACCTCTGCACTTTCCTCTGATGAATTTTTCAAGACTATGAGATGCACAAGTGCAAAAGAAATGTGGGAGATGCTTGAAATTACTCATGGAGGAACAGAGGAAGTTCGAATGTCAAGGAAGCATGCTTTGATCCATGAATATGAAATGTTCAAGATGAAATCCAATGAGAGCATTTCACAGCTGCAGACCAGATTTACACACATTGTAAATCACTTATTGGGTCTTGGAAAAGTCTTTGACACTGAAGAATTAAACATCAAAATATTGAAGTGTTTAACAAGACCTTGGCAACCAAAAGTTATAGCAATCAAGGAGTCAAAGGATCTGTCAAAGATGTCTATGGCTGCACTATTTGATAAGCTTCTTGAATATGAATTAGAAATGTCTCAATTAACATCTTGTGAAGATGCAGAAAAGAAAACAAGAAGCATAGCCTTGAAAGCTGCAACCTTGAAAGCTGAAAAGGAAGAGGAAACAAGTGAAGAGGATGATGAAGATAATGTAAACTTGATGGTGAAGAAGTTCAGCAAATTTCTAAGGAAAAACAAGAATAAAAGGTTTAGCAGAGGGAACAAAAATAGTAGTAACAATAACAACCTCAACAAGAATATTGACAACAATTTCACATGCTTTGAGTGTGGCAAACCGGGTCACATCAAATCTTAGTGTTCAATCTACTTGAGGAAGCAACAAGGTGAAAGCAAGATGAAAAATGAGGGAAAAGGAAAGAGGGCATACATAACTTGGGAGGATAATGAGTCAACAACTTCAGATTCTTCTACAGAAAATGAAGAAGCCAACATGTGTCTCACCTCCACCATCAATGAAGATGATGATGATTTGCTAAGTGAAGGAGATGAGGTAAATTCTGAACTTGACCAAGCTATTCATGCCTTTCAAGAAATGTATGAGGAAGCCCAAAAACTTGCAAAATCCAATAATAAGCTCAAAGGAAATCTTAGATGGCATATTGAGAAAATAACTGAATTGCAAAATGAGATTTGCAACTTGAAAGAAGAAAATGAAAAACTTGTTTCAAGTTACAAATTAAATGGTTGTGTGTGTGCTTCTTCCTCTAGCAATGTTGACAAGTATAAGTTGCTTCAAAAGGATTTTGATGAGTATAAGCAAAGTCAAGGTGAAAACTATATGTTGCTTTTAGCCAAAAACAATGATTTGATTGATCTCTTGAGAAAGCTTTATAAGGGAAAATGCAACTTGGTTGAAATGTTGAGTGTGCAAAAGTATGTTGGAGATACTTCTGGTTTGGGGTATAAACATGGAACAAAATCACTTGGAAAAACAGTTTTTGTACCTCCAAAATAGAAGAATCAAAAGTGGCAAAAGAACTCAAGGGTCAATCAAAATTCTGCTATTGGGAAAATTTCAAAATCTGTCACTTGCAACTATTGTATGAAGAATGGGCACACATCTTTTAAATGCTATGCTAGGAGATTCCATGTGCCTAATGTTGATTGCATTTGGATTCCCAAAGTAAAAAGAAATGCTAACCCTTATGGACTCAACCTTGAGTGGGTACCTTCCATTAAATTATGATTTGAATTTTGTAGGTGTGTCTAAGAGCTAAGACATCAACTTGGTATCTTGACAGTGGATGCTCTAGACACATGACTGGAGACATGTCCCTTCTCTCAAATCTGACTTTAAAAGAAGGAGGATATGTCACTTATGGTGATAATAACAAAGGAAAGATTATTGGTGAATGCAATATTGGAGACAACATTAAAGCAAAGATAAAAAATGTGCTGTACGTGGATGGATTAAAACACAATTTGTTGAGTGATGTGTTGCAAACACATGCTAGTTTTAGGTTACATTTTATTAAAATACTTAGGAAAATAGTTAGAATTAGTTAAAGTTTATCAGATTATTGTTTTAATCTTATTTCAATACCAATTGAGTAATTTCAGGCCAAAAAGAGGAATTCAAAGCAAAGAAAAAAGGACAATAAGAAATCAAGTCTCGCGCGGATTGCACGGAAAGCGCGCGGATCGTGCCAAGTACAGGATTGAAGGCCATAGTCTCAAAGATCTCACGCGATCAGCGTGAGAAGCCACACGATCAGCGTGAAGAAGCCGTAAGCACAGCGACAACCGTGCGAGAAGCCGCGCCATCAGCGCCATGAACACAAGCCAGGCCAATTGATTCGACCAAGCCACGCGGATCGCGCCAAGGTCGCGCTACCAGCGCCACAGGAGACCAGAACCAGCCAATTGCCTCGAACACTCCACGCGGTTAGCGTGGAGCCCGCGCTATTAGCGCTAAACTTTCGAAAGGTCCGCGCGAATCGCGCGGAATCGCGCGCGGGTCGCGCCATGTTGATTCTGTTTCCTTATTTAAAAGATTTATTTCGAATTTTAGCAAAAGCATAGGCTTAGTTACTGTAATTAAATGATTCTATAAATATTAAGCCCTGGACTGAGTCTAGGGGACCGGGGGTATCCAGAATAGCCAGAATACACATTCATCCATTCTTCATTCTCTAAACCCTAGGAATCAAGCACCAAGCTGAGTTTCTGCACAATAATGAATCATACCACAACTTTGATGCTCTTGAGGCCTATGGCTGGCTAAATCTTGTATTGTGGGAAGGCCATGAATCGATGAGTACTCCTCTGTAATTTGACTGGTATTGAATGATATGTTTTAATTGTTTTATTCTATTCTGCACTTGTTTCTATTCTTATTTGAAATTGATCACTTCAACTAAGTACATAGGGTTAGGATTCACAATGGGAACGTTGGGGTTCTAATTTCTGAACCGTTTAGAATAACAGTTGTTCATCACCTAGGAATAGGGATGCGTGGCTGCAGAACCTATGATATGTTCTTTTGAATGCTTAAACTGATAGACTTCACTAAGGAATTAGGTTTTCAATTCAGTTTAAAGGGTTAATTCACTAAGGAATTAGGGATTAGCTAATCTAGGAAAGACTTATTCTCTGAACAATTAATAACAGGAACCTCTTATGATCTATTCTCTAAATGCTTAGTTTGACAGAATCGCTAAAGGTT
>PYAF01004761.1:286367-309083 GCA_007407185.1 Glycine tomentella
CAAACTTCCTCCTAAAGGCTTCCTAGCTTCCACGTGATTCTTCACTATGGTGTGGTTCTTTCCTTACTTGATTTAGACTTGAAAAATGAAAGGATGAGGGTGTTGAGAGGGAGAGAGTTCACGTGAGAGTGTAGAGAGGAAAGCTTGGAGAATGACTTGCATTTAGGTCCCCCTCCCCCCTTTATATAGCATTTGGAAATGATTTAATATTCATGGACATATTTGCCCTTTCTAACTAAATGACCTTCATTTAGTTTCATTCTAACCAAATTACCTCTTGTTCCATTGAATTGTAACTAAGTTAATGATGACTTTTTACTTTTGTGAGAAAAATCTTCTTAAGCTTAACATACACCATACAAGTGTCATGCCACTTGTTTCTATCATGTGGCTTGCTTTCCAAGTGGCTTATCATGAAGATTCTACTCCCTTCTACACCTTCATTCACGTGGTTTACAAGCTTAAGGAGAAGGAAGACAAGTGTCCCACTTAGTTGGCATGTCTTGGAACTTCTCCACTTTTTATCACAGAACCTATTTTAGTAAAATACTAATTCTCGATTCGTTAAACGTTGGATCTCCGTAAAATTTTAAAGGTACACTACTATCCCACATATGTAACTTTTGACCATAGGGATTGTTGAAATAATGTCTAGAGCTATCCACGTGTTCTACCAAAGGAGACAAGAGAAGATTTTTCTTCCCATCTTGTATACATGTCCCAAGTGTCCACCACTTGTCTCTTTCATGAAGCTTGCCTTTACAAGTGGCTTATTCATGAATTTTCTTGCTCATTCTACATCCTTCTTAATGTGGACTTCAAGCTTAAGGGGAAGAAAGACAAGTTTTTCTTCCTTTTATGCCATTAAATGTCATTTTTGATGCTTTAAGAAAAATCTAATTTCAATTATGGTTTTCCACATGGTAATTCCTTGTAGGAAGTCAATTTTAATTTGGATTCTTTCACCTAAAGATAATATGAAATAATAGAACTCTAGAGATCTCCAAAAATTATCTTTTGTTTCATTACAAATAACTCATAACCAATCTCTACAGAGTACCATACAGACCTCAAGCACAAGATTGTTCTTATCTTAATTCGAATTGGTCTATTTATCTTCTGACCATTAAAATTACTAAACCATTTTATTAGATAAATCTAAACGTCCTACAATTGAGAGAAAATTCCACATATTCTATTTCTCATTTTTCCATATTTTTCTGATGCCCGAATCCTTCTGAATACAATTTCAAAGTTGTCACCTTATAAAATTCATAGAAATTCTATTCTAAGGTTTCTTGTCACAAAATCTCTTAATAATCTGCTATCTAAGAGTGCTCTGGACTTCCATCAAGTTTCCACAAACTCTCAAAGGGTATCTGGTCATTTTTGGCCTAAAGGGCATTATGATAATTTATTATTCTTGGGACGTGATGGTAATTATCCAAAATGTTCAAGGGTATTTGTGTAATTTTCACCACAAAATATCTAGCCAAAATATCTAGGGGCATTCTTGTCATTTCCATAATATTCAAGGGCATTTGTGTAATTTCCTCAAAATATCTAACTAAAATATCTAGGGGCATTTTCGTAATTTTAACCTCAAGGGCATTTCTGTCATTTGTAATTTACGGAAAGGGCAATATGGTCATTTTTCCCCAAACATTTTTGTAATGCCTCTAATTAACATTTCACCCAAATAATTTGAACATAGACCATTAATTCTCCCATAACACAAGACTTGCATTAATAAATATTTGATTATAGTTATGAAATTTTGGGGTGTTACACTTTAGGCTTAGGAATCCTTCTTAGGTTTTAGTAGAGTTAGGGAAGTGAGAAAAGTGAGTTTTATAGTGGAGACTCTGCCGAAAAGAGGATCGATGACAAGTTACTTCGTTAGTCATTCTCTTGAGGAAGTTCTTCCGATGAATGCCTAAACTCTCTAAGGATTGGACGTACTCTTCTTATCCCTGTGCTCTTTTAATTTCTATCTATGCATTATTCTATTTCTTATTGGTGGTTTCATTCTATGCTTAATGCGTGATTCTAAGTGATCGCTAGTTTCACGAATTAAAACTCTAAAGGCGACTGGAAAGTAAATTTAGGGTTTGAACCGAATGATTTCACTCATCACATTACGTTGCTAGGAATAGGGCATAATGTTTTGAGCGTATTAAACACGTGAATAGAATCTTAATGCTAGGGTATTTAATTAAATATTCGAGGAATCGATATTTAGTAAAATATCCTTAGGACCTTAATATGCGAGGAATCGAATTAGGGTTACTTAAATGTGTGCGAGAATAAGAATAGAAAAGTGATTTATGCATAGGCAATATTAATTGAAATAAGGGATAAGTAAGACGAAGTCCAATCCTACGCTTTCCTTAACTTTAAATTTGTTATTTATTTCGATAGTTTTTATCTTTACTTTACGCTACGACATCAAAACAAATGAACTTTCGATTACATCATCTATACATAAACTATTAAACTAATAGATAAATATTTAACTAACTAAAGTGAACTCAAATCCCTGTGGAGACGAACTTTATAAATTTTGTAACTTGCAACGATAAAACGGTACACTTGCCGAAAATTCCTAACAGACTACTCAAATTGGAATTTATGAGACAATTCAAGGAATACTTCAGATTTAACAAACTTCACAATAAAGATATGCCAATGAATTCAATTGTTGAAAGACATTTCATCAATTCTGAATGTCATACACTTTTACTTGTTTTTGTTGTTCAAGCAATTTTGAAACATGTAATTTTGTAGCTTGCTTCTAGTTTTCTGTTTTCCAACTACTTTTCAATATTTCTTTTGCTTTCTACTAACACTTGATACAATTTTTCTCTGTTTTTTTTTTCTTTTTGTTTCTAACACTTGCTCCAGATCAAGCACGAAATTGAAATCAAAACAAAGTATTACACAACACAACAACAATACTAACACTAATTGACAAGAATCAAAGCTCGAAATTAGGAAAACTATGAAGAACACATGAAGAAGATGAATTCACAAGGAAACTTGAAGAAAACTTAGGGTTTTTGTAACACAACACTTAACAAAACTATGGCACTAAGAATCACAAGAAAACATCAAGAAACAAGGAATTACTAAGGATTTTCATTTTTGACTCTAATGCAGAATTTTACCTTTGAAGAATCCCAAAACTGAAATTGAAGAAGAATTCCACAAGGTTTAAGCTCTAGATACCAAATGATGGACTCCTATACTGAATCAAGTCTTGTTTGCCCTGATCTTCCTTGCAATGGAATCAATTCTTCAATGGAAAGAAAAACAAAGTATGAAAATGCTCTGTTTTAGGACAGCTTTTTAGGTTTTTGTGATATAAGAATTGGAACAATGGAAGAAGATTGGAAGTGGAATGAGATTGACACCATGGAATAGGAATTCCAATAAGTCTTGGAAGAATCATCACAATAGCTCAGAAGCTATTGATAAGAAACAAGAAGTTCTTCACTAAGAACAAGGGAGAATAACTCTCATCCTTTCACACACAAAGTGCAATCTAATTTCATTCAACCAAAAAGTCCTTACAATCTGTTGTGACGTGGTTTATATAGTCCACGAAACTACAAGCTGAATGAAATGTAAATGCATCCTAAATGAAATCCAAATGTAGCTTCCAAGACAAGCTTCTAAAAACAACTTTTAAAAACCAAAAATAGCGCTTCTGCAAAAAAAACGGCTTTAATCGATTATTTTGTATTGGTAATCGATTATTTTGAATCAAATAATCGATTACTAGATCTTGGTAATCGATTATTTGTTCATATCAGGCCTGGAAGCTGATTCATGAACAAAGTAATTGATTATTTCACCAAATAATTGATTATCACAGGAACTCCCACTTTCATGTAATCGATTACAAGACGGAATAATCGATTATCAGAGGAACTCCCACTTCCATGTAATCTATTACAAGACGGAATACTCGATTACAACAGAGCTATTTACAAATCTAACATTTATACAAAGTATTTAATCGATTACAGGCTACTCGTAATCTATTACAATAGATAAGCTCAATATTTTGTAGCCTTCTTCGTGATTCTCCAAGAGATACAAGATGGATTGTATATGATCTTGGAGTGTTTGAGCCCTAGCCCTTGTCATTGGCCCTTTAATCACCAAAGGAAGTGCTTCCATGTGAAATTCCAAGTCTTCCTTCACTTGCCTTGGTTTTAGGATCACTTCTAGATCTATTTCTGCAAAGAAAGTGTAATTTGATTCTGATTTGCTTGATATTTTCAGGAGGGTTGAAGTCAGCATTCCCCTATTGGATGCCATCAAATAGATTCCAAAATATGCAAAGTTTTTGAAGGATTTGTGCACTCATAAGAGGAAGCTGAAGGGAGATAAGCAAGTGAAGATTGGCAGGAATGTATCTGCACTCATACAGGGCAAGACTGTTGATTCCATGCCACTATCCACCTTGCCACAGAAGTGCAAGGATCCTGGCACTTTCACTTTTCCATGCACCATTGGAGATATTACTTTTGCAGATGCCATGTGTGATCTTGGAGCCTCCATTAATGTCATGCCGACATCAGTTTATAGATCACTACATCTTGGTGAGTTGAAACCCACTGGTGTTGTCATTCACTTGGCCAATAGGAGTGCTACGCTTCCACTTGGACTTATTGAAGATGTGTTGGTACGAGTTAATAATTTGATTTTTCCTGCGGATTTCTATATTTTGGACATGGAGAATAAGTTTTTTAGTCACGGTTCCACATTAATCTTAGGAAGACCATTCTTGATGACAGCTAGGACTAAAATTGATGTGCATGCAGGAACTCTTTCTATGGAGTTTGGTGATGACATTGTCCAGTTTAACATTTTTGAGGCAATGAGACATACTGTAGAGGAGCATTCTATTTTTCTTCTTGATATCATTGATGCTGCAGTAGATAGTGTAGATATTTCTGATTTTTCTGATTCTTCTGATTTTTTTGATTTTGATATTGGTTCTTGTAATTGTACCTGTGATGATTCTGTTATTGCATGTAGTATTTGTGCAGAGATTTCTGAGCCTACTATCCCACTTCCCTCAACCCCCAATCTTTGCTTGCCTTCCACCATTCAGCCACCTTCCTTGGAGCTAAAGTCACTACCTGAGCACCTTAAATATGTATATTTAGATGATGCTCAAAATCTTCCAGTCATCATATCTAGTAGTCTGTCACTTGAGCATGAAGAGAAACTGTTGTTGTTGATTCAAGAGGAGTCATGGCAGGATGGACAAGGAATCAAGCTTTGGAGTTTTGTGCTTTCAACATGCTTCATTTCAAAAGTGCCTTGGAAGCTTGAAGATCAATTTGATTCATGTAAAAGGGAAGATGTGTTATCTGATAATCCAATGTGCATATCATGCATAATCATTCATTTAGGATTGTTAGAATGAGAGCCAATACAAAAACAATTAATAATTGAGGCAAATTAAAATCAAGTTTTTGGAAATGAAGTTTTCCTGTTTTAATCGATTACAGATATGTTGGCATCGATTATTTTGTTCTTCGTGCCTTCTGGAAAACAAACCAAGAACAATGTAATCGATTACATATCGAGTTAATCAATTACCTAGGCTAAAATTGAAATAACATACTTCATGTCTTAATCGATTACAGAAGTTCGTAATCGATTACATATCATGCCTGTGGCTAACATGGTTTGCTAATTTAATCGATTACATGTCGTTTTAATCGATTACATAGTACATTTGAAAATATTGGTCTGTCTGTCTTAATCGATTGCCAAATTAAGTAATCGATTACTCAGTGTATTTGGAAAATCATGAGTGTCAGGTTTAATCGATTACGTGACGGAATAATCGATTATAATGTTCATAGCTCAAACCCAGAACATATCATAAACACATTAATCATTTTACATTCTTGAATTAATCGATTACATATGCGAAATAATCGATAGCCTAGGACATCATCCTAGCTTTCATAATCCGGCTACCGGGGTAACATCAAACAAGTGTCATCACTAGACACTTTCAGCATCAGAGGTGCAACACCTCATTCTAGCTTTTTAAACCATCTCACAGAGGTACCATCACACAAGTGTCAACCACTGGACAATTTCCATATCAGAGAGACACTGCCTCATGAAACTATATAAACAATGCCTGAGGGCAACCACTCAGGACTTCACTCATCTAGATATGGCTCATCTAAGAGGCTGTCATCCCCTCGGGATACCCTCTTAGAGATACAACATATCTGTATACAGCCTGGCCTGGGGAAGAACATCCATATAGGGCAATTATTCCCAGGACTTTCACATACACTGCCTAAGAGAGATCATCCACACAGGGGCACTCATCCCTCAGGACTTTCAGTCCGCTGCCTGAGAGAGATCATCCACTACAGGGCACTCATCCCTCAGGACTTCCAGTCACATGCCTGAAGAAGATCATCCACAAAGAGGCACTCTATCCTCCAGGACTTCCATACAATGCCTGAGAGAGATCATACATATAGGGCACTCATCCCTCATGGCTTCCATCTACTGCCTGAAGGAGATCATCCACACAAGGGCACTCCATCCTTCAGGACCTCAATCCTTTGTCTGAGAGAGATTATCCACAAAGGGGCACTCATCCCTCAGGACTTCCAATCACGGTCTGAGGAAGATCATCCATACAGGGCACTCATTCCTCAAAGCTACCAATCCACTACCTGAGAGAGATCATCCACTAAGGGGCACTCATCCCTCAGGATTTTCAACCACTGCCTGAGAGAGATCATCCATACAGGGCACTCATCCCTCAGGACTTCATGGCACCTCCCAAGGAAGATCATCCATCCTGGGCACTCATTCTAAGGGAGTCCATAAATCCTATTCTGCTGGCTAGAGAATCTCATCTATCACGATACTATTCTAGTATCTAATATAACCTTATTCATAGACTACCATCGTAGTCTCTGTCTCAACTCATAGCCATAGAACACTGCCACAGTGTCTGTCCATCAAAAGGCCCAAGGCCCATAACACCTGTGCCAACAGGTGGATCATCCTCATCACACTATCTTAGTGTCTGATGTGTTGCAAACACATCCTAGTTTTAGGTTAGTTTAGGATATAATTTGGTTAAATAATTAGGAAGATAGATTAGAAATTAGTTAGTTTATCATTTTATCTGCTTTCAATTCAATTCATTACCATTTGAACAGTTTCAGGTTTAAAAGAGGAGAATCAAGGCCAAAGAAAGAAGAAAACAAGATTTAAAGTCTCGCGCGGATCGCGCCAGACTCCGCGCCATTAGCGCCAGATCAAGAAAGGCCAGCTTCCCAGCTCAAACAACTCACGCCACTAGCGCCAGATCCACACGATCAGCGCCATCTATTCGAGGACCCCGCGCGGATCGCGTGAAATTCGCGCCATCAGTGCCAGGAATCTCAGCATCAGGCCATTCAACTCGAATGATCCACGCGGTTAGCGTGGATGTCCGCGCGATCAGTGTCGTGGATTCGAAAGAACCGCGCGGTTAGTGCGGGATCGCGCGCGGATCGTGCCATGAAGATTTTGTTGCCTGTTTTAACTTTATATGTTTCGAATTTGAGCACAACTTATGCCTTGTTACCTTAATTAAATGATTCTATAAATAAAGGCCTAGGGAGACTAAAGAGGGGCATCCAGAATATCATCTATCATCATCTAATACCATATTTTGCATTGCAAATATCATTCTCAACCGCTGGAAATCAAGAATCAAGGCTAGGGTTTCAGCACAACTATGAATTATTCCACTGCTTTGATGTTCTTGAGGCCTATGGCAGGCTAATTCTTGTATTGTGGGAAGGCCATGAACTGATGAGAACTCCTCTGTAATTTGACTGGTATTGAAATACATATGTTTTGATTGTTTTATTCTTTTCTGTTCTTTCATATTCTTATTTGGAATTGATCACTTCAATTAAGTACTTAGGGTTAGGATTCGCAATGGGAACGTTGGGGTTCTAATTTCTGACCTGTTAAGAATAACATTTGTTCATCACCTAGGGATAGGGATGCGTAAATGCAGACTTTATAATATGATCTTTTAAATGCTTAAACTGATAGAATTCACTAAGGAATTAGGTTTTTAATTCAAGTTAAAGGGTTAATTCACTAAGGAATTAGGGATTAACTAATCTAGGAAATACTTATTCTCTGAACAATCATAACAGGAACCCATATGATATATTCTCTAAATGCTTAGTTTGACAGAATCGCTAAGGGCTTAGGGTTCTCGATTGAATTAAAGGGTTGAATTGCTAGTTATCTAGGATTTACGAATTTAGGAGAGATTTATCATGTGTGTACGTTAAAGTTAATAAACCAGTCAAGTGAAAGAGGAGGAATCAGAGGGGATTGTGCTTGACCACAATTATTCTTCCATTGGTAATCTTCAATATCAATTTACTGCATTTCTTTAATTTCTGTCTTTACATTCAAAACAACCAATCCAATCAATAACACTTTCTCTGCGTATTTCTGTTTTAATTTCAATCACATTCATTAGTATTGCTGTGAAATCACCCCAATCCCTGTGGAGAACGATACTCACTTACCTAATCTTTATTACTTGGAAACGATCGGTGCACTTGCCGTGTATTGCCGTACCTTTTATTCGCAATAGTGTCTATCATAAATCTATTCTCATATGCTCACAACATAACACCATAACGGTGTTTAGCTATCATTAATCATCAATAAACAAGCCACAATGGCATTTCTCTCAATAGCATATGTATATATATATATATATATATATATATATATATATATATCAATAACCATGTACAATATCAATTGCATGACATACAACCATCACACACTTGGGTGGCAAACAAGAGCAAGGGAATCACTCCTAGAAACGATGAGCTTACCTGGCAAAGCCGTACTCTGCAGCTCCACTCCTTGAGCGATGGCCTGTGTCACTGACACCCGCGATGTCAAACCCTAACAAGGCATACAAATGCATATCACAGACCATTCAAGCATATAAACATGCATAAGCTCATCAAGCAGTCCTCAGCTGCCATAAAGAAAGGAATCTTAGTCCTTTCCATCAGCTCAAGTCATCTAACTTAAGGTTCATCAGGCTCATCCATCACAAGCCCTTCCATAGACCCTCAGTGGTCTGTCTCAACTCAACCATGGCCTCATAGTCCCCATAGACTCAATACAAGCCATCCACAATGAGCTCAAAACTCTCACAATCCACTTACTCAGGGGTTTCCGTAGGGCTTGAACGATCTATATCACGAGACACCGTTTCCATGGCCTCTCAAGCACCTCCAGCCCATCAACAAGGCTCTTGCATGTCTCAAATCAAGTGACTCAGTCCAAGTCACACATGCACAATCTAGAGCCAAAATCAACATTCACCAAAACACAAACCAAGAGCTAATCCTTCATCCTCTCATCATTCTAAACATATCTCTCTAAAGGACCCAGAGCTAATTCTAGCTCTATCACAAGTGGGTCACTATTCACCCAAAACCCCAAATCACCAAATCAACTAAGGAATCTCGAGTTTCTTACCTCAATGGCGACGAAGAAGGCCTCTGGGACACTCTTCCAGGCTTGGGTGTCCGTGGGTCGCTGCCGTTCCTCGCCAAACTCGAGTTCTCCAACTTCTCTTGAGAAAGGGATTCTCAGCTCATGGGGTTTTAAGTGAAATGATGAAGGGTTAGGCTCTCACTTGGATTCTAGGAGGTTTAATGGGTTTAGGAAGTGATTTGGGTGAAGAAACAAGGTCAAGGGAGCTTGGGAAGCTCTCCCATGGCCGCAGGACGCTCAGAGGAAGAAGAAGAAGGTTTTCCTCTCCTAAAATCGCGACCTGGCTTTATATACTGGGTTTGCCAGAGGTCTGGCGCTACCAGCGTCAGCTCCACCGACCTTGTGGCACCAACCGCACCGCACCCACGCCTCCAACGCCAACTTCCAGAACTAGTGGCGCCATCCGCGCCATACCCACGCCATCAACGCCACATACCAAAACCAGTGGCGCTGCCCGTGCCAACCCTGGCGCTCTTGGCGCTGGCTGCAAACCATGGCGACCCTCCGCGCCATGTTCCAGTGAGTCTGGCGCTGATGGCGCCACACACCAGACATGGTTTTCTCAGCAGGACTTCTGGCGCTATCCGCGCGGCACCGCACGCCATCCGTGCCAGAACTTTGGGGTATTATAATTCTAGGCCGGTGAGGCAACCATAAAGGAGACTGAATCCCACTATTCTAGATATGGTGAAGAAGGAAGTGACAAAGCTACTAGCTGCAGGGATCATCTATCCCATTTCAGATAGCACTTGGGTTTCACCTGTCCAAGTGGTTCCTAAGAAGTCGGGTCTCACAGTTGTGAAGAATCAAGATAATGAGCTGATTCCGACTAGAGTGGCCAACAGTTGGCGAGTTTGCATTGATTACAAGAGACTCAACGAGGCTACTCGCAAAGACCATTTCCCTCTTCCCTTCATTGATCAAGTCTTAGAGAGGTTGGCAGGTAAATCACGTTATTGTTTTCTTGATGGTTTTTCTGGTTACATGCAGATTCATATTGCACCAGAAGATCAACACAAGACCACATTCACCTATCCATTTGGCACATTTGCTTACACCCAGATGCCTTTTGGCCTATGCAACGCACCTGGCACCTTCCAAAGGTGCATGATAAGTATCTTTTCTGATTTATTAAAGAGTTGCATGGAGGTGTTTATGGATGATTTCACTGTTTATGGTTCCTCTTTTGATGCATGTTTGGATAGTCTCTCTAGAGTGCTTGACCGATGTATTAAGATTAACCTTGTTCTTAACTTTGAGAAATGCCATTTTATGGTGCATGAGGGTACAGTCTTAGGGCATTTGGTCTCTAGTAGGGGTCTTGAGGTCGATAAGTCCAAGATTGATGTGATTACTTCTTTGCATTATCCCGCTTCTGTGCGGGAAGTACGTTCTTTTCTTGGACATGCAGGTTTTTATAGGAGATTCATTCAGGATTTCAGTAAGATTGCATTGCCATTGTCCAAGCTTCTCCAAAAGGACGTAGACTTTACATTTGACCAGCCTTGCAAAGAGGCATTCGAGGGATTGAGGAAGAAGCTGACTACCGCTCCCATCATGCAGCCACCAGATTGGGAGCTTCCCTTTGAGATAATGTGTGACGCCTCTAATTATGCACTTGGGGCTGTGTTGTCACAGAGATTGGGAGCTTCCCCAAATTCTACTTATCATTTTTCTATACTTTTCTACTATCTAAATTTTCCTAAATAGAATTTCAAAGTTATTACCATATAAAATTCATAGAAATTTTATTCTGAAGCTTTCTGTCACAAAGTATTTTGGTAATTTGCCATCAAAGGATACTGTGTAATTTCATCAGGTTTTCACAAAGTATCTAAGGGTGTCTTGGTAATTTTAGCCTAAGGGTATTATGGTAATTTGTCATTCTAGGGGCATGATTATAATTTTCCAAAATATCCAAGGGTATTTTTGTAATTTTCACCTTAAAATATCTAACCAAAATATCTAGGGGCATTTATGTAATTTTCACCTCAAGGGCATTTTTGTAATTTATATTTAAGGGAAGAGTAATATGGTCATTTCTCCTCAAACATTTTTGTAATTTCTCTTTTTATCTCTAACTAACATATTTAAACTTTTGGGATGTTACAATTCACCCCTTATTTTAAAAAAATTTTGCCCTCAAAATTTTATTATATTCTAAATTTCTAACAACTCTAAACTAATAATTTAATACCTTATTTTCTACCAACCAATTCATACCTATGTATTCAACCAACCTTATATTCAACCAGCCAATAGAAACTTAAATCAACATACCTACCTCACCTCTTATATATTATTCTAAATAGTTCATTACTAACAATTCTATATCATATATTTCATCCAATCAATCAAAATATATTATAATTTCTATATGTACCTCATATCTTCTGCTTCTTCAATATTCATAGTGAACACTTGGCCAGATTGTTGAGGTCTTCTAGATTGTTGAGATCCAACAATATTTTGTTGATTAGTGTGTCTACAATCCTTAAGCATATGGCCCAGTTTCCCACATCCATAACATACTAGTTGACCTTTCAGACAAGGTCTATCCCTATGGTACTCACCACACTTGGTACATTCTCCGTCTCGAGGAGTGAACCGTTCTATCTGGTTTTGTTGCTTAGGATACTCTCTATCTCTACCCATATTTCTAACTCTGTTGCCATGCTCAATGGCCTTCCTCTTCTCACCCACCAAAGCTTTCTCTGTAAGAGTAAATTTTTCATCATATGATTCCACCAATCTAGCCTTATTTACTAAAGCAGCAAAGTTTCTAATTTCAAACGGTCCGACTGCCCTTTGGATTCTTTCATTAAGTCCAGCTTCAAATTTTACGCACTTCCACTTCTCATCGGGATGCCTTTGGAAGTACATGGAGAACATAGAAAGCTCTTCAAACTTTGCTATATATTCAGAAATAGTCATTTCTCCTTGTTGGAGCCTTAGGAATTCTAGTTCCTTTGTATTCTTAACAGTAACTGGAAAATACTTCTCATAAAATGAGGTCTTAAAAGTATTACAGTTAAGAGGAACTCCAGAGGATTCTAATATCTGCTTAGTGCTATTCCACCAATATTCTGCGTCTGCTACCAACATATATGTGGCAAAGGCCACTTTCTGTTCCTCATCACAATGAAGAACAGAGAAATTTTTTTCTAAGGCCTTTATCCATTCTTCAGCCTTAACAGGATCATAAACTCCTCTAAATTTGGGAGGATTTATTTTCATGAATTCGCCAAATTTTTTGTATCCATGATCAACCTCTACTCCACCTTGGTTATTTGCATTTTCACCAGACTGATTACCTATATTTCTTAATAAACTATCCATCATCCTATTAGCTGCAGCTGATTGATTTCTCATGGCAGATGCCATCTCATTAAAAGTTCTCATCATATCAGCTAATTCATTAGTAGCTTCAGCTCGTGACCTACTTCGCCTGTTAGAAGCCATTAGTTCCTGCTTACACAAAACAAAATATTGAGGTGATCAGGCTCAATACAGAGCTAAGTGTGGCAGAAATTAACAACATCCATAACCAGGCTTGTCATGCTCATACTACTTTTCTATAACTTATCATTTTAGATAAGTTCCTACTGTATGACATTCTAACCTATTCAGAGCATGCTCGGAAGCATAATCAGTCCATTCCCCAGGCTCGCCAGGATGAACTGCTCTGATACCAAAACTGTAACATTCTTCCAATTACTATATTATGCCTAGGTCATAATACGTAACTAGAAGATGTTAACTTTTCTAACATAAAATTTTTAACCAAAATCGATTGAGAAAAACTTATCTCAATATTAGAAAATTACGCGTATATTGAGCCTGTAGAGACTTTTTGGTCTCTTTAATAAATTACAACTTAGTAATAACTTGTAAATAATATTCACTTCAATAATAGTAATGTCCATATATTACAAAGCATATAACAAAGTAATACAAGTCCGCAACATTAAAAGAAATTTTCCAACTTGTCCTCACTTTGTAGGTCCTCCTTTTGATTTACCTGTCTGGAATGACATTGGAACATACTAAAATAGTGAGAATTCCAAAGAATTCCCAGTAGGTGAAAAATTTACTTATCATACAGTGTCATTGTAATCATTCCAACTACTTTGGTTTATTAAGAAAACATATGAACAATTATAGTTGATTTTTAATTTCATAAACATATAACTCGAAGTAGATTCATTGTATTCACAAACACTTAAAAATAATCTCATACTTCATCATTAATGCAAGCATCATTTTCAATCATGTCAATGCATAGCTTACCTTTGTTATTTTCCTCTTTAATACCCTAAACTATACAATGAGCTCATTACTAGACTTAGGTTGCTCCCGCAGGGTCGTGCTCAGCTTAACTGTATCACCCTTTGGGGTCCCATAGGGTCATGCTCAACTTAACTGTATCACCCTTCGGTCAATATGTCTTTCCCACAGGGTCGTGCTCGGCTTAACCGTATCACCCGTTGGGTACCATCAGGGTTGTGTTCAGCTTAACTGTATCACCCTTCAGGTATTATCTTTCTTTAGTCTTTCCCTCAGGGTCGTGCTCGGCTTAACCGTATCACCCTTTGGGCACCATCAGGGTCGTGCTCGGCTTAACCATATCACCCTTCAGGTCTTATCTTTTTAACTTTCTTAATGCACATGACGTGCTCAATGACATGCAAAGTTACATAACTCATGTCATACAATTATGCCACAAAACATCAAGATTTCATCATAACAAAGAACATCATAACAACAAGATTTCTTACTATATGTGATTCGGTTCTTCCTATAATCTATACTCATCTAATAGTCATTAAATCCCTATCTTTTAGTATGTTAAACTAGACTTACTAAGCTTTCTAAAAAGGTATCACATGCCTAAATTGATGTTATAAAACTCTAGATATAATATTTTACAAATAGAACTTCAAATTTGCCAGCAGTCTCAAAATTCCACACTAACATCTCCTAGTGTTTTGACGATTGAAAGCAGGAAGCAATCTGGTTTTAGCTGAAATTTTGATATGTTATAGTTGACATTTAGATTTTTAATTTCATATATCATACACCTAATTTGAATAAGAAATGAGAGAAATAAATTTTTCAAAACAAATGGCAGAAGCTGTTTGGGTGTGGACAGTTTCGGACAACTTGAGCTAAAATAATTTCTGGGCATGATTCACTACTTAGTTTGATCCCATATTTTAGGAAAACATAGAGGACATCCTAAGCTTTAAAATGAGTGGTCAAACATCTCGTTTGGTTAAGTATAGAGGGAGATATGGAAATTTCAAAATAGTCCAAAATTCAGCTTATAGCCATACGAATTATCTCAAAAATCAAATGATGAATGAAACTAACTTTCACCTACCTCAAACAAGTTTGATTCCAATTCCTCCAAGTATTTGGCTGCACCTTAAGGTCTTGAAAGAATGAAAGGCTTGTCTAATATTTGATGCTTTGGAAAGGAAAGGATGAAAATGAAATGAAAGAGATGAGAGAGATTCATGTGAAGGTGTAGTAGGATGAAGTCTTGAGAATGACTTCCACTTAAGGTGTCCCTTCTCCCCTTTATATAGAGTTTGGAAAATAATAGAATATTTACAAAAATCTCCTAAGTCATAATGCTTCCGTTACAAGTGTCCCTACACTTGTCATGACCTTTACAAGTGTCCCACCACTTGTCATGGTCTTAAAGCTTCTTCCTTCTTTCTTCCAAGTGTCCCTCCACTTTGCAAATCATGAAGCTTCTCCATGGTTCTCATCTTTCACGTGAATACTAGAGGAAGGAAGAAAAATCTTGCTTCATTTCATGTTACTTTATGTACATATGTCATTTTTGATGATGAAGAAGAATCAAATTCCTTTATGGCTTGACAGATGGCATTTTCTAGTAGGAAGTCAAGTTTGATTTGAGTTCTTCTACCCAAAGATAATATCGAATAATAAAATTCTAAAGTTTTCCAAAAACTGACTTAAATTACATTATAAATTGTTCACAAGCAGTTTATACAGAGTGCTACTCAGACTTTACTTACAAGATCGCTTTTATCTTAATTCTGATTAGTCCGTTCCACTTCTGACCATCAAAATTACTAAAACATCTCTTTGAATAAGTCCATACATCCTACAATTAAAAGAAAATTCCCCAAATTCTACTTATCATTTTTCTATACTTTTCTGCTATCTAAATTTTCCTGAATAGAATTTCAAAGTTATCACCGTATAAAATTCATAGAAATTTTATTTTGAAGCTTTCTGTCACAAAGTATTTTGGTAATTCGCCATCAAAGGATACTGTGTAATTTCATCAGATTTTCACAAAGTATCTAAGGGTGTCTTGGTAATTTTAGCCTAAGGGTATTATGGTAATTTGTCACTCTAGGGGCATGATTATAATTTTCCAAAATATCCAAGGGTATTTTTGTAATTTCCACCTTAAAATATCTAACCAAAATATCTAGGGGCATTTATGTAATTTTCACCTCAAGGGCATTTTTGTAATTTACATTTAAGGGAAGGACAATATGGTCATTTCTCCTCAAACATTTTTGTAATTTCTCTTTTTTATCTCTAACTAACATATTTAAATTTTTGGGATGTTACAAGCATTTGATGCATTTGCATTCATCACATGTCACACCTTGGTTTGCTGACATTGTTAATTTCATTATTGCATCTGTTATTCCACCTCATGCGTCTAAGTCCCAAATAGATAAACTTAAGAGTGATGCTAAATATTATATTTGGGATGATCCTTATTTGTGGAGATTGGGTAGTAACCAAGTGATCCAAAGGTGTGTGCCTCATCATGAGATTCAGTCTGTTCTTCAATTTTGTCATGGCACACCTACCGGAAGTCATTTTGGTCCTCAGAGGACCATTAGGAGGGTATTAGACTGTGGGTTCTTTTGGCCCACCCTGTTTAGAGATGCTCATCACTTTACCACCACTTATGAGCAGTGTCAGAGAGCAAGAGGAACCATTACACATAGACATGAGATGCCTCTGAAAATAATAGGAATGCTTCACAACAACCAAGAGCGGGGGTGAATTGGTTGAACCTTGGTATTTTAAAATCAAATTCAAATCAGAGTTTTAGGATCTTTATCACTTTAAAAATCAAGAAACCTTTTACTCAATCAAATAGCTCAGTCCAAGAATTCAAAAAATCAAAACAAAACTTGTTGAACAATGAATATGATTCAAAGAATTAAAGACAATGAATATGATGAGAATAGAAATAAGACACAAACAATTTATACTGGTTCACTTCAAATCATGTAGCTACATCCAATTTCTTCTAATTCACACTGAATTAGAGTTCCACTATTATAAAATATTCTTACAAGCTTTTACAAGAACCTCCCCTTTATCAACCCTAGATAAAGAACAGAAATCCAAAACCCTATTAGACTTCTAAGGAGAAAGATCCAGAGAACACTACTCTGATCTTTAAGCTAGAGAACCCTTCTCTAGTCCCAAGCTTTAAGAAATCAATTACAATAGCCACAAACAACAAAACTCGTAATAATGTATAGATTGTTCCTTGGTAATCGATTCTTCCAGCACTACATGAAATAATGTATTGCAATGTAATCGATTACTACCAGTTGGTAATCGATTAACTGTTCATCAAAGCAGTTGATATGAAAACAAAGTAGTTGGTGATCGATTACATTGTTCTTGAAAAGTTTTCCAGAATGAACTAAGAACAAAATAATCGATTATATCCTCAATGTAATCGATTAAGTCAGTACAAAAATCATTTTTCCAAAAACCTTTGATTCAGTTTAAAACGTTAGTTGTTTGATAAAATCTTAGTTTGATTTTCATGAAAAATACTTAGTTAAATCCATGAATGAATGAATGAATGCATGGATCAGTCAAATTGCTTTCCTTTTACATAAAACTCCAAGCCTTCAAGCATGTTTGAAGCTCAAAACAAATCTTGTAGCAAAGACTTCCAATCTTCATGAAGCTCCCCCTGTAATCAACAATCTCCCCCTTTTTGGCTTTAAACATGCCAAATTCTTGATTGACCAATTGTTGAACTTGAAGCTTTATAAATGAATTTGACCAAGGAAGACTTTGAATTTTCAGACCTGAAATTTTTACTTTCTAAACAAAGATCAAGTGTTAAAGCATCTGATTCCTTTTAATCATCATTCACATGTATTCTGGGTATTATTGTTTCATTTTAAACACTCAGCTCCCCCTAAATTCCATAATCCATTTAAGTTAGATTTTGGGCAAAAATTTGAACCAAAAAATAGGGGCAAACAGAGTAGTATGTAGGGCATTCAACAATCAATCATTTCTCCCCCTATTTGGCTTGTTAAAGTCAAAAACATAAAGGGCACAGTGGATAATTGAATTGGAAACATAATGGAAGTGTTATATAACTGTTGGGAGCCATTACAAGATGAAATTGAAACATAAAGTTAACAACATAAAAACAAAGCATAAAAACTTAAAAAAAAAAAACAAAGGCCTAGAATTTTGCAGATGCATTATCTGTTATATTTGCCTCTATCGTATCTAGCCTATCCCTAATCTCTCCTAAGGCTTCATTTGTTTCAGCCTTAAAGTCCTATTGCATCTGGATCAAGTTATCCATCTTCTGCAGCATGAGGGCTTCAAATTGAGAATACAAGGGCTGTTGAGGATCCCTTGCTTCATCTTCAAAATCTGCTACTTGATCACCATCAGTAGTAGCAGCAGGAGCCATCTGTGGTTGTCCAGCCATAACCCAGCCTTGTGGAGTCTTCTGCATCCCCATCTTTGTGAGATGCTTCTTCTTTATTAAGTTGTTGTTGGAATTTGTATGGTCCACAACCTCATTTTCCACATCAATATTGAAGTGGTCAATGAACCTAGATACTAATACAGGATATGGGAAAGGATAGTTTACTAGTCTCTTGGATTTGAGCATAATTTCTTCAAAGATAAGAACCCAATTCATGGGTATATTGTTCTTTAAACCATACACCAATTGCAGGTCTTCATCTGTGGCTTGGGCATGATTAGTGGCCCTAGGGGTGATCACATAGGTGATGATGTAATGGAGTAACCTATCCTCTGGGTTCATAGGTCCTGTACCCAGCCTGTTTCTGAGTTGCATATGAGGGTCATGCAACATCTCCCGATAGGTGTCCAACTTGTTGTACCCCTCAGGATCTTCATCAAATTTCCTAGCCCCCTCACATAAGACCCCAACAACTGTCTCCCAAACTTCATGGGTGATTTCCATTGTAACACCCTTAACCATGGTGATCATGGTTCCATTCATAGAACCTTTGGCACAGGTATAAAATACCTTCACCAAATCAGGGTAAAAAGTACCCTTCATTTCCAGAAATCTCCTAAGACCTTGGGCCTCTAGGAATGCAGGGAATTGGAATCCTTCCCTCATAAACCAAATCAGGTCTAGATATTTGGGTGAGGCTATAGGCTTTGTGGCATTGAACTGTAAATAGTTCATTTTATCAGACTCAGTGGAAAACCACAAGTCCAGCCTATTTGGGGGTGGAGGAGGAGGAGGATTGGATGATGACTCTCCTACTTTCCTCTTTGAGGATCTAGCACGTTTAGGTGTTGGGTTTGACATGTTTTTAGAGAGGTTTAGACACAAAAACTCAGAAAAAAAAACTCAGAAATATCAGAAGAAGAAGAGACTAAGGTGCAAAGCTTTCTATTGATGCAAGACACTATTTATGGGCTTGATTGATGCTCTTAACGTTCATATTTTTGAAAATATAGTTGTTGGTGATAGTTAAGGCACTTCAGTGGCCTTGGATTTCCTTTAGATTTGGTTAGGTAGTTACATTTTTAGAGAAAAACTGGATGAAAATGCACAACAGACAAATTAATCGATTATTTACTAATGGTAATCGATTATTTTGCTCATTTTGAACACTGAAATCGATTATTTGCCAACCAATTAGAGGTAGAAGATGACTTGTAATCTATTATATGCTAATGTAATCGATTATATCATGATTTTGGGATTTTAATCAAGTATCAGAGCTTGTGTAATCGATTATCTCAAGTGGTAATCGATTACTCCAGGAGAATCAAAAGTCTTAACCACTTTTGTAATCGATTACCAATTGGTCATAATCGATTACTCCAGTGAAATATTTAATTGGAAAATGCATTTTGTCATAGTAATCGATTATCCCGATACGTAATCGATTATTCCAAGAAGAATTATTTCTTTGAAACAAAGAATAATCGATTACAAGATTGCCATAATCAATTACTTAAGCTTATTTAGCACAAATAAGGTGAATTTTAATGAATTTAATCGATTAACCCGTGGTGTAATCGATTATTACAGCAAGTTTATCAGAAAATAGAGTATGTTGCAGATCAACACAAATTTTCAATCATTTTAGTGATGAATGCAGCAGTGAAGTTCAATTTAACATTGAAAGGCACACTTTAGATAGGCTAGCATATATTGGATTCATCAAGAATATCTAGCATGTTTCTAAGTGCATAAAATTTATCCCTAGTCAATGGTTTAGTAAATATATCAGCTAGTTGGTTATGGGTATCAATGAACTCAACTTTCATATTACCTTTCTGAACATGATCTCTGAGGAAATGATGCCTTATCTCAATTTGCTTGGTCCTTGAATGCATTATTGGATTCTTTGATATGTTAATAGCACTTGTATTGTCACATAGCAGAGGTATTTCATTCAGTTCAACTCCAAAACCTTGCATTTGTTGCTTCAACCATAGGCTTTGTGCACGACAACTTCCAGCTGAGATATATTCAGCTTCAGCAGTTGGTAAAGCAACACAAGATTGTTTCTTGCAATGCCATGGGATCAATGAACTTCCTAGAAGATGACAAGTGCCACTTGTACTTTTTCTATCTAACTTGCAACCTACAAAGTTAGAATCAGAATATCCAACAATATTAATTGAAGCACCTTTGGGATACCAAAGACCAACTTTTGGCGTAGCTTTGAGATATTTGAGGATCCTCTTGACTGCTGTAAGATGAGACTCTTTGGGATTTGCTTGATATCTTGCACACAAGCAAACACTTAGCATTATATCAGGTCTACTAGCTGTCAAGTATAGTAAATATTCAATCATTCCTCTGAACTCAGACTCATCAACCTTCTTTCCATTTTCATTTGAATCAAGATATGTTGATGTAGCCATTAGAGTTGCAACATCCTTGCTTTCTCCATTTCCAACTTCTTAATAACTTCAAGTCAATATTTGGATCGATTGAGAAATGTTCCATTCTTCATTTGCTTCACTTGAAGTCCAAGAAAGAATGTTAATTCACCCATCATTGACATTTCAAATTCCTTCTGCATAGCTGAGGAAAATTCCTTACATAGCAAATGATTAGTACGTAGAACCAAAAATTATTCATCAACATAAACTTGAACCAATAAGATATCTTGTCATGCCTTTTGATGAACAAAGTTTTGTCAACATGGTCCCTTCTGAAAGATTGTTCAAGCAAAAATTTGCTTAGTCTTTCATACCATGATCTAGGAGCTTGTTTCAAACCATAGAGGGTCTTTTTCAGTTTAAAAACATAATTAAGATGTTTAAAATCATTAAAACTAGGAGGTTGTTCAACATATATATCCTCCTCAATGTATCCATTTAAAAAGGCACTTTTAACATCCATTTGAAAAAGTTTGAAATTCATGAGATATGCATATGCAAGCAATAACCTGATTGCTACCAATCTTGCAACTGGAGCAAAAGTTTCTTCATAGTCTATGCTTTCGTCTTGGTTGTAACCTTTTGCAACCAATCTAGCTTTATTTCTGACTACGATTCCACTTTCATCAAGTTTATTTCTAAAACCCACTTTGTACCAATGGGTTTAAGAGAGGATGGTCTAGGAACAAGTTCCCAAACTTCATTTCTCTTAAATTGATTTAACTTATCCTGCATGGCATGCATCCAATGTTCATCATTCAAGGCTTGATCAATATTCTTAGGTTCAATTTGAGAAACAAAAGCCATATTACAACATAGGTTCCTTAATGAAGATCTAGTAGATACTCCCTTTGAAACTTCACCTATGATGTTGTCAAGTGATAGGTCTATTGTAGTTCTCCAATCTTTGAGCTCTTGAACAGGGGTTGATGGTTTTACTTCAAAACTTGGTTCTTCTTTATCTTTAGTTAAGGACTCATCTAGCTAAATAAATTCTTCTATTGGGCCTGCATCTACATCACACTTCTTTTCCTCTTTAGAGGGATTAGACTCATCACAAATTACATGTACAGATTCTTTTATGCACATAGTTCTCTTATTGAATACTCTATAAGCTTTACTATGTAATGAATATCCAAGGAAAATTGCTTCATCAGCCTTAGCATCAAATTTTCCAAGTGATTCTTTCCCATTGTTTAATACAAAACACTTGCAACCAAAAACTGTCAAGTGAGAAATGTTGGGTTTTCTACTTTTGTGTAGCTCATAAGGGGTTTTCTTTAAAATAGGCCTTATAAGTAATCTATTCAAAGTGTAGCATATTGTACTTACAGCATTAGCCCAAAAATATTTAGACAAATTTGTCTCATTAAGAAGTGTTCTTGCTCCTTCTTCAAGAGATCTATTTTTCCTCTCCACAACACCATTTTGTTGAGGTGTTCTTAGAGCTGAAAAATTGTGGTTAATTCCATTTTCTTCACAGAATTTTTCTAAATGTTCATTTTGAAATACACCACCATGATCACTTCTTATTGAGATAATTTTGCTACCTTTTTCATTTTGTGCAAGCTTAGCCATTTTTCTAAATGCAAGGAAAGTATCACTTTTGGATTTCAAAAACAAAGTCGAAGTGAATCTAGAGTAATCATCCACAATTACAAGCCCATAATAATTGCCACCTTAACCCATTATTCTAGAAGGACCAAACAAGTCAATGTGCAGTAATTCAAGTGGTCTAGAGGTGGAAACAATGTTTTTACTTTGAAAAGAGTTCTTAGTTTGTTTCCCCTTTTGACAAGCATCACAAAGTTTGTCCTTCTCAAACTTGAGTTTGGGCAACCCAATTACTAAATCTTTTCTAATAAGCTTGTTTATGTGATGCATGTTTATGTGACTAGCCCT
>PYAF01004761.1:309183-322179 GCA_007407185.1 Glycine tomentella
TGTTTTTACTTTGAAAAGAGTTCTTAGTTTGTTTCCCCTTTTGACAAGCATCACAAAGTTTGTCCTTCTCAAACTTGAGTTTGGGCAACCCAATTACTAAATCTTTTCTAATAAGCTTGTTTATGTGATGCATGTTTATGTGACTAGCCCTTCTATGCCATAGCCAAGATTCATCAATCTTGCTTATAAGACAAGAAGTATTGTGGAAGAATGCATGATCAATTGAAAGCAAATAAATGTTACCTTTCCTTTTACCTATATGAATTACTTCACCATTTTTCCCATCACAAATCATGCAGCAGTTTTCATTGAAGGTGACTTTAAATCCTTTGTCACAAAGTTGGCTTATGCTTAAGAGATTGTGCTTCAACCCTTCTACATAAAGAACATTCTTGATCTTTGTTTTGAAGCTATCTCCAATGTTGCCTTCTCCAATGATCTTGCCTTTATTATTATCCCCATAAGTGACATATCCTCCATCTTTAAGTGTTAAGTTTGTAAGCATGGAGATGTCCCCAGTCATATGTCTAGAGCATCCACTGTCAAGGTACCATGTTGAGGATCTAGCTCTTAGACATACCTGCAAAAATCAAATCAATTTACAAAGGAAGGTACCCAATTAAGGTTGGGTCCATAGGGGTTAGCATTTTTCTTTTTCTTTGGAATCCAAATGCAATCTCCATTTGGCACATAGAATCTCCTAGCATAGAATTTGTATGATGTGTGTCCCTTTTTCATACAATAGTTGCATATGACAGATTTTGATGCTTTTCTAAAAGCTGCATTTTGATTGATCCTTGAGTTTTTATTCCACTTTTGATTCTTCTGTTTTGGAGGCAAAAATACAGTTTTTCCAAATGATTCTGAGCCTTGTTTGTACCCCAAACTAGAAGTATCTCCAGCATACTTTTGCACATTCAACATTTCAACCAAGTTGCATTTTCATTTGTAAAGCTTTCTCAAGAGATCAATTAAATCATTGTTTTTGGATAAAAGTAAAATATATTTTTCTCCTTGACACTTTTTGTAATCATCAAAATCTTTTTAAAGCAAGTTATACTTATCAACATTTGTAGAGGAAGAGGCGCACACATCCATTCAAATTGCAACTTGAAACAAGTTTTTCATTTTTTTCTTTCAAGTTGCAAATCTCAGTTTGCAATTCAGTTATTTTTGCAATATGCCATCTAGGATTTCCTCTGAGTTTGTTATTGGATTTTGCAAGCTTTAGGGCTTCCTCATGCATTTATTGGAAAGCATTATAGCTTGTTCAAGTTCAGAATTTACCTCATCTCCATCACTTGATAAATCATCATCATCTTCATTGATAGTGGAGGTGAGACACATGTTGGCTTCTTCATTTTCAGTTGAAGATTTTGAGGTTGTTGACTCATTATCTTCCCAAGCTATTTAGGCTCTTTTAGCTTTCCCTTCCTTCCTCATCTTGTTCTCTCCTTGTTGTTTTTTTAAGTAGATTGAACATTCAAATTTGATGTGGCCAGTTTACCACATTCAAAGCATGTAAAATTGTTGTCAATCTTCTTGTTACTGTTGTTGTTCTTGTTCTTGTTGGTTTTAGTGAACCTTTTGTTCTTGTTTTTCCTCAAGAACTTGTTGAACTTTCTGACAACTAAGTTCATGTTGTCTTCTTCATCCTCATCACTTGTTTCCTCCTCTTTTTCAGCTTTTGAAAGTTACAGCTTTCAATGCAATGCTTCTATTTTTCTTTTCTACATCTTCAATACATGTTAGTTGAGACATTTCAAGCTCATATTTAAGTAGCTTACCAAACAGTGCAGCCATGGACATCTTTGATAGATCCTTAGATTCCTCGATTGTTGTCACCTTTGGTTGCCAAGGCCTTGTTAGACATTTCAAGATCTTTATGTTTAATTCTTCAGTATCAAAGATCTTCCCAAGACCCAATAGATGGTTAACAATATGAGTGAATCTTGTCTGCAATTGAGAAATGCTTTCATTGGTGTTCATCTTGAACATCTCATACTCATGGATCATAGCATGCTTCCTTGATCTCCTAACTTCTTCAGTTCCTTCACGAGTAATTTCCAGCATCTCCCACATTTCTTTTGCACTCTTACATCTCACTGTCCTGAAAAATTCAACAGAGGAAAGTGCAGAGGTGATCATATTTTTGGCTTTAAAATCATATTGTGTAGCCTTTTGTTCAGCTTCAATCATCTCATCCCATTCTTTGGGAATCAATTCATTGGCAACAGTTTTCTTTGGAATAAAAGGACCCTTTTCTATAGCATTCCAAGCACCTGGGTCATTTGATTGAATAAAGATTTTCACTCTATTTTTCCAAAAATTGAAATGTTCCCCTTCAAACATAGGAGGTTTGTTTAAAGAAGCACCTTCCTTGAAAGTTATTTGTAAGGTATTCATTTTTCTTTTTGAAGAAAAACTAGTGATCTTGAATAACTCTCAAGAACCAGCTTTTGATGCCAATTGAAAATAATAGGAATACTTCACAACAACCAAGAGGGGGGTGAATTGGTTGAACCTTGATATTTTAAAATCAAATTCAAATCATAGTTTCAGGATCTTTATCACTTTAAAAACCAAGAAACCTTTTACTCAATCAAATTGCTCAGTCAAAGAATTCAAAAAATCAAAACAAAACTTGTTGAACAATGAATATGATTCAAAGAATTAAAGACAATGAATATCATGAGAATAGAAATAAGAACACAAGCAGTTTATACTGGTTCACTTCAAATCATGAAGCTACATCTAGTTTCTTCTAATTCACACTATTAGAGTTCCACAATTATAAAATATTCTTACAAGCTTTTACAAGAACCTCCCCTTTATCAACCCTAAATAAAGAACAAGAATCCAAAACCCTATTAGACATCTAAGGAGAAATATCCAGAGAACACTACTTTGATCTTTAAGCTAGAGAATCCTTCTCTAGTCCCAAGCTTTAAGAAATCAATTAAAATAGCCACAAACAACAAAACTTGTAAACAAAATTACAACCAATGAGTTAAGGAAAGAAACAACCTGATGATCCAGTGAATGACATGCACATGAATGAACAATTCAGGTTGAATGACAAAATTAATCTCAGAACATCTTCTTCCTTAACCTTTGAAAGAGACTTCTTTCTTTAAAGAATCACTCAAAAACCCATGAATGTTTTAGTGAAAGCAAGAACTCATAGAACCCAGAAAAATCACTTAGAACGTGTTTAGAAAGCTTGTGCATGCTCAGAATACGAATTGATCAAGTTACAAAACAAGCTGAGCCAAGGTTCTATTTATAACAAACTTTTGTAACTGTCAGTAATCGATTAAACATGTCACATAATCGATTATTTCACTCATGTAATCGACTAAATCAATCTGGTAATCGATTAAAGTGTTCAACACAACTTCTGGACATGAGCAACAAACAAAATAATCGATTATTCCGTCTTGTAATCGATTTAGACAGAAAGCTTCAAAATATCAAAATACACTGTGTAATCGATTACGGATTCTGGTAATTGATTAAACCAGGAAGCTTTATAAAGCAGAATGAACTAAGTAATCGATTACTATATTTGGTAATCGATTAATGCATCAAAACTTATGTGCATTTGCATATGATGGAATCGATTACTAAATTTGGTAATCAATTAAGACAGGAAGATGGCTTTTTTAGTTTAGCCTGTGTAATCGATTACTGTTCCTTGGTAATCGATTCTTTCAGCACTGCTTGAAATAATGTATAGCAATGTAATCGATTACTACCAGTTGGTAATCGATTAAAGTGTTCATCAAAGCAGTTGATATGAAAGCAAGGGTCAATTAATAGATTATTCCGATAGGTAATCGATTACATTGTTCTTGAAAAGTTTTCCAGAATGAACTAAGAACAAAATAATCGATTATATCCTCAATGTAATCGATTAAGTCAGTACAAAAATCATTTTTCCAAAAACCTTTGATTCAATTTAAAACCTTAGTTGTTTGATAAAATCTTAGTTTGATTTTCATGAAAAATACTTAGTTAAATCAATGAATGCATTGATCAATCAAATTGCTTTCCTTTTACATAAAATTCCAAGTCTTCAAGCATGTTTAAAGCTCAAAATAAATCTTGTAGCAAAGACTTCCAATCTTCATGAAGCTCCCCCTGTAATCAACAGCCTCAGCAACCCATTATTTTTTGTGAGATTTTTTATGTCTGAGGTATTGTGCATATCAACTGCTTTTAACAGATAGATCAAGCAAGTGTTACAGAAGGTGGTGCAACCAAACAGGAAGGATTGGAGCAAGCTAATTGAGGATGCTTTATGGGCTCACAGGATCGCTTACCGGACACCTTTGGGGATGTCTCCCTATAGGGTGGTGGTTTTTGGTAAGGCATGCCACTTACCGGTGGAGATTGAGCATCGTGCTTATTAGGCGATGAAGAGTTGTAACATGGCATTTGATGAAGCGAGTATGGAACGAAAACTTTAGTTGCAAGAACTTGAAGAGATCTGCTTAGAAGCCTATGAGAATTCCAAGATTTACAAAGAGAGAGTGAAGAGATTTCATGACTCTAGGACTCTTAGAAAGGAGTTCCATAGTGGCCAAAAAGTGCTTTTGTTTAATATTACTAATGTATTTCATGAAGTTATTACTAATGTTTTTCCCCATGGTGTAGTTGATATTAAAAATGAAGTTACCGGCAAAGTCTTCAAGGTCAATGGTCACCAACTCAAAGTATTTCATGAGAGCCCTCAAGTGGAGGAGGAGCTTGTGGTAGACATCTCTTTGGTCTTGCCAATTTTGTGTGATGAAGCATCTTGAATGACATTTTGGGAGATTCCTTTTCCCTTCTTTTATTTGTTGTCTCTTTGTTTGCATTTCTTTGCATGCTTACATTGAGGACAATGTGCATTTCAAGTGGGGGTGAAGGATTCCAAAATCTATTTTTTGGTTATTGTCTGTTTTCTATTTTCTGCTTACGTTTCTGTTTATGTTTTTACATTCTGTTTTTTTTTCTGTCTGTTTATGTTGTTGTTTCTGTTTTTGTTGCTGTTTTTATTGAATTTAGGCATTTTTTCATGTTTTTCATAGGATTTCTAACTTGCATAAATTGTGAGAAATGTTAAAAATTTGGTTGGATTGAGAGGCTTCATGCTTGATATGAATCATTGTTGCAATTGTTGAAGTGATAAGTAGGTTTGAGAAATAGAATTTAAGATGAATCATGTGTGATAGAATTATGCCTTGTGAGTTTTTGAGCCTTTGCATATATGTTCTTTCATGTGTGAATTCACCCTTGTGCTAGATTACTCTATGTTTTTGCCTTACTTCTTTGGACATTCCTTGTTGCGCATGCTTTGATTGAGATGATTTAGGCCTTCTTTCTTTTAGCCACTAGCCAAATAAACCTATCCTAGTGTTAATATCCATTGTCACCCCTTTTTGAGACTTTAGCCTTTTCTTTCTTATATAGCTCATTGCAAACTAAAAAAATGGAAAACCATGTTATCCTAGCTTTAGGGAGGAAAGGGGCTTTGGAATTGTTTTGGGTGTGGGTTTCAAACAAGTGTGGAGTATTTTTATTTGCTTTTGTTTTGATTTAAAAAAATGTTGATGAGAAAAGAATAGAAAAGAAAAGAAAGAGTTTAAAAAGCAAAGTTCAAAAGAAAAAAAAAAGAGAAAAAAATTGTGCATAATCAAAGAAAAAGAAGTACAAGAAAAGCAAACAAAGAAAAATATTTATAAATGCAATAAAAGTTGTTATGGTCTAAATTCCTTTAAATCTCATTTCTTTGTTTCTACCCCTCTTTTAACTTGTTGGCTTGCTCCCCATTGCCCCTCTTTTCTCTTAGTTTTAGCCTAAATATCCTTTTCTTATCCACCCTCACCTAAGCCATTCATTACAAGCTAATAAAGTCCTTTTGATCTTTTAATGCATGTGTATTTCAAGTTGAATGAATTAGAGTCTTGTCAATACTTGGATATGCTAGTTACATGTGGTATTTGAGTGTAAACACAAAGCCATACACATTATATGAGGTTGAGTGTTTCCCTTTGAGAGATTTCTATCACCTTGGTACATTCTTAATTCTAAACTTGACTACTTTCTCACTTTGCACTTTGTGATCATGTTTTCATGGATGTTTGTTACCGTAATATCATTCTCCCATCTTTCGTCTTTCTCACTTTTGTGCATTGTTATGATTCATTGAAAAATATGTGTGTCTTGTTCATACTTTTCTTTTAAATTTTTGATTTACTTTGTTTGAAATTTTCTCTTAGTCTTTCTTTTAGTTTTGCCCAGGTGTGCAAATGTTTAAGTGTGGGGTATTTTGATGGAGTACCTTTAGTTAAATATTTTTCTATCATTCTTAGCTTATTTGACTTCTCTTGGACTTTTATTTTCCCATTCTACTTCAGTTTTTGTCTTAGGCAAGTTAGTGGGCTTAATTGCTAATTGTTGCGTATTTTCGGATTTTATGCTCACTTGACGTATATGTAACACCCTGAAATTTTGATAAATTGAAAATAGATGTTTGACGTGATTGTTGTGTTATTTGATTGTTTGGTGAATTTGTATTATTTGAATGATCGTTGTGTAAATTATCATTGTGATATTGCTTGGTGAAAATGTCAAGTTATATGGAGTTTGTTTGAGTTGTGTTGAATTGTATGATTCTGAATTTGACCCGAAAACCTATTTTAGTAAAATCATCTTTCTAGATTGCTTAACCGTTGGATCTCCTACAATTTTAAATCTAGCATCCTAATCCATATATCTAACTTTTGACCATTGGGATTGTTAAAATAATGTCTGTAACGTGAGAAATTAATTTTTCACTAAAGCAGAAAATTCTAGAATTTGGGCAGCTCGCCCAGGCGAGTTTTACAAGCAATTTTTGGTCGCCTGGGCGAGTGGAGGCGGTGCTAAAAATGGAGGTTTTTGCCTTCCAAGTCACGAAAATGGAGGTTTTTGCCTCCCACAAACCTTCCCCAACCTCCCTCCATCCCCATTCACCACCCAAGACCACCGGTGACCACCACAGACCGCCGTTTCTTGCCACGAGACCACCGCACTGAGAGGAACACTTTAATCAGAGCAGAATCTTCGAAACTCTTCTCGAAGTTTTGATAGAGAATGGAGCCTCCAATCCTCCTTTCTTGGTTTCCTTGAGATAATCTTAGTTTCCTTTGTCTTCTTTTAGCTAGTTTAAGTCTCTCTTGATGTCTCTTGTGATTCGGGTAACGTTATTGGCTGTTTCTATACTTCCTTTGAAAACCCTTTGAAAATGAGATGTTGTAAAAGTCTCCTTTTTATGAAACTGATGTCATTTATGTGATCCTTGTTGAACCCTGGTCACATTGGTGTGATCGGAATTTCAAAATGATGTCTTTTGATGTGGCTCCTAAAACACCCTTTTAGCCTCTTTTTGAATTTGAGTGGATATTTGACCCCAAATGTTAATATTGATCTTACCTTGGAAATTTATATTAAATTGTCTTCAATTTGGTATATAGAGCTCCGCATTTAGGCCAAAGCACGTGAACTTGAGAGATCCCAAAACTACGTTTCAAGGAGCTAACAGAGGGATATAGATAAGTAAGGGGAGCTTATTATTTAGTTATAGTTTTGATACCATAGTTGGGGGCCAAGGAGTCCAACTATGAAGATAACTGTCTGTCCCTGCTGTGTGCTGGTTTTCAAGAAAAACTAAGTTTTTAACTAATGGGATGAGATGTATTTATGATTGATATGTGTTTGTTCTTGTGTGTGCTTGTTTTCTAGAAAAAATGTTTTTAACTAATGGGATGCGATGAATTGGCTTGTTGATGGATAAATTGTGAATAATATTGTCGTTGTAATGATTGGATTTTTGGGAAAAGTCTTAATTACAGAGGAGACTCTACCCAAAATTTTATAATATGTTTTCCTATTTAATTCTTTATTAAATTTTTTAAATGGGCATAAGAGTGTGTTTTATATATTGTAGTCCTCCTCTTTAATTTAGAATTTTCCTAAAAATATCAATCTTGTGATATGATGAATTGTGAATGTATGAAATTTGGATTGTCTGAAGACCTGGGGAATGTGAATCCCAAGCATATGTATTATGTATAGATGTGAAATATGATTGCTTGTGATAGCGTTAATGATATTGAAATTGAGATGTGATTGATGTAATTGATGATGTTCAAATGAGATAATGTTGATATGGTTGATGATGTTGAAATGAGATAATATTGATATGCATGATGATGATATTGAGATGATATGATGTTGAGGTTGATAATGACATTGATGAGAGATAATGTTGATGTGAACAATGTAATTGTGTGTGGATATACATGGATACCTATGGGGGGTGTATGACGGGTTACCCTTGCGAGGAAGGATTTGTTCCTAGCCAGGTCATACATTGATGGTGCCCATGGTTGTTGTAATACTTTGGAAATTAAGCATGGAATTAAGCCTGGATTAAGCTTATGATTAAGAGTTATAACCATGCATTAGAGGCCCTAAAAGGAAAGAAATAGGCTGTTTCGGCCCTTTTGCGCGATCCGCGTGGGATCAGGCGCGATCCGCGCTGAAGGTTCAAGTTAGGCCAGTGCTTTCGGCCTTCTGACGCGGCCAGCGTGGATACGGCGCTAATCGCGTGGATGGTTCGAACCTGTGGCGCGATTCGCGCGGGACATGGCGCGATCCGCGTGGAAGGTTTGAATCAGGCTAATGCTTTCGGCCATCTCACGCTATCAGCGTGGATTTGGTGCTAATAGCGTGGGTTACTCGAACCTTTGGCACGATCCACGCAGGACATGGCGCGAGCCGCGCGGGACTTTCGAGTCAGTTTTTATAAAAGCTCATTTTGGACGGAGCTGAGAGGAAAAGAGAGGAAAAGAGAGAGAACAGCCATTGATGAACCTTGGAGCTTTATATCTTCTCCATCTTTCATCTAAACACCTCCGACCCAACTGAGAAAGTGTTTAGAGCCTCGAGATAAGCTAGAGACCCAGCTTTATTCTCAACACGAGGCGGTAAACGGGGAGATCGAGTTTCTCTGAGAGAACCTTTGAGAGCTTGAGACCCAAGGTTGAAGGAAGCTGTGCATGGTCGAGCTATCTTGGGAAAAGTGATTCCTTGGTCTTCCTTGACTTCCTAGAGGTAAGAAACTCGAGCTCTAGCCATTGGTTTTGTGTATTGGATTTTGTTGGTTTTGGGGGTATTTTGAGAGGTGTTTTTTGGAGGTGTTAGAGCTGTTATTAGGCTTGGACTCTGTAGAGTTTTGTGTTCAGAGGGTTATTCTGATAAAGTTAGAGCCTTGAATCATCATCATTGATGAAGTTTGATTTTGGCTCTGAGTATGTATGAGCAGAGGTAAAAGGCTGATTATTTGGCTAGTATGAACCTTAGAGCAGTTGACAAAGTTGCTCATGAGATAGTATAGATGTTGTTGTGAGCTGGAATTGGTGATAATGAGAAAGCTTGGAATTAATCTGGATAAAGCAGTGATATGCTTTATATTAGCCTGATCAGAGTCTTAGTAGAGGCTCTGGAGCCTTGTGTAGGCTGAGTAGGATCCTTTTGAGGGTCTGAGAATCACTTGTGAAGTGATGTTATGGGTTATGTGGAAGGAATTGTAGTTTCCTTTCGATCTAACGGCTTAAGACCGTTACTGATACATTGTGTATTTGTTTTATGTAGGACGTGAGCTTGATAGTTCTAGTGGTGGTGACCACGAGGCCGGGAGAGTTGGTATTTTTTCTAGAGCAGGTAAACTCTTGATTCTTGCATGTGTGTCCTTTACTGTGTTCCACCATGATCCTAATAGGGTGATGGTTTTGTTGTGATTATATGCATGTATATAGAAATTGTATGTTGTTATGATTGACTGCTGAATGGTGTTCTGTACCCTATGAGAGGGTAATTGATGTGAATTGATATGAGATGCTTGATCTGTGAGCTGCACCCTGATATGGGTGGTTGATATGTATGGCTATGAATTGCCTAGCTTATGACCTGTATGGTTGATTGTTGAATCCTATGGTAGTAGGATAGATGACATGAGATTGAGTAAGACCTAATGTGAGATGTTCCTGTGATATAGACGTAGCCTCCCGAATGGAGATGTTCCTATATCTACAGATGTAGCCTCCTTAGGCAATTGTATTGAGACAGGTTATGAGATGTTCCTGCGATATAGATGTAGCCTCCTGGTTGGAGATGTTCCTATATCTGTGTAAGGACCCTCATTCTTGGCACCTAACCCCGCGCTGTCGCGCGAGGATTCACATCAAAAAACTGAGTTTTAGGTGTGGCGCGGATAACGCCAGGACGGCGCTGATGGCGCCGTAGGCTCGGCAAGTCCACGCTGGTAGCGTGGCTACGGCGCGAGAAGTGTCAGTTGGTCGAGAGGTTGGCGCGGGTAGCGCCAAAGGTCGCGAGGATCGCACCACAAGTGCTCTGGAAAACCATATATCTCTAGATTTTCACGCTGATAGCGCCAGAGGTGGCGTGAATGGCGCCACAGGTCTCGGAAAGTTGGCGCTGATGGCGCGGGGTTGGCGCTGTTAGCGCCGGATCACCGCCATTGTGGCGCGAATCGCGCCAGAGGTGGCGCCGGTCGCGCCAGACCTCGAGCAGGCTGAGTATATATGGGCAGATCGCGTTTTTTTAAGAAGAAAACTTCTTCTTCTTCTTCCCTACGCCCTGGACCTCCATTAGAGCAGTTCCAAGCTTTCCTAGACCTAGCCTAAACACTTCCTGATGACCTTTAGATTGGTGAGGAACCATAGAAAGCTTTAAATCCTTAATTCTTTGCTCTTGAAACCCATTGTGAGTGAGAATTGGATTCTCAAGGAAAAGCTCAGAGACTTGGGTTTGGCGAGGAATCGAGGCACAGCACGGACACCAGAGCTTGAGGAGGCTATCCTAAAGCCTTTTTAGTCGCCACTAAGGTAAGAAACTCGAGTCTCTCTGATGATTTGATGAATTTGGGGTTTTCTGTATATTGAGACCCACACTGAGCTGGGGCTAGAATTAGCCCAGGGTCCTGTTGAGAAACTTGTTCAGAGCGATGAATAGATGAAGGATTAGCTTTCAGTTTTTGATTTAGATGACTTTGAATCTTGGCTCTGTATATGCCTGTGTGACTTGTGTAGAGTCACTTGTTGATGGTTCTCTGATAGGCTAGAGCCTTGATTATATGATGTTCTGAGCCGAGAGGCTAGTGGAGCAGGGCTTGAGTGGAGCTCAGCCCGTTCTGATGACAATTGAGTTGTGGGGTTGAGGGAAAGCTTGGGATATGTATATATGTAGTGAGTCTGGGATGACTCAGATGACTTGTATTCAGCCCTGATGGACCTTGTGTGGTCTGAGAGTAGCCTTGTGTGTGGGCTGAGTTTGAATGAACCCTAGGATAGGAGAATTCTGTTATAATATGTTCTGTGAATTGTATGTCTGTGGACTGGTTTTGATATGAGATTGTTATGCCTCGATTAGGCATTGATTCTGAGACTGTTGGTGGCGGGAGCCACAGACCTGGGAAGGAACTTCAGAGTAATCCCTTACCAGGTAAGTTCAGTGTTCTCTGGGGATGAATTCCCGTTTTGGTTGCACACCACACTCCTGGGGAGTGTTGGTTATGATTCATACTGCATGCATTGGCTATGACATTGTTTATGATGATTTATATGTATCTGCATTGGATGTATGCATGCTGTGATTGAGATATCTGTTGGCCAATAGATAAATACCGGCGTTGAGGAGCTCCGCCGTGTATTCTGGGCGTTGAGGAGCTCCGCCCGTGGCATTGAGGAGCTCTGCCACAACATGACAGGTACTGACATTGAGGAGCTCCGTCAGGGCATTGAGGAGCTCCGCCAGGCATTGAGGAGCTCTGCCATCTGTCATGTATTGAGGTTATGATTGTGATTATGAATCTGATATGATGAGGGCCAGAGGGCCAAGCCAGTGGGCTATGTTTTCTATGTTATCTGCATGTATGTTGTGGATCTGTGAGCTAGGGTGGTAATGAGTTCCCAAGGACCCTGAGCTTACTAAGATATGTTATCTCACCCCGTGTGGGGGTTTTCTATGATTTCAGGTGACTTTGTTAGAAGAGAAGACCAGTCTCAGGGCAAGAGGCCCAGCAGAGACTAGGCTACTTGACAGAGAAGCGGCATGGAGAGCTTGAAGGCTCTATTTTGATTATGTTTTGATGTATAGTTCTGTATACCCTCGAGGAGGGTTGTTATTCTTTTGTATTCACCACAGAATGGCGTGAACTCTGATGTATATATGTACAAAACTACTTGAGTTATGATATGAGACTTTCCCTGAGTATATATTTGTTGTACATGTGACTATCTGCCTAAGTTTTGTAGTTATCTGTCTTTATGATGTATGATATGAAAAACTGGATCAGCAGGAGCGTGATAGATGTATGTTCTGTGTGTGAGATGCTTTACATTTGTGATTCCATACATAATGTATCAAGAGAAGCGATTATGTGCTTCCGCTAAGTTTTATACACTGTGTTTTATACGCTAATCTGATATTATTAATGATAACACGTCGGAGGCCTACGGGGTGTTACAATCTGCAGATGTAGCCTCATTATAAAGAGATGTTCCCGTTATATAGATGTAGCCTCCTAAGTGGAGATGTTCCTATATATACAGATGTAGCCTCTGATAGATGTCTTGAGATCCTGCCATGAGATGTTCCTAGTATATGGATGTATCCTTCCTGGGTGGAGATGTTCCTATATACATAGATGTAGCCTCTGCAGGATAGTTATGTATGTGATGAATGGTTGTATGCCATGAGTATAGCCTGATTATTGACAGGTGGATGTGCATTGATGGTGCACGATGCTTGATTGAGTGATTCCCTGATGTTGAGAATGATTGTTTTGTTATACTATTTCCATGTATATGTATGAAAGTGAACCAGGGGAAGGAAATACCTTCAAGGGCCCTGAGTTTACTGGGATTTTATATCTCACCCCTTGTG
>PYAF01004761.1:322279-338739 GCA_007407185.1 Glycine tomentella
TTGATTGAGTGATTCCCTGATGTTGAGAATGATTGTTTTGTTATACTATTTCCATGTATATGTATGAAAGTGAACCAGGGGAAGGAAATACCTTCAAGGGCCCTGAGTTTACTGGGATTTTATATCTCACCCCTTGTGTGGGACTTATGTTTTGCAGGTGATTCCTCAGGAGGAGCAGATAGATCCCAAGGCAAGAAGCTTGTGCAGGGATAGCTATGCTTTGAAACCTTAGGCTTAGATGACATGAGCATGTGGCTCTGATATTTTGTATATTGCCTTAGGTTTTGTTTTGTTTTACCCTGAGGGGAGCTGTATGTACAGTTTGTATCTAAGCAGAGATTTTATGTATATTCACCATATTATAATGTACAGTGTTATGGTAGTGACTTTTGATGATGCCACTCTTAGTTTATGCTTCCAAACTGCTTAAACTCTGATGATTATATGCGTGATTGTTGATTAGTGTTTGGTAATGACCCTGATGATTGTATGGGGCGTTACAGTTGTATGCGGTATATGTCCACGTGGGGTGCATTAACTGGTTGGATAACCTTGCGAGGGTGGCTTTACGAATTTTTAGCATCCCAATAGAGAAAGAGATTGTTTAAAATTCTGGTGCCTAGCTATCCATGGTCAGTGTATCGGTGGTGTTGTGTATGTACATGGGGGTGCATGACTGGATAACCTTGCGAGGGTGGGTTTACGAATTTTAAGCATCCCAAGAGAGAAAGGGATTGTTTAAAATTCTGGTCCTTATCTATCCATGGTCATTGCATTGATGGTGCCCATGTTCATACTTCATATTTCATGGATGGAAATAGAATGGTGGTAGTAAGTACGGGGGTACTAGGGGGCATCACTTTGTTTGAAACTCCCTTGTGACTCAGGGCTGATCACAATGAAGGGGGAACAACCAGTGCACGACAGAGTGACCTCGACGAACTACTGCATCATTTTCCTAAGAGAGGCTATTTCCATGAGGATGGTACCACATTGCATGCTAAGTGATAAGCCAGATGCATACATCATTCTGAACATGATTGTTTGAGTTGTTTGAGTTGTGGAATGCATTGGATGATTGCTTTGTTCAATGTGTAATGGAATGATGGGTTTGTCGAGTGTGTATTGGACTGATGGACTTGTGGTAATGATAGTGGCTGTTAATGTTGTTTCCTTTCCAATTATTGTTATCTGATGCTTGTTTGTTTTATATAATAAACTCACCCTTGCATTTGTTGTACCGTGTGGTTGGTACCTGTGATGATCGCGAACTTTCGTTCGTGAGAGCAGATGAGCAGCAGTAGGTGACCTTGGAGAGAGATTTTTTTTTTTTGTTGGAGCCGCCAAGCCGACGTAATGATGTTGGAACTCTTTTTGGAAGAGTTGTGTTTTGTTAATTAACTCTTTCATAGTTAGTCCCTTAATCCTTTTTGTAGATATGTATATTTTGAATTGTAATTACATGTAAAACTAAATTAAGTTCTAAACATGTGAATGATCAGTACTGATATAGTATATGTATACATATGTATTTAATTTTTGTACTTGTATCTTGTGTATGATGATTGTATTATTGCGAAAGACCTTACTACCATTTTCATAATCAAATTAATGAAGTTTTCATTAAAATTTGAAATTTACACGTCTAGAGTTTGTGATGTCGTAGCGACGAGGCGGGTCGTTATAGTATCTACCTTGTACAGGACCTATGAGCTGTATGAAACTCCGAATTGAGTGTTCTTGTAGTCCTTGGAAAGATAACGAAAAGATCTACAAGTTTGTCAGAAATAAGCTGAGGCCAATTCTGCCATTTGGAGGGTCATTTTAGGCTTTGAAGTTAGAACTACTGCACTTATATTTTGGGCATCGAGTTGGACTTTTATTGGTGTAAATAGCATAAATAATTAGAATTGATGGGTTGTTCATGGCCCATTCTTTTCTTCAGAGTTAGTCACTACATGTTAGTGACAGTAGGAGGAATTTTTACATTACACTTCATTTTGCAAAAACAGTTTCACATTTCTTTTTTTTAAGTTTTTAGAATCAAAACTCTTTCTCTCATTTTCTCTCAACTGTTCTTCCTTGTTCTTCATTGTTCTTCTTTTTCGTTTTCCCTTCTTCCATTTTCTTGCACTTATTTTATGGGGCTTTCATTGATGATGATCATGGAAGGCTAAATAATCAATCAATCCAAGGATCCAACCCAAGCAAGAGAAGAATTTGAGTTCTGGTTTGGTATTTCGAATTCTGTGTGAATGTTCACTTTCTTCTTCAATTGCTATTCTGTTTTCATGATTATAAATGCGTTTAGGATTGAAAGCGGATTAGGTTATGGATTCATTTCCTAATTTCAAATATAAATCACAGATTAATTGGATGATATTTCAATTAGGGCTGTGGTTTCAATTAAATTAGGGGTTAATTCGATTGAACTGCTTCTAATGAAATTGAATGAACTTTCACAATAGGATAAATTTCTGAGAACGATGATGATTTGAATAGCTTGGTTTGGTAAATTGGATTGATGCTCTTTAATCTGTTTTACATTACTTGTTATTAATTCTGTTAGTTGCTGCATTTATCTTTAATCGTAGTTTGTGTTTTTGCAATTTTCATTTAGCACATGCAAACTGTTCGACAAAAATCCCCCTATTATTTACTAGTGAATTGAAGTTGGAACCATGTTGATTGTGTCTCTGAGTCGACTTAGGTTAATCCTGTTCTACATAATTAGCGTAGTTTAATTGTTTTGAAGCGATACGACAATCGGTTATCAGTCTCGAACTTGCAACCTTCACGTTATTAATGTGACGCTCCAACCAAATTAAACTAATAGGTTAATTATGCTAAAAAATAATTAATGATACATATAACACTAAAATTTTTAATGTATATTTAATACACATATAAATTTACATAGTAAATTTGGTAACAATTACTTTTGATTTAATAATTAAAGTATTTTTAACATATAAATCATAATTTTAAATAAAAATCGTAAGTTTAATAAAAAATTTCAAGTTTAATAAACTATAAATAGAAATATAATTTTTAATGTAATTTGTAAATAAAAATATAATTTTTATTAGACATGCAAATTCTTATGATTTTTATTTAAAACAATGATTTTTATGTAAAAAATACTATAATTATTAGATCAAAATTAATTGTTAGAAAATTTATTATATAAACTTATATGTGTATTAAATATAGATTAAAAAATTTAGTGTTATATATATCATTAATTATTTTTAGCATAATTTAAATATTAGTTCAGTTAGTTGGAGTATCATGTTAATAACGTGAAGGTCACATATTCGAGACTTGTATGCGCTATTATTTTAAATTATTTGAAAAAATATATTTTAACTTTAAAAAATAAAAAAACTTACGTGTATAAAGTTTTTCCCTACAGATGATCGTCATTTATTTTATAAAATGAAATATTATTTATCCAAGCATGGCAGATGTCAATCACTCTAGTTTATTAGAAAATTGGAGAAATAATAATAAGTAATTACACACTTTTCTAAACAAATTCTTTATTATTGACTGATGTAAATTACAAAAATTTGTAAGTTTTACTTTTTTTGATTGTTACTAGTGATTTTGTAGTTTTAATAAATTTTATAAGAGTTTTGACAGTAGACAAAAATAAAAACAGTTGACTTCTTTTAGTACAGAAAAAATATGAGATTTTTATTTCGTCTATTTTTCTCTTCATAAAAACAAAACCAACTTACCAGTCAAAACACACTCTTAATCTTTCATCGATGCATATAAATCAAAGAGTAGCTCAATTTGTGCTAACTTCTCGTTTCAATTAAGAATACAATTTATGAATTCTCTTAAATCCTCTTAACTTTCAATCTAATTTGGACTCTGCCATGTTTCTCCACTGAAATCATAATTACTATTTGCATTTGGCTCCTCATATTCTTTTTTATTTTATCTCTAGTAGGAAAATGCCTAGGCTAACACAAGATAGACAAAAATTTCAGTTCCTTAAGCTTGATTCTGTCACACAATAGCAAACAGGTAAATATTAAATATACTAGTTTCCAAATTACTTGAATCAAATTTTCCAACAACTTCATTAAGGTTCAGTGCAAGTGTGCAACACAAATTTCCAAAGCAAAAGATAAGTTCTTGATTGATCACGGCGAAGTACATGAAATGTCCAAATAGGCTGAAGAACAAAAGGGGAAACTTCAAACAGATTGTGTTTTCTTGAGAACTCCTGATACAATGGAAATGTTATGAAACACAGAATCATCAAATTTTGTTCCCTTATTATCAACCTTTTTATCCAGATTTTATTTTTGTAACCTTCCTATTCCTATTATTATTTAAAATGCCACTTAAAAATGTCAAAAGACAAATTTTCTGTATTCATCAGCCTCAAGAGCCATTTCTTGAATGCTCCTGTCTTTCCTTTCTACATCCACCTTAAGTGCTCGATTCAACGCTTTCTCTTTTTCATTTATCTGCATCATTCAATATAAAGAACAAATGTCATAACAAAGTCACAATAATAGATCTAACTACATAAAACAGACAAATTATTTAATAGAGTACAATAAAAGCTTTCATCCTACATCATCATAAATGTCATCATTGTTCTCATAATCACCACTTTTCCGGGGAAGGATATGGATATGAGCATGAGGCACTGATTGCCCTGCTTGAGGTCCATCCTATGGTTCATAAAGATGATTTGGTTAGGTTCAAAAATTGTAGAAGCATGATAGTATGTAAGTCTTAGACAATTACATTTAATTAAAAGAATGTGACTATAGAAATTAGCAGAAATGAAAAAACAAATTTTTAAAGTCTCCTTCAATTGTCTTACTTGGATACAAAATGTAAGTGATGATGCCTTATGGTAGCTCTCTAGCTGCCTTCCAAGTTTCTTTGCTATGAGCCATAAATCTACTATCTCGTCAAAATTCATAGAAATCTCATGGATTTTTGTCACTTTTTTTTTTTTATCAATAATTGGTTATTTAGAAGTATTCTATTCCATACTTAGGTTTCCGCAGAATTTCCCTACCCATCTGAGCATTTTTCACCTAAAGGGTATTTTGGTCATTTACCTCCGGGACCTAACTGTCATATTTGAAATTGTCCAAGGACATTTATGTCATTTTCAAAAGGCACATGTGTGTCTTTTTCAAAACGTTCAAGGGTATTTTTGTCCTTTTATCCAAGAATGCATACTTAAAGAAAAATTCATATATATATGAAAATATGAGGGTGTTACAATTCTCCTCCCCTTAAATAAATTTCGTCCTCGAAATTTACCTGTGTTGATGAGATTTGGGTAGCTCCTTCGCATTTCGCTTTCTAGCTCCCATGTAACATCTCCATTTGTGCCATTTCCTCAGATAACCTTTACCAAAGGAATTTCTTTTCCTCTTAATGTTTTGATTCTTTTATCCTCAATCCTTATGGGAAATGTTTCATAAGTTAAATTTTCCTTTACGGTACATTATCTGACTCAATTATGTGAGAAGGATCATGGACATATTTATGTAGTTGGGACACATGAAAAACATCATGAAGGTTTGAAAGGTTTAGGGGTAAGGCAATTTGATAGGCTATGGGTCCAACTTTTTTCAGAATTTGAAAAGGTCCAATAAATCAAGGTGTAAGTTTTCGGGATTTCAGAGCTCTCCCAACACCAGTCCAAGGATTGACTCTTAAAAATACATGATCACCTACATCAAACTCTAAATCTTTTCTTCTTTGGTCATAATAACTTTTCTGCCTGCTTTGAGCAGTTTTCACTTTTTCTTGGATTAACCTAATTTTATCAGTGGTTAGTTGTATAATTTCAGGTCCTAAAATTAAGTTTTCTTTAGACTCTACCCAACATAGAGGGGTTCTACATTTTCTACCATACAAAGCTTCATAGGGTGCCATACCAATGGAAGAATGAAAACTATTATTGTAAGTAAATGTGATACCCCTGATGCATGGCGCAGTTGGCGCCAGACCTGGCGCGGTTAGCGCCAGACATTCTGCAGGTTCACGCTGGTAGCGTGGCTATGGCGCGAGTAGCGTCAATTGGCCGAGAGGTTGGCGCGGGTAGCACCAAGGGTGGCGCAGGTCGCGCCATAAGTGCCCTGGAAAACTTTTTCCCCGGGTTTTTCACGCGGTCCGCGCCAAGGGCAGCGCGGATAGCGCCAGTTGGTCGAGGGGGTTGGCGCGGATGGCGCCACAGGTTCGGGAAGTTGACGTTGATGGCGAGGGAATGGCGCTGTTAGCACCGGAGCACCGCCATTGCGGCGCGGTTGGCGCCAGAGGTGGCGCGGATCGCGCCAGACCTCGGGCAGGCCCAGTATAAAAGGGCTAAAATGCGAAAACTGAGGGAGAAAAACAGTTTTCTTCCTCGTCCAGCCCCAAACCTCCATTGTTGACATCCCCAAGCTTCCTAGGACCTCTTTGCTTGATCTAAACACCTCCATACGACCTGTGATTGTGAGAGAAACACTTAGAAAGATTCAATCCTTCATCCTTTCTCTTAAAACCTCTTGTGAGTGAGAGTTTGATTTCTCAAGAGAAAAAGCTCAGAGAACTTGAGAGTGGCGAAGACCTAAGGCTTGAAACGGACACCAGAGCTCGAGGAAGCTACCCTGCAGCCTTTCTGGTCGATACTGAGGTAAGGAACTCGAGTTTCCTCAGTTAAGTTGGGATTTGGGGTTTTCTGTGAATAGTGACCCATATGAGCTGGGGCTAGAATTAGCCCAGGGTCCTGTAGAGAAACTTGCTTAGAGAGAGGTAGTGATGAAGGATTAGCTTTCAGAATTTGCATTGGTGAATTTTGAATCTCGGCTTTGTGTTATGCATGTGTGGCTTGTGTGATAAATCACCTGTTGGTTATCTGACATGCTAGACCCTTGATTGTGATTGAATGGAGCCCGAGAGGCTAGTTGAACGGTGCCTTGGGTGAGGTTTAGACCGTTCCAGTGATAATTGAATTATGAGGCTGATATGAGCTTTTGCTCAGATATGTGTTTGCATCGAGTCTGTGAGGACTCAGAGGTTTGGTATTCAGCCTCGGTGGACCCTGTATGGTCTGTGAGAATCTTGGTGAAGGCTTGATTTGATTGAACCTTAGGATAGAGGACTTTTGATATGTTATGTTCTGTGATTGAATGCCCGTTGGATTGGGTTTGATATGAATTTATATGCATGGATTATGGCTTGACACTAAAGGTGTCAGTGGCGGGAGCCACAGAGCAGGGACAGGATCGCAGAGTGAGACCTTGCCAAGTAAGTTCAGTGTCCCTGGGGATGATTTCCCATCTTGTGTGCCACACCACACTCCAGGGGAGTGGTGGTCATTTCATGATGCATGCATTGGTAGTTGCATGATCGTAATGATATGTGTGCATTTGTGATTGATGAATATATGCTGGTTATATGAATTGTTATAAGGCATTGAGGGTTCTCTACCATGTATCTTTGTGTTGAGGGTTCTCCACCAGGCATTGAGGGTTCTCTGCCATGTATTGAGGGCGTTGAGGGTTCTTCGTTTTGCGTTGAGGGTTCTCTGCCAGGCATTAAGGGTTCTCTGCCGTGTGTATAGAGCAGATAGCTGCTCCATGTTGTTATGAGGGCCAGAGGGCCAGGCCAGTGAGCCAGATTGTGTGTGTGATTGCTTTATGTGTGCATTGTGGATAGTGGGCCAGGGTGGGGATGATTTCCCAAGGACCCTGAGCTTACTGAGATGTGTATCTCACCCCGTGGGGGATTTATGATTTCAGGTGACTCTTCTGGACGAAGAGAGCAGTCTCAGGGCAGGAGGCCCCAGTAGAGACTTGGGCTGCTGACTGAAGAGCAGCAGGGAGAGCTGAAGGCTCAGTTTTGCTTTGATTATGTTTTGTACCCTTCATGAGGGATGGTGTGTGTACACCTGAGATGTATAGTTCTGTATACCTTCGGTGAGGGCTGTTATTCTTTTGTACCACCACGGTGTGGTAATGAAACTGATGTAGATATGTACAGAACTGTTGACGATATGTGATGAGACATTTCCCTGAGTATATTGTGTAATATTTATTTATCTGGCTATTTGTGCCTGTATCTATCTATATGTGTATGATGTATGAGAAACTGGATCAGCAAGGGCGTGATTTATGTGCCTGGTGTGTATGTTTTCTGTGATGTGTTTTATTCCATACATAATGAATCAAGAAAAGCAATTTTGTGCTTCCGCTGAGTTTTTAAATAATGATTTAAGCGCTTAACTGATATTATTAATGATAACGCACCGGAGGCCTACGGGGTGTTACAGTAAACTCTATTAAAGGTAAGAAATCTTCCCAGTTTCCCTTGTGTTCTAGAACACAGGCTCTTAATAAGTCTTCTAAAGACTGGATAGTTCTCTCAGTATGTCCATCAGTTTGGGGATGATAGGCTGGAATTAATTTTAATTTCGTTCCTAAAGCCTTATGTAAACTTTCCCAAAATCTTGAAGTAAATCTAGGATCCCTATCAGATATTATACTAGAAGGTACCCCATGTAGTCTTACAATTTCTTTTATATACAAAGTGGTTAACTTTTCTAAAGAATATCGAAGGTTAATAAGAATAAAATGGGCACATTTTGTTAATCTATCTATTATAACCCATACAGAATCAAAACCTTTAGAACTTCTTGGCAAGGAGGTCACAAAATCCATAGAGATATTGTCCCATTTCCATTGGGGTATTTCTAAAGATTGCAACATTCCTAAAGGCTTTTGATGTTCTACTTTCGATTTCTGGCAAATTAAGCAGGAATATACATATTCACTTATTTCTTTCTTCATCTTTGGCCACCAAAATAAGGCCTTTAAATCTTGGTACATCTTGGTAGCTCCGGGATGGATACTTAACTTACTTTTGTGTCCTTCTTCTAAAACCATCTTTTTAATTTCTGAATCATTAGGGACACAAATTCGTTCTTTTAACCATAAAATCCCATCTTTTTCTATTTTAAATTCACTAATCTTTCCACTTTCTATATTTCCAATTATAGTTTTTAAGAAAGGATCAGATTTTTGCTTATTTCCTAGTTCCTTCAGAAAATCATTAGAAACTTGTAAAGCTCCTAGTTTAACACTTACCGGTGTAATTTCATATGTCAAACTAAGATCCCTAAATTGTTCTAACAAATCTCTTTCTCTAATCATCAATGCAAACATCATCAGAGATTTTCTGCTTAAAGCATCAGCTACAACATTAGCTTTTCCAGGATGATAGTTAAGTTCAAAATCATAATCCTTCAAGAATTTCATCCATCTTCTTTGTCTCATATTTAGTTCTTTTTGGCTAAACAAATATTTCAAACTCTTACGGTCACTAAAAACTTCAAAATGTGAACCATATAAATAATGCCTCCAAATTTTCAACACAAATACTACTGCTGCCAATTCTAAATCATGGGTAGGATAATTTCTTTCATGAGATTTCAATTGCCTAGATGCATAAGCTACTACTTTTCCATCTTGCATCAGAACTCTTCCTAAACCCATTTTAGATGCATCACAATATACTACAAAAGGTTTTTCTAAATTAGGTAAAACCAATACAGGTGCTGTGGTTAGCTTATTTTTAAGAGTTTGAAAACTTTCTTCACATTGGGTGTTCCATACAAAAGCTTGTCCTTTTTCTAGTTAAGGTAGTTAAAGGTAAAGCTATTTTAGAAAAATCCTGAATAAATCTTCTATAATATCCTACTAACCCTAAGAAACTTTTAATCTCAGTGACTGTCTTAGGTTTTTCCCATTCCAATACAGCTTACACTTTAGAAGGGTCCACTGAAATTCCTCCTTTGGATATTTCGTGACCTAGAAAATTCACTTTTTCTAACCAAAAAGCACACTTAGACATTTTTGCATAGAGTTGTTTATCTTTTAGGGTTTGTAAAACAATCCTCAAATGTTTAGCATGTTCTTCCTTAGTTTTAGAATACACTAAAATATCATCAATAAATACTACTACAAATTTATCAAGATAAGGATGAAAAATTCTATTCATATAATCCATAAATACAGCAGGCGCATTAGTCACTCCAAAAGGTATAACTAAATACTCATAGTGACCATATCGAGTACTAAAAGCAGTCTTAGGAATATCTTCAGATTTTACGCGAATTTGATGATATCCTGATCTAAGGTCAATTTTACTAAATACACAAGCTCCTACTAATTGATCCATAAAATCATCTATTCTAGGTAAAGGATATTTATTTTTAATTGTCACTTTATTTAATTGTCGGTAATCTACACACATCCTCATAGATCCATCTTTTTTCTTCACTAATAATACTGGAGCTCCCCATGGTGACACACTAGGTCTCACAAATTGCTTACTTAATAATTCTTCTATTTGCTTCTTTACTTCAGCTACTTCTACATGGGACATTCTATGAGGTGCTATAGAAATAGGTCCAGTTCCAGGGATTAAATCTATGGAAAACTCAACTTCTCTTTCAAGAGGTAACTTATCTACTTCTTGAAATACTTCAGGAAATTCTTTTACTACAGGCAGATCTTTCTCATCAGATTCAGTTTTAGATTCAGAGTAGGATGTAATCATGTATATTTGGACCTCATTCTTTTTCATCATTCCAAGGACTTTATTAGGAGAGACAATCTGTGTATCCCTACTAACTTGAGGGTTTCCAAAGATTATAGTTTTATCAAAACAATTTAACGTGACATGGTTGGAGGATAGCCAATCCATACCTAGTATAAAATCAATTTGTTGTAAGGGTAAGCAGATCAAGTTAACAGAAAACATTTTATCAGCCAGTTCTAATTGACAATTTAGACAAATTTCAGAAGTAACAACTGATTCACTAGTAGGGGTGGTTACTATTAGGTTGACATTTAAAGGGGACACAGAAAGTTTTAGATTTTGAGCACAGATGTAGGAAATAAAAGAATGAGTAGCTCCTGAATCAAATAATACGTTTAAAGGAGTTTTACTTATGAAACACTTACCTCGAATTAAGCCTTCGGATTGAGAAGCCTCAGCTCCACTAAGAGTAAATACTCTTCCTATGGCTTTTGGTTTTTCCGGGGGATGGCTTTGATTTCCTTCTTGTTCTTGCGATTCAGAGGATAGTTCATCAAAAAATGTCCTTTCTTGTTGCATTTATAGCATACAGGATCTGTTATTGGGCAGGAGGAAGCATAATGTCCAGTTCTTCCACATTTAAAACATTGGATAGGAAAGAGGAAGAAGCTCGGTTAGCTGGGGCTCTATAATTTGGACCATTCAGACGACGTTTTTGATATGTCTTTTCTTGATTTGGACGGTATCCCATCCTTTTTCTGATAGGCCCCATATTCTTGTAATGAGAGGTCTTAGCTCGAGAGTCCTCATCATAGATTCTACACATGTTTACTAGCTGAGGAAATTGATGTACCCCTTGATAATTAACTGCTTGTTTTATTTCTGGCCTTAATCCATTTAAAAATTTGACACACTTGGAACTTTCTGCTTCTACACCATGGTAATGAGGGAAATATCTCACCAATTCTTCAAATTTGACTGCATATTCAGCTACAGTCATATTCCCTTGTTTTAATTCTAAAAACTCCATTTCCTTTTTATTTCTTATATCCTCAGGAAAATATTTTTCTAAAAAAACCGTTTTAAAAACCTCCCAAGTTATTTCTTGATGGTCAGCTTCTAACCTTTGTTGGGTATTTTCCCACCAAAATTCAGCTTCCTCTGCCAGCATATATGTACAAAAAAGTACTTTTCTATCAGGAGGACAAGCCACTATTCGGAAAATCTTCTCAATTTCCCTTAACCATGTTTGAGCACCATCAGGATCAAATCCTCCCTTAAAACTTGGAGGATGGTTTCTTTGAAAACTTTCAAATCCTTGAAATTCATTATTTATGTTTCTCTGTTGGTTTCCCACAGCTTGAGCCAAAGCTTGTAGTGCATCATCTATAGCTCGGTCGTTTCTACCGGCCATTTTCTTTTTCTTATTACAAAACAACAAAAATTTTAAGTTAATAAAACAAAATTTTAAAAGGTAACAATTTAATAGATGAGTTAATAAATTAGAACATAAAGAAAAAATGCTCACACCATTTTTATAATATATAATTTTTTATTTATAACAAGGTGTACAATACCGTTAACACTTCTAGCCTACTATTTTATTACACACCACACACTATCGTACTACTTTATTACATTCATACTACTACTTTATTTACAAAGTTACTTCTAATACATTACTTCCTACTACTCTTTATTACTATTTTACTATTTTTTTTTTTATTTTTTTATTTTTCTAAAAGTTCTGTCCCACTTCTTCAATATTATAATATTGTTCAACACGATAGGCGGGCGCGTTGGCAGGTTTTTCATCGCCATAGTAAATAAAATATTCCGTGAGACAATATATTTTTCTATCGTTGGTCCATGGAATAACTACAGTCTCACGATCTTCTTTTGTAATTCCTAGCTCATACTCAGAAGGGGGTGCTCGATATGTCACTACTCTGACATACGTAGTGGTTTGATGTTCTTCGGATTTCTCTTGAGTCGTTTGACAATCAAGGAAAAAGAAGGTCTTACTATGAGTTTCCATTTCCTGAATAACCATCACAAGTAAATTCTTATTCCTTTAATTCAATAAAATTTATTTTATTCCAAGAAAATTTATTCTAGCAACCATCTAGTCTACAAACATCTATTAGGACACAAGATTATACAGAAAGCACAGCATACAAAATTACACTACAAAACACATCACACATAGCAAGCACATAACAAGCACACAGTTCCTAAGAAAATAGACCATGCTCTGATACCACTAATATAACGACTTCGTTTTATTTTCGTATTTAACCTATTACGTTTTTAATTTACGGAAAAAAATTTTCTACGAAATTCGTTTAAGTAAAACTAATATACGTAATAATTCATTTATTCTAACGCGTTTGCAATTTATCAAAATGCAAAGTCCACACATAGTGAAATATACAGTCCAAGTACAGTCCCAAAATAGTTTGTCACTAAATAAGTACAACAGTTTAATACAAACAACGCAACCCCAAATACAGATAAACAAAAAATCAAAATCACAGCATAAGATACGTCCAGCTTCTTCATCAATTCTTCCTCAATGATTTCCATAGCTTTCTGTTCCTCTGCTCGCCCAAATAAATTGGGGTCATCACAGGTGTCAAATCACAGACACAAATAGGGTAAGTATATGATAAACACGGTTAGATAAACTACAAAAACAACGTAATAATCATAAAACAGATGCATAATGAATGATATATGGTTTCTTTGTTAAATGATGCATGACTGAGATCTCAGAGTCCTATTAAAAGGTACCAAAATTAGAATAGTTTCACCCACTCCAGTGAAACAGTCCCACCCACTCCAGTGAGACCTCCCTCCACTCCGAGGGGTAAAAAAAGTACCATAAAATAGTTCCACCCACTCCAGTGGAACAATCCCACCCACTCCAGTGAGACTTCCCTCCACTTCGAGGGGATAAATGCAATTGATGTATGTAATGGTTTCCTTTTATTTTTCAGTTACTCTTTACCATTACGTTATTTCTCAAATTCTCATAAATTTGCCAGTACACATTTTTAATCACCCATCTTGCCCAATTCAATATAAAGAATATAAGTGCACCATAATCTTCTTAAGGAAACAATCTTTAATAATATTTATCACCCACACTTTAAATGGAACATCTTTAACAACATTCATACAACTTTAGTACAAACCATAGTTCACATCAAACAAATAATAAAATAACACATACCAACATCAAATAAAGTTACACACAACAATATTAAGTAAGTAATAAAGGAACACAACAATATCGAATAAAATAACACACAACCTTAATAAAGCAAGTATTCATAGCCACAAAGTATAAATAATTAGATTAATTAGTCACTTTCTTATTAGACTAAATTCAAGTTAGTCATTCTTTAGGTTAGTTAAGGTTACTTATCCAAATCATTATCTATGTATCATTTTAATTCATTGAGACATTTTAACAAACACAAGGTATACAAATCTTATGTCTTATAAAAGTAAATGATTACCTAGCTTAAATCTTATAGAATTAAATGATAGCATAACCTAATCAATTATCTAAGCCATGTGTATCAAAATACTTCCCATACCTTTGCTTTCCTTGTTTGAAATTAAGCAAATTTTCTTCAAGAACCTTAGCTTTCCACGTGACTATTCTAGGTGTGACCTTGTTTTGCTTTTTGATTTTTAAGTGAAAGAGATGGAGAATGAAAAGAGATATCACACGTGAACTAGCCTCCATTTGGTCCCCATCATCCCTTTTTATATGCTAGGTGAATTGTCTTTAAGGAAAAATATCTCAAAAGCCATGATTTCCTTGCTTTTTAGTTGGATTCTTTTCATTGGCTAAAGCTTTCCTACCATACATGTGTCCTAGTTCATGAAAATTCCATACCATTCTACTTCCATCTAGCACTTGCACGTGGAATTGCTTGATCATGGTGCCTTCCATTGGGCTCAAATCCGTGTGGTTGCTTAGGTTTAGGTGTTGTAGATTTTTGTTGCATTATTGACCAAAGTCATGATTGTATAGCTTTCCACTTGGTCCAATTGCCTTTACCTTTGCTTCTTAACCATCCAAGTGTCCTTGTTCTCAAGTTTTCTAAAACTTTCTTCATTCTTCTTGTAGTCCACGGCCAAGCTAAGATTTTTGGAGCAATTATGTGCAATTTTGGTCTTAAACCGTGGAATGGCTATAATTTAGGGATTCTTATGCTTTGTTTTTCATAATATAAATTCTTACATAGAATAAAATTCTTTCTTTAATCTAGGAAAATCTAATTTTAATTGCTTCTTTGTGAGTAAAATTCTAAAATTGTTTAGAAACAATTTTTAGGTCTTTGCAACATGTTTTTAGGATATAATCTAAATTTTCTTAGATAGTTGTATCTTAATTTCTATTGGTTCCTTTTGTTTGTAATTAGTAAAATTACTATCCTAGTTTTTTAAAAAAGTTTATTTATCTTAGAATTACAAGAAAACTCTAGAGATTATAACTATTCTTTTCTTATAATTTTCTTATGCTTAAGATATCCTAAACCGAGTTCTTTTCTAAAATGATTTTCAAAATTCATAGAAATCTCATCTTATGGATTTTTGTCACTTTTTTGATCAATAATTGGTTATTTAGAAGTATTCTATTCCATACTTAGGTTTTCGAAGAATTTCCCTACCCATCTGAGCATTTTTGACCTAAAGGGTATTTTGGTCATTTACCTCTGGGACCGAACTGTCATATTTGAAATTGTTCAAGGACATTTATGTCATTTTCAAAAGGGACATGTGTGTCTTTTTCAAAATGTTCAAGGGTATTTTTGTCCTTTTATCCAAGAATGCATACTTAAAGAAAAATTCATATATATATGAAAATATGAGGGTGTTACATGCACTCTTGGGCAAAACTAAAAGAAAGACTAAAAGAAAAATTCAATCTAAAGTAAACCAAAAATTGAAAGAAAGTGTATGAACAAGGCACGCATATTAAAATGCACAAAAGTGAGAGAGATGGAAAGATGGAAGAATAATATTGAGGTAACAAAGAATCCATGAAAACATAATCACAAAGTGCAAAGTGAAAAAGTAGTTAAGTTTAGGATTAAGAATGCACCAAGGTGATAGAATTCTCTCAAAAGGTGGCACTCAACCTCATATGATGTGTATGACTTGTATTTACACTCAAACACCACTTGTAACTAGCACATCCAAGCATTGACAAGACTCTCATTCATTTAACTTCAAATACACATGCATCAAAAGGACTTTATTAACTTGTAATGAATGGCTTAGGAAAAGGTGGATAAGAAAATGATATTTAGGCTAAAACTTAAGAGAAAAGAGGGGCAATGGGGAGCAAGCCAACAAGATAAAAGAAGGTTAGAAGCAATAAGATGAAATTTAAAAGAATTTACAAGGATGAAAATGAACTATAACAACTTTTATTGCATATATATATATATTTCTTTGCTTGAACTTTTTTTTCTTTGCTTATATACAATTTTTTTTCTCTTTTCTTTGAACTTTTGCTATTTGAACTCTTTCTTTTCTCTTTTTCTTTTTCTTTTCTTTCAAAACAAAACAAAAGACAAACACCCCACACTTGTTTGAAACCCAAACCCAAAACAATTCCAAAGCCCCTTTTCTCCCTAAAGCTAGGATAACATGCTTTTTCATTTTTTTTTTAGTTTTTAATGAGCTAAACAAGAAAGAAAAGGCTAAAGGCTCAAAGAGGGTGACAATGGATATCAACACAAGGATAGGTTTATTTGGCTAGTGGCTAAAAGAAAGAAGGCCTAAATCATCTCAATCAAAGCATGTGCAACAAGGAATGTCAAAAGAGGCAAGACAAAACATAGAGTAATCTAGCACAAGGGTGA
>PYAF01004761.1:338839-349528 GCA_007407185.1 Glycine tomentella
TGATTCACATCAAGTATGAAACCTCACAATCCAACCAACTTTTAACATTTCTCACAATTTATACAAGTTGGAAATCCTATGAAAAACATGAAAAAATGCCTAAATTCAATAAAAACATCACAAAACAGAAACAGCAGAAACAGACAACAAAAACATACAGACTCAAAAATTGAAACAGACAAATAGAATACAGAAGACAGATAAACAAAAAACAAAAATCAACAGATACTGACAAACAGACAGCAACAAAACATAAATAGACAGAAAGCAGAAATTAACCAAAGTTTCAAAAATTTTTAGGATCCTTCACCCCTCCCACTTGAAATGCACATTGTACTCAATGTAAGCACCCAAAGAAATACAACAAAGAGACAACAAATAAAAGAAGGGAAAAGGAAACTCACCAAAATGTCATTCACGCAAAATTGGCAGGACCAAAGAGATGTCCTCCACAAGTTCCTCCTCCACTTGAGGGCTCTCATGAAATGCTTTGAGTTGGTGACCATTGACCTTGAAACTTTGCCGGTAGCTTCATTTTTAATCTCAACTGCACCATGGGGAAAAACATTAGTAATAACAAAAGGTCCATCCCATCTAGATCGAAGTTTACTAGAAATAAGCTTAAGGCGAGAGTTAAACAATAACACTTTTTGGCCACTATGGAACTCCTTTCTAAGAATCCTAGAGTCATGGAATTTCTTCACTTTCCCCTTGTTAATCTTGCAGTTCTCATAGGATTTTAAATGAATCTCCTCAAGCTCTTGCAACTGAAGCTTCCTTTGCATACCTGCTTCATCAAAGCCATGTTACAACTCTTTGCCGCCCAATAAGCATGGTGCTCAATCTCCACTGGAAGGTGGCATGCCTTACCAAAAACCACCCGATAGGGAGACATCCCCAAAGGTGTGCGGTAAGCGGTCCTATGAGCCCATAAACATCCTCAAGAAGCTTGCTCAATCTTTCCTGTTTGGTTGCACCACCTTCTGTAACACTTGCTTGATCTCTCTGTTAAAAACTTCTGCTTGCCCATTAGTTTGGGGATGATAAGCTGTAGCAACTCTATGCACAACCTCATACTTCTGAAGCAAGGATGCGAATGACCGGTTATAGAAATGGCTCCCCTGATCACTGATAATGGGTCTAGGCACACCAAACCTGCAAAAACTGTTGGATCTCACAAAATCCACAACAACTTTAGAATCATTAGTTTTGGTGGCTTTAGCCTCAACCCATCTAGAAACATAATCAACAGCAAGAAAAATATATGAAAAACCATGAGAAACAGGAAATGGACCCACAAAATCAATACCCTAGACATCAAAAATCTCACAAAAAATAATGGGTTGCTGAGGCATCTCATGTCTATGTGTAATTGTGCCTCCTGCTCTCTGACACTGCTCATAAGTGGTGGTAAAGTGATGAGCATCTCTAAACAAGGTGGGCCAAAAGAACCCACAGTCTAATACTTTCCTAGCGATCCTCTAAGGACCAAACTGACCTCCGGTAGATGTGCTATGACAAAACTGAAGAATAGACTGAATTTCATGATCAGGCACACACCTTCGGATCACTTGGTCACTACCAAACCTCCACAAATAAGGATCATCCCAAACATAATATTTAGCATCACTCTTAAGTTTATCTATTTGGGACCTAGATACATGAGGTGGAACAACAGATGCAACTAGGAAATTAACAATGTCAGCAAACCAAGGTGTGACGAATGAAAATGCATCAAATGCTCATCAGGAAAATTATCACGAATGGGAAAGGACTCAAGAGGTCCCTCAATCCTGCTCAAGTGATCAACAACCAAGTTTTCTGCACCACTTCTGTACTTAATCTCAATGTCAAATTCCTGAAGAAGAAGCATCCACCTGATCAATCTAGGTTTAGCATCAAGCTTCTTCAACAGGTATTTCAAAGCTGCATGGTCAGTAAAGACAGTGATATGGGAGCAAAGCAAATAAGATCTAAATTTATCTAAAGCAAAAACAATAGCCAAAAGCTCCTTTTCAGTGGTGGTGTAGTTAACTTGGGCTGCATCCAAAGTGCTTGAAGCATAAGCAATGACATGGGATAGTTTACCAACTCTTTGTGACAACACAGCCCCAAGTGCATAATTAGAGGCATCACATGAGCTCAAAAGGAAGCTCCCAATTTGGCGGCTGCATGATGGGAGAGGTAGTCAGCTTCCTCCTCAATCCCTCAAATGTCTCTTTGCAAGGCTGGTCAAATTTAAAGTCTACGTCATTTTGGAGAAGCTTGGACAATGGCAATGCAATCTTACTAAAATCCTGAATGAATCTCCTATAAAAACCTGCATGTCCAAGAAAAGAACGTACTTCCCGTACAGAAGCGAGGTAACGCAAAGAAGTAATCACATCAATCTTGGCCTTATTGACCTCAAGACCCATACTAGAGACCAAATGCCCTAAGACTATACCCTCATGCACCATAAAATGGCATTTCTCAAAGTTAAGAACAAGGTTAGTCTTAATACATCAGTCAAGCACTCTAGAGAGACTATCCAAACATGCATCAAAAGAGGAACCATAAACAGTGAAATCATCCATAAACACCTCCATGCAACTCTTTAATAAATCAGAAAAGATGCTTACCATGCACCTTTGGAAGGTGCCAGGTGCGTTGCATAGGCCAAAAGGCATCCTGGTGTAAGCAAATGTGCCAAATGGGCAAGTGAATGTGGTCTTATGTTGATCTTCTGGTGCAATATGGATTTGCATGTAACCAGAAAAACCATCAAGAAAGTAATAATGTGATTTACCTGCCAACCTTTCTAAAACTTGATCAATCAAAGGCAGAGGGAAATAGTCCTTGCGAGTGGCCTGGTTGAGTCTCCTGTAATCAATGCAAACTCGTCAACTGTTGGCCACTCTTGTCGGAATCAGCTCATTATCTTTATTCTTCACAACTGTGAGACCCGACTTCTTAGGAACCACTTGGATAGGTGAAACCCAAGTGCTATCAGAGATAAGATAGATGATACCTGCAGCTAGTAGCTTTGTCACTTCCTTCTTCACCACATCAAGAATAGTGGGATTCAGCCTCCTCTGTAAGACCCTCATATTTCTATATATATATATATATATATATATATATATATGTATTTTCTCATAAATATGCATTCCTAGACAAATGACATAACTACCCCTGAATATTTTTGAAAATGACCAAAATGCCCCTGAGCATTTTCCCAAATGACCAAAATACCCTTTAGCTCTAATAAGGTCATACAGCTTTAGTAAGGTTATGGAAAAGCTGACAAAAGTCTAGTATGCTCTTAGATAGAGAACTATTGATATTCCTAGTAAAGAAAAACCATGAAATAGAATTTTTAGAAATTTTGAAAGATAATTCAAAAAGAATTGAATATAAATTAATTTGAGTTCTATAAAGACACAGAAAAAGGAAAGATATAATCTAGGGAATTTTCTTATAGATGGAATAAACTCCTTAATAAATAGTCTAGACATTTTACTAATAAAAGACAAAATGAACCAATAGGAATTTAGAAAAGTCACTAGAAGAAAGCTTAGAAATATTCCAAGAAATGTTAATAAGATTTAAGCTAGTCTCTAACTAATTTTAGAATTTTACTTTTAAAAGAAAGCAATTGAAATTAGGCATTATAAATTACAGAAATAATTTTATTGAAGACTTAAGTTAAGAAAAATAAAGGCATAAAATTCCTAAACTAAGAGCTACTCCATGGTTTAATCTAAAAACTAAAGCATATTACTTTAAAATATCCTAGCCTAACCGTGCACTACAAGAAACATGGAGAAAATTGTAGAAAAATGTAGAACCAAGACACATGGACGGTTGGCAAGCAAGGAATAATCTTATTGGACCATTTGGAAAGGTAAGTAATTATGGTTTTGAAGAAATTTCAACAAGAATCTATCAAGACCAAGCTATCTCACGGTTTGAATAAAAGCACAAGGAAGGCACCTTAATTTGGCAATCACACGTACAAACCAAGAGGACAAGAAGAATTATGTAGAATTCTCTTGATTAAGGACATATGTATGGTAGGAAAACACTAGCCAATTATATAAAGCCAACTAAAAAGCAAGGCAATTAATGGCCTAAGATATTTTCACTTGAAAGCTAAGTAATCTAGCATATAAAAACATGTGGACCAAGTGGGGCTGAGGTAGTTGCACGTATTCTACCCACTTTCAGCCAACCTTTTTCATCTAAAAACAAAAGCAAAGCAAGCCTCACCCAAGGGAAACATCATGTGAAGTGCTAGGCAAGTTTGGGACCATTTGCTGAATTTTAAACTTAAAGAAGCAAGGTAAGGGAAGTAATTTAGTAAACATAGATTAGATGATTGATAGGTTAATCTAACACCTATTTGTTAAATTTAAAGCTATGTTATTCCTTATTTTATGAAACTTTAAGTTGGCATATTAAGTGTTTGATTAAAATTCTCAATGAAATAAGATGGAATATGGACTTAACCTAAACATCCTAAATAATAATTAATTTAACTTAATTAAGTGGCTGTCCACAATGCTTAATTTTACTTTATAGCCATAGATTCCTTTGTTGTATTTATAATTTAGTATTGCTGTAAATTAATGATTCTGTATACTATTTTAAGTTGTTGTATATTGCTGTAAGTTAATTCTGCTGTATATTATTAGATTGCTGTAGGATATTTTACTAGGTTGCTGTAAATGGATTTAATGTTGTTGTATGCTGATTATTTAATTTAGTATGTTGTTGTTATGATTAGAATTACAATTAAATGATGCTATGTATGATCATGTTGCTAAGGTTGCTGTAAGCTGTATGTCACATGCTGCTTTACATTTTAGTATGTTGCTATTGTATCTGTTGTTGTATATTTTGTGTGGTTGCTGTATATTTTATTTGGTTGTTTTATTTAATGTTGCTGTAAGATACTAGGCTGTTGTGTGTTGTTGTATATTTAATTAAGTTACTGTAGTTAATATTGTCGAATAATAAGAGGTTGTTGTATGCTGCTGTATACTCTATGATTTAATAGGTGGATGTATATTGCTAAGTATTTTATGATGCTGTATTTAATTGGGTTGCTGTATATTAAATTACTTATGTTGCTGTATGATATTTTAACACTCACTTAAAGTGAGCTATGATTAAAGATTCATGTTATATATATATACTCTTAAGATTATTCCTTTATGAAAATTGTGGGCATTGATATTTGTGAGGTTAATGGATGATTAAAATTCTATAGTGCCAAAATATGAGATTTTGAGAAGTGAATTAATGATAAGAGGAATTGAAAGATAAATCAAACCATGCATCATTTGCATTTGACCCCTCAGAGTGGAGGGAGGTTTCACTAGAGTGGGTGAAACTATTTGGATTATGGTACCTTATGGTGATAATCTAAGATCTTAGTCATGCATCATTTAACCAAGAGACCATGCATCATTTATCATATATCTGCTTATAAACATTCTTTTATGTATGTACATATCTGTGTTTTACTTTCAATTCGCTATGTATTTAATCTATTATTCAATTTCCTGTCAATTATCTAATTATGTTTATTAAAATACTTACCCGAGTTGTGTCTGTGGTTTGACACCTGTGATGACCCCAATTTATTTGGGCGAGCAGAGGAACAGTGAAAGCTGAGTTATGAAGAAGCATGGATGACTTGCTTGCCGTGTTTTGGCTGGATGAGTGGATGATCTAGTTTGATGTTACTATTTTTGGAATTTTGGGTATTCGTACTGTACTGTATCTGTATTTTATTTTGGGAAGACTGTCTATGGACTGTTAAACTTAACTTTGTTTATATCATCTAGACTACATATCAAGTTGAATCATTCTAACAAGCAAATCTTTTAGAATGATATTTTATGTAATCGAATTCCGTAGAAAAAAAAAAACTTCCGTAAATTTGAAACGTAAGTGGTAAAAAAGGAATCAACGCAATAGGTTAAATTAAAATAATTAAAGGAAGTCGTTATATCCTCCGTGGTTGCCTCACTGGTCTAGAATCATCCTCCAAAAGTATCTGATGCATGCAGATGGAAGGATTAATTCCAGGAAGATCAGCAAGTGTCCAACCAATGGCCTTTTTGTGGCCTCTCAAAACATGCATCAACTTCTCTTCATGCTCCAGTGGCAGACTACTAGATATGATGACTAGAAGCTTCTGAGCATCATCTAAATATGCATACTTGAGGTGCTCAGGTAGTGACTTCAGCTCCAAGGAAGGTGGCTGAATAGTAGAAGGTAAGGAAAAATAGGGGCTGAGGGAAGTGGGATAGTAGGCTCAGAACTTGTATCTGTACCTGGAACACAATCAGAGTAAAGTGCAAAGGAAATTTCCGCAAAAATACTACACACAGCAGCAGAATCATCACAGGTACAATTACAAGAACCAAGATCCAAGTCAAAAAAGTCATAAGAAAGATCAGAAAAATAAGAAAGTAAATAAGAAATATCTACACTATTTATTGCATCATCAATGATATCAAGAAGAAAAACAGAATGTTCCTCTACAGAATGTCTCATAGCCTCAAAAATGTTAAACTGAACAATGTCATCACCAAACTCCATAGAAAGAGTTCCTGCATGCACATCAATTTTAGTCCTGGCTGTCATCAAGAATGTTCTCCCTAGGATCAATGTGGAACCATGGCTAGAAGACTCGTTCTCCATATCCAAAATGTAAAAATCCGCTGGGAAGATCAAATTATTAACCCGCACCAGCACATCTTCAATAAGTCCAAGTGGAAACGCAACACTCCTATTGGCCAAGTGAATGGCAACACTCCTATTGGCCAAGTGAATGACAACACCAGTGGGTTTTATGTCACCAAGGTGTAGTGATCTGTAAATTGATGTAGGCATGACATTGATGGAGGCTCCAAGATCACACAAGGCATCTGCAAAAGTAATATCTCCAATAGTGCATGGGACAGTGAAAGTGCCAGGATCCTTGCACTTCTGTGGCAAGGTGGATAATGGGATGGCATCAACAGTTTTACCCTGTATCAGTGCGGAAACATTTCTGCCCATCTTCACTTGCTTATTTCCCTTCAGCTTCCTCTTATGGGTGCACAAATCCTTCAAGAACTTTGCATATTTTGGAATCTGTTTGATGGCATCCAAGAGGGGAATGTTGACTTCCACCCTCCTGAAAGTCTCAAGCAGATCAGAATCAAGCTCCACTACTTTCTTTGCAGCAATGGCTCTAGAAGGAAAAGGTAAGGGAATCTATTTTGGTGCAGAATCTGTTTTGGCACCATCATCAACTTTTTTACTAGCACCAGCATCAATTTTAGCACCAACATCTGGAAGCTCCGTGCCACTCCTCAAGGTAATGACACTCACATTCTTCGGATTAATAACTGGTTGTGTTGGAAGGTTACCAGAACCTTGCTGTTGAATTTGGTTGGCAGTTGTAGCTAACTGTCCAATCTGAGTCTATAGGTCCTGGATGGTGGCACTGACATTTTGTTGAAACTGGATATTTCCGGTGGCCATTTGCTTCATCAAATCCTCCAGGGAAGGTCCAGAACTGGCTTGCACAGGTTGTGCAGGTGTAGGTGCAGGTTGCTGGAACTGTGGCTGTTGTCTGAAAGGAGGAGGTTGGTATTTGGTGGTGGCAGGCTGGAAGGGCTGCTATGGAGGTCTAAAGGACTGCTGTTGTTGTGGACCAGGACCATATTTCAAATTTGGATGATCTCTCCAACCAGGATTATAAGTGTTGGAGTAAGGATTATACTGCTATTGAGGTCTAAATGACTGGCCAGGTTGCATGACAGAAACTTCAGCAGGTTGTTCTGTTTCTTGGAGAGTGGGGCATGCATTTGTGGGATGATCAGGCGCACAACAGATACCACAGAGCCTTGGTTGATTGGTTGCCATCACATTCTGTTGTTGACCAATAGCGAGCTGCCTCACAAGGGATGTCAACTCTGTCAATTTGTTCTCCAATCTCTGGTTATCAGCAACCATAGAGACAGAAGCTTCATTTGCGGCCATCACCTTGGATGTTGCAACTCTAGCACCAAATTGTTGATAGTTGACTGCCATGTTAGAAATCAACTGCCTTGCAGCAAAAGGGGTCTTGTCCATCAGAGCCCTCCACTAGCTACATCTATCATACTCCTATCCATCAACATTTATCCTTCATAAAAATATTGAATCAGTAATTGCTCACTGATTTGATGGTGAGGACAAGTAGCACACACCTTGTTGAATCTCTCTCAATACTCATACAAAGACTCTCCAGGAAACTGCCTTATGCCACAAATTTCCTTCTGAATGGATGCTGTTCTAGAGGCAGGGAAGAATTTCTCCAAGAATCTTCTCTTCATGTATGTCCAAGTGGTGATAGGATCTGGTTGAAGGTACAACCAATCCTTAGCAACACCATCCAAAGAGAAAGGAATTGCTTTCATCTTGACATAAGCCTCATGAACGTCATGTGGTCGCATGGTGGAACACACCACATGAAACTCCTTAAGATGTTTATGTGGATCTTCACCAGCAAGTCCATAAAACTTAGGAAGCAAATGGATCAGTCCAGATTTCAGTTCATAACTGACCTCAGTCTCAGGATATTGAATACACTAAGGTTGGTAAACAACATCAGGTGTAGCTAACTCCTTAATAGTTAGGTTGTTATCAGCCATGATATCGAGATGTATAGAAGTAGAAAGAGTAGAAGTAGAATCAGGATCAAAGTCAGAAGACGCTATGCTAGTGTCTAAAACTACATTATCAAAGTCATCTAACCTAAGGTTTTGATACAATCCTAAAACCAAGGCAAGTGAAGGAAGACTTGGAATTATGTAAAATATAGGAACACTTCACACTTAACCAAGATGAGGGGTGAATTGGTTAGGCTTGGTAATTTAAAAAAATTATTGAACAAAATCAGAGTTTTCCATTTATGGATCTTTATCACTTTAGTAACCAAGAACCTTTATCCAAAGATCAACCCAAGAGATGTAATGCTTCAAGAACCAAGTAGTAAATAAGAATTCACAAAGGAGATAATCAAATATGCAGAAAATAAATGAACACAAAAGAATTATACTGGTTCACTTCAAACACTATGAAGCTACATCCAGTTTTCTTCTACTCAACACTAGAGTAGAGTTCCACTATTGCAAATAATATTCTTACAAGAAAATACAAGCTTCTCTTTATCAACCCTAGGTAAAGTTCAGAAGTCTAAAACACTATTAGACCCTTAGAAGCCAAACCCAAACTAAGAACACTACTCAGCAACCCTTAGAGAAACACTATCTCTAGTTTTCATGCAAGAAACCCCTTTACAATAGAAATTCAAATACAAGTTTTAACAAAGAATTACAAACACAAAGAGTTAGGAAAGAAATCACCTGATGATCCAAAGATGATATGCATAAGAATGAATTTACCAGGTTGAATGCAAATAACAAACTCAGAACATGCTTTCCTTAAACTTTGAAAAGAGAAATCTTGCTTCACTCAATCCCTTAGACCCATATGATTTTTCAAGGAAGCAAGAACTTCATGAACCCAGAAAAATCACTTTGTGAATGTTTAGAATGCCTTAGAATGCTCAGAATACAAATCACTCAAGTTTTTAAATCAGCTGAGCATTGGTTCTATTTATAATGATTTTTATAACTGCCTGTAATCGATTAAATGCGCTCCTGTAATCGATTATTTAGCATATGTAATCGATTACACACGCTTCTGTAATTGATTAAAGTGTTCATAAAGATTATGGGTAACTACAACGAGCAATTTAATCGATTATCCTGACGTGTAATCGATTAAACCAAGCACTATGTAAAATGTGTTTGTACTATGTAATCGATTATAATAATTGGTAATCGATTAAAGCAGGCATTATGAAAAACATGTTTGTACTGTGTAATCGATTACAATGAATGGTAATCGATTAAAGCAGGCATTATGAAAAACATGCATTGAACTAAATAATCGATTACAATAATTGGTAATCGATTAAGCCAGAGTGATGATATAATCTGTATGAGTAATGTAATCGATTACAAATTAGTAGTAATCGATTAAAAAGGTCACTAAGGCATATTATGTTTATTCTAAGTTAAAATAATCGATCAATCCGATAGTGTAATTGATTAAACTATTCTTGAGAATTTTCCAGAAAGCATCAAGAACAAAATAATCGATTCTTTGCTTATAGTAATCAATTAAACCAGTGAAATGCTATTTTTCCAAAAACACTAGTTTATTTCAAGATTCAAAACAATTTCCTAATGCCTTGTGATTTAATTCTTAAGCTTATGAATGATATGAATGCAATGACTTGGATCATCAGAAAACTTCCTTCCTTTTACATTTGATCACAAGTTTTTCTTCAATGCTTTAATCATGTTGAAAGTCTAAAACACTTCTTTGTCTTCAAATGTCTTTGTGCTTCATGTAACTCCCGCTCAAATCAACAAGTTACACATGGAAGCACTTCCTGTTGATTTGAGGGGGAGCTACATGAAGATTCAAGTGAAGAATCAAGTAACAATAAGGCTTGGATGTTTTGGCTTTCAACATGGCTCAAGGAATGAAGATTGAAGCTTGTGATTTAATGTAAAAGGATTGAAAGCATCTTGATGATCCAAGCTTTGCATACATATCATTCATATATATTTTAAGCATTGCATCATATAG
>PYAF01004761.1:349628-361329 GCA_007407185.1 Glycine tomentella
AATTATTTACTTAAAAGAATCGATTATTTTGTTCATAAACTTTCTGGAAATATTTTCAAGAACACTTTAATTGATTACCACATCGGATTAATCGATTACATGAATCTTAGCATACTTAGAAATTGGCCTTGTGACTGGTTTAATTGATTACCATGATGTCGTAATCGATTACCTGCTTGTTTGAAAAATACAGTCACTCTGCCTTAATCGATTACCACTATTTGTAATTGATTATTTAACACATTTCATATTTTACGCTCACACTGGTTTAATCGATTACTGTGTATTGTAATCGATTATTCTACACAAATCAGATTTATGCTTGCTCTGGCTTAATCGATTACTGTGGAATGTAATCGATTATTTTACATAAAGCAGGATTTTTGCTCAGTCTGGTTTAATCGATTACACGTCGGGTTAATCGATTATTTGACCAGTTAACTGAAATCCTGAACATACCAAGATCATTTTAATCGATTACAGGAGCGTGGGGAGCACTTTTAATCGATTAATTTTGTTACGTATTTTACTATAAATTGAATCATTGCCTCTTGTGATCAAGAATAGATATGAGATTGAATAAGGCTTAAACTTTTCAAATTCTGAGCATTGTTAGAGTTTTCTAAAGATTCACAAAGGCATTCTTCTGGGTTCATAGAGTTTTGCTTCCATTGATTCATTCATGGGTCACTAAGGTGTTAGTGAAGCAAGCTATTCTTTCACAAAGGCTAAGGAAAGTTGTTCTGCATAATTGGTTTGCTTTTAACCTGAGATTTTCATTCATATGCATTTCATTCTTAGATCATCAGGTGAATTCTTTCCTTACTCTTTGTGGGTGTAAAAGTTTTCTGTTGAAATCTTTGTATTTGTGGTTCTATTGTAAGTGATTTTTCTTTCAAGTGGAGATAGGGTTTCTCCAAGGACAGCTGAGTAGTGTTCTCAGTGTGGGTGTGGCTTCTAAGGATCTAATAGAGTTTTAGATCTCTGAACTTCATCTAGGGTTGATGAAGAGAAGCTTGTAATTACTTGTAAGAATAATATTTGCAATAGTGGAACTCTACTCTAGAGTTGGGTAGAAGAAACTGGAAGTAGCCTCATAGGTTTTGAGGTGAACCAGTATAAATCTTGTGTTCTGATTTAGATTCTGCAAATTTGACTACACTTGTGTGAACTCTGTTTTGCATGTGTGTTCTTGTGGCATAACAAGTCTTAGATTAATTTTGTGATAAAGATCCAAAGGGCAATAAAACTCTGATTTGAAACTCTAATTTTCATCAAAGAAATTTTAATTTACCAAGACTAACCAATTCACCCCCCCTCTTGGTTAAGTGTGAAGTGTTCCTTATTTTCCACACTCCCTTTGGTGATTAAAGGTCCAATGACAAGGGCTAGGGCTCAAATACTCCAAGATCATATACAATCCAACTTCAATCTCTTGGAGAACCATGGAGAAGGCTACAAAATGCTGAATTTATCTATTGTAATCGATTACAAGTAGCCTGTAATCGATTAAATACTTTGTACAAATGTTAGAATTGTCAATAGCTCTGTTGTAATCGATTATTCCGTATTGTAATCGATTACATGGAAGTGTGAGTTCCTGTGAGTTCCTGCGATAATCGATTATTCTAACTTGTAATCGATTATTTTGTTCATGAGTTAGTTTCTAGGCTGATATGAGCAAAGTAATCGATTACTAAGAGTTAGTAATCGATTATTTGTTTCAAAATAATTGATTACCATTTGAAATAATCGATTATTACCGTTTCTTTGCAGAGGCGCCATTTTCAGTTTTTAAACAGCTGTTTGGATAGCTTCCCTTGGAAGCTATATTTGTATTTCATTTAGAACGCATTTACATTCCATTAGCTTGTAGTTTCGTGGTCTATATAAACCACATCACAACAGATTGTAAGGACTTTTGGTTGAATGAAATTAGAATGCACTTTGTGTGTGAAAGGTTGAGAGTTATTCTCCCTTATTCTTAGTGAAGAACTTCTTGTTTCTTATCAATAGCTTATGAGCTATTGTGGTGATTCTTGCAAGACTTATTGGAATTCTTATTCCATGGTGTCAATCCAATTCCATTTCTGATCTTCTTCCATTGTTCCAATTCTTAAATCACAAAACCTAAAAAGCTGTAAAAAACAGAACACTTCATACTCTGTTTTTCTTTCCATTGCAAGGAAGATGGGGGCAAACAGGACTTGATTTAGTTCAGGAGTCCATCAAGTTTTGTCTATTTATTCTATGAAATGTCCTATCTATCTCAGAATCAAATGAATGGAATTCGCTTGATGTGGACCTAGTCATACACAATGCAACTCATAAGGATAATAAAAAGCACAAAAACAACCCTAAAAAGTTTATACAAAAACTAAATTTTAAAATTCCAGACTCTTTTTTTTTAATCTCACGCTATTAGCGTGAGTCTGGCGCGATCAGCGTGGGATGTTCGAACCTATGGTGCGACTAGCGCCAGGTCTAGTGCGATCAACGTGAGTTTTTCGAACCTATGGCGCGACTAGCGCTAGGTCTGGCGCGATTAGCGTGAGTTGTTCGAACCTATGGCGTGACTAGCGTGGGAGCTGCGCGATTAGCGCCAGGACTTCAACAGAGGTCCCTGGGTTTGAATTCTGGACGCAATCAGCGTGGATGGTCACGCTGGTAGCACTAGCTGGGCGTTCTGCTCTGTTTTTCTGGGTTTTCCTATATTTTTATGGGGAAATACAAAGCTAATGCAGCAACCACAAGCACATAATCATGTAACAAGCATAGTTGTGCAACAAAACATAAAAATGCAAGCATTAAAACTACTTCTATGAACTAATTGCAATGAATTAAAGCTAGCACACAATGAACCGCATCCCCGGCAACGGCGCCAGTTTTGATAATACATTGTCGAGACGCATCAAAAACAATTTAACTAAGCTAATTCTGTAGTACAGAGTTAACCTAGGTCGACTCAGAGACACGATCAATATGGTTCTAGCTTCAAATCATTGGTAATAATAAGTGGGGATTTTGTTGAACAATTGGTATGCGCAAAGTAAAACATGCAAGAACACAAACTAAAATTAAAGAACAATGCAGAAATTAACAAGATTATCAAGGAGTAAAGTAAAACAGATTAGAAAGCATCAATCCAATTCACCAACCCAAGCTATTCGAATCATCATTATTCCCATAAATTGATTATATCATGAACATTCATTCAATCTCAATAGAAGCAGTTCAATCTACTCTACTCCTAAATTAATTGAAACCACAACCGTAACTGAAATATCATTCAATTAATCTTGTGATTATCATTTGAAATTAGGACATGAATCCATAATCCTAACTCACTTTCAATCTTAAATGCATTCATAATCATGAAAACACAATAGAAATTGAAGAAGAAGGTGAATATTCAAATAGAATTCGAAATACCAAACCGAAACTCCAATTCTTCTCTTGCTTGAGTTAGATCCTTGGATTGATTAATGATTTAGCCTTCCATGATGATCACCAAGGAAAGCCCCATGAAGTAAGTGCAGAAAAATGGAAGAATAGCAAAATGGAAATGAAGAAGATGAAGAACAATGAAGAACAAATGAGAGAAAATGAAGAACAAACTTTTGATTCTAAAAACTAAAGAAAAGAAATATAAAACTTGTTTATTGAATTTTAAAGTGCTACAAAATATGTCCAATGTTACTAATATGTAGTGACTAAGTCTGAAGAAAAGAAGGGGCCATCAACAAAACCCATCAATTCTAATTATTTACTATTTACAACCATGAAAATCAAATTCGCAGCCCAAAATTACAAGTGCAGAGGTGCTAACTTCGAAGCTTAAAATGACCCTCCAAATGACAGAATTGGCCTCGGGCTATTTCTAGCAAACTTGTATATCTTTTCGTTATCTTTCCAGGAACTCCTAGAATGCTGCATTCGGAGATTGGTAGCACTCTATAGGTCCTGTACAAGTCAGATACATTAAGTGAGCAAAAATCCGAAAATACGCTACAATTAGCAATTAAGCCCACTTACTTGCCTAAGACCAAAACTGAATTAGAATAGGAAAATAAAGGTCCAAGAGAGGTCAAAATAAACTAAGAAGGATAGAAAAATATTTAACTAAAAACACTCCATCAGTCATAAGTGTAAAAACCCTTCTTCCCTCCTCCTCCTCCTTGAAGATACCACTCCTGATTAACCCCATTTTGACACAGAAGACCACACGTTCAACCCTACCCTACCAAAATCCCTGATATCTCACTCCATGCTTTTTCTGGAAGAGACTCTCCCCGCACACTTCGCCTCTCTGGTACTATGAAAGGTACCGCTATTCAAGTCTTGGTAGATGGCAGCTCCACCCATAATTTCATTCAGCAATGGCTTGCACAACACTTTCATCCCCCCGTCAAGAATTCTCATTCTTTCAATGTTAGTGTCGGCAACGGTGAGACACTTCACTACTCAGCCTTATGTAGTTCGGTTCCTATCCAATTGGCCCACAAAACATTCTTCATTGACTTATTTATCCTGCCCTTGCATGGGGCTGACATTGTTATAGGGGCCCAATGGTTGTGCCAACATAGCCCGGTAACATTTGACTATCGCCTCCTCACCCTTACCTTTACCCTGGACTCCCAACCAATAACTCTACATGGCTCTACCCACCTTACTTCCACACCAGCCTACTCGCCTACCATTCGACGCCAAATTGCGACATCCTCCATTGCCACCTTATATCAACTGGTCATTGAGCCTACTGACACCACACCTTCCCCAATTGTCCTTCACCTAGATATTGACAACTTACTCACCAATTTTAGTCATTTGTTTGATACTCTTAATTGTCTCCCACCTTGTCAACCACAAGATCATCAAATCATCTTTTCCCCAAGAGCAAAACCTGTTAATGTCAAACCATACCGATACCCTTTCTTCCAAAAAAAAAAAAAAAGAAATCGAGCACCAAGTCTACCAATTGTTACAGGATGACTTCATCCAACCTAGTTTGAGCCCCTTCAGTTCTCCTGTTGTCTTAGTTCGCAAAAAGGATGGAATGTGGCATTTTTGCGTCGATTTTCACACACTCAACGCCATCACAGTTCGTGAACGATTCCCAACTCCCACAATCAATGAACTATTTGATGAACTCCGTGGTTCACATTTTTTTCACCAAGCTTGACCTCCGTTCTGAATTCCACCAAATACGAATGCACCCAGAGTCCATTCCCGCCACTGCTTTTTGTACCCACGAGGGTCACTATGAGTTCAAGGTTATGGCATTCGGCCTTTGCAATGCACCGTCGACCTTTCAGGTAACCATGAACTATATCCTTGCTTCGTTCTTGCGGCGCTTTGTGCTCGTCTTTTTTTACGACATCCTGATCCATAACCCACTTGGGATACCCACCTTCTTCACATCCAATGGGTATTTTTCACCCTTCTTAATCATTCTCTCCACTTGAAACTCTCAAAGTGCTTATTTGGCCAAACCTCCATTCGCTATCTCGACCATATTGTTTCCGCTGATGGAATCTCTGTTGACCCAGACAAGATTAAAGCCATTAACAATTGCCCTACTCTGCGTTCTGTTACTCAACTTTGCAGTTTTTTGGGTCTTGCCAGCTATTACCGTCCCTTTATTCGTGGCTACGCCTCCATGGCCTCTCCTTTAACATCTTTGTTAAACAAAAATGCTTTTCTATGGACCACATCTCACGATGCTGCATTGGTGAAGGAAGCCTTATCCTTTACACATGTTCTCCAACTTCCAGATTTTGATGCACCTTTTTGTATTGAGACTGAAGCTTCTGGAGTTGCTTTGGGCGCAGTATTGTCCCAACATGGCCACCCACTTGCTTACTATAGTAAACTCTTCAGTCCTCGTGTTCACGCTGCTTCCACTTATGTTTGTGAACTCTGTGTTCTCACTGAAGCTGTCCAAAAATGGAGACACTACCTCTTAGGTCGGGAGTTCCACATTCGCACAGACTACTCAACCCTACAACACCTACTTACTCAATCCATTCACACTCTCGAACAAGAACGTTGGCTCTATAAGCTCATTGGCTTCCAATATCACATTATTTATAAACTAGGGAAGTCAAATCTAGCGGTTGACGCCTTATCCCAGTGTCCCACCTCTGAGTACCACGTTATGTCAGTCCCTATACCTACACTCACCACTCACATCAAGCACATCCTCCAAACAGACCCCAAGTCTTTGGCAATCATTGTTGCCTAACAAAAGGACCCTGGCACGTTTCCTAACTATCGGTACTCTAATGACCTCCTTTTTCTTGGCAACAGGTTGTATCTACCAGCAGGATCAACTCTTTGCAAGGACATGTTCTCTGAACATCACAACAGTCCAATTGGTGGTCATTCCGAATTTTATAGAACACTCAAACGTGTTTCTCAGGCTTTTTATTGGCCCAACATGAAAAAATATATTAAACAATGGGTCTATGATTTCACCATCTGCCAGCATTCCAAGTCTGCCACGACTTCCCCACAAGGTCTCCTCCAACCACCACCTATCCCACATCGAGTTTGGGATGACATAAACATGGATTTTATCGTCGGCTTACCACCCTCACATGGCAAGACATCTATAATGGTTGTCGTTGATAGTCTCTCTAAGTTTGCTCATTTCCTTCCCTTACCCACGCACTATACAGCACAAGCAATAGCCATAGTTTACATTCAAAATGTGGCTAAATTACATGGCCTGCCCACCAGCATCACTACAAACCGTGGCTCCCTCTTTCTCAGCACATTCTAGTAGGAGTTATTCAAATAGCAGGGCACTAAATTACAGGTTTGCACAGCTTATCACCCACAAACTGACGGACAAACAGAAGTCGTCAAACGTTGTCTGGAACAGTACCTCTATTGTTTTACCATGAACAACCCCATCACTTGGTACAAATTCATACATTGAGCTTAATATTGGTATAATACCACCTATCATTCTTCGGCTAAAATGAGTCCATTTGAAGCTTTATACAGTCGAGCGCCACCTGCCATTCCAAATTACATTTCTGGTGGCTTGCGTGACGGGCAAGTTGACCGTGTTCTGCAAGAAAAAGACAAGCTTTTGAACACACTTAAGGAAAACTTAAGACACGCTCAACAACGCATGAAAACTTTGGCTAACAAAAAACGCACAGATAAAGAGTTTAAGGATAACGATTGGGTTGTATCATGGGTTGGTTCCGTTGCTTACAAATTATCTTTACCACCTACCTCCAAAATCCACCTAGTCTTTCACATATCCCTGCTTAAACATTATTTTGGAGACCCACAGCCCCCACTACACAATCACTTCCAAAGGACGAGCTTCAGGACCTTGAGGACAAGGTCTGTACTAATGAGGGGAGGAATGATAGAAACCCATCCAATATTCCCCTAGAACCATGCATACGTGTCCCACCAAGATATTTATCATATTATGAAGTCATGGTTTATCAACGTGCATAAGCATGTAACAACACAACTCCACCTACATAACAGCATAACTCCACCTTCCTGTTTTTCTGCATTTTCATTATATTGGTTATTTCTCATTCGATTAGGATTACCACCTATGTAATAGCATAACTCCACCTTCCCTATTTTTCTGCATTTTCATTATATTGGTTATTTCTCATTCGGTTAGGATTACCACCTACGTAACAACATAACTCCACCTTCCCTACTTTTATGCATTTTCATTATATTGGTTATTTCTCATTCAGTTAGAATTAGTTCCTCATTTTATGGTTTCAATCTTCATTGTAACCCTTATTTAAGGCATTTATTAGGGAAATAAAAAAGTGGGGAATTATTCTGCAATTTAATTTTCCCTTTAATCCCTCTCAAGCTTTGCCTTTACGCTGAAAAGGTACTCATCAGGTTGGTCAAATGGGATTATCCAGGTTCAAGATATCTCAATATATCCATTGTTATCAATATAATGATTCACAAAAATTATGATTGGATAACTGGTGATTAAGTAATTTTCTGCATAAATTGGAGATAAATGTTAGATCACATAGGACCTTGGAGGATCAAAATGTTTGGATAAAAGGGAAAAATAGAAAGCAAGCCAACCAACGGTGTAGTTCTCGGGTAGTCTGGTGAAAGGCTTTTTATTTGAATTTGGTATGGCTAGGGAATGGAGGTGTTTATATTTATTTGATTGGCTTTTTGTGTGGAAAATTTGGTTAGGCCAGAATTTGGTTTCAGTGGGCACATACTTACTATATTAGTATATTAAATCTATGTTTTTTAATATTCATGCCACCTAGGTTTGTGAATACATTTAATTCAATTGTGGTTATTAATATTGCCTTTGTGAATACATTTGATTCAACCATGAACATACATTGTGTAAGAAAATGCGCACAATATTATAAATATGTTTGATGGGAAATGGGGTCTTATGTTAAGAATGTTTAAAGAAAAATAAAGATAAGTGAAAAAACAATTCCGTTTTGTAAATATATAAATTTACAACAAAATTGTGATTCTCTTTGTGTAATTGATATGAAAAAAATAATAATGAAAACACAATTTTGTAAGTGTGAAACAAAACCGTATTTGTTGTTAATTGTTGTTTTACCCCATTTACCTATATGTTTCTATCCAAGGGGTATTTTGGGAATATAACTAAGGCACTCATGTAGGTAGTGCCAATAGCAAAAGTAGTAGTGCCAATAATAATACTCATGCTAGCCCAATTCCCTAAATAAATAAGGGTGTTGTTTAATTTTTCTTTAAAATATATTTAATTTTATTCAAAAAGAAATAATTCAGTTAACAATATCAAGATCTGAAGACTTGAGGTCTTATAGAACACTTTAAAGAAACCATCTTTACATAAACTATTTACTAGACAATATACCTCATACAAATATGAAATGATTTTTTACATGTAACTAAAATTTGAAAGTTTTTTTACACTTATAAAAGAAGAGTTTAACCATTGATTTCTTGTCATATTTTATATTATATTATAGATTGATAATGAATTTGCATAATTTTATTTTAAAAAAATTTTCTTATTTGCAAGATTATTCAAATACACAAAAGGATTGTTGAGTAAAAATATGCAGTAAGACTTAATTTCTAACATGGTTAATGATTTTTTTTAAAATTTAGAGAGTTTTTGCATGTCAAAAGCGGATTATTCTCCTTCTTTTTTAGTTGCAAAATATTGTTTTATAAACTTTGGAAATTGTTGTTACTTTTGTGGTTTTTTTTATAGAAATTAATGTTGCTTATTTAAAAAAATAAGGAAGAAAACTCATGCTTTTATTTCTTTTCTTTATTGAATGATGCAGAGAGAGCTCCATGAACGAATAAAGTTGATTAATTGAAGTTTATTTGATATACTTTCTATAAGTTATATAAATGCATGTATATTGTGTACTCTTATTTTACAAGTACAAGAAAAATACAAAAAAAAAAATCAATAAAGATAAAATTTAATTATTGCTAAATGACTAGTGATAGATGTTTTATGATAGAGAAATATTAGTTGCTAAAACCAACATTGCTAATTTTGTGAAAATTTAGTGGTGAGAATTTGTCCAAAGCTATTTTTGTTAATTAAAGATAAAACTTATATTTTTGCTTTAGTTTCAGTTTATATGGAGTGGAACACTTTACTTAAAATGCTTAAGAATTAATGGAACAATATATCATTAATAATTTATAAATATCACTCTTATATTTGGCTAAATCTTGTGACGTGAGAATTATTTACTTTCAAAAAAGCAAATGACACGCCTTATATGTTTAATATTTTTATTAAAACTTATTTAATTTTAATTTTATAAACTTTGTCATATCGAAAAAGACATAAAAAAAACATCAAAATTGAGGCTTATTTGAAGCAATTTTTTTACATTGATGAGTGGAGCACCAGTTGTCAAATTTACGTTACAAGCTATTAGTGAACCTGTCATCGACAATGATACTAGCTTCCAGTAATTTTAATCAAATAGAAATCACTTTTTGTTATTCTCAAGACTTATATATTAGTTGAATGTGGTAAAGTTCTTGCATGCTGAACAAAAATTGAGATTTGTGAAATGTTGAAAAATTTCTAGCTTTCAAAAGAAGAGGTTTCTTCTTCCTACGTACTTCGATCGAAGACTTTGGTTAATTTCTTACCTTTTACCTTTATTTTGTTACTTGAAAATGAGTGTTATGTTTTTTTTACGGCATAATGATGATGTTTTCTTGTTCGACTTTTTCTATCTAGGTTCATGATGTCTATCTTCATGGGTATGTATCTTTAACATCATCTGAGTAATTTTTCACTAAAGATGCTCTTTAAATAAATATAATATCATATACAAGTTATGTTTGTTCAATTAATTCTATTAGCATTTACCATTAACTCCCTTTCAAACCTCTTGTTTTCTTTTATTTTCTTATTATTTTTCCTTCCTACATGATTTGCATGCATTATTTGACTTGTTTATAACATCAAGTTTCCTTCAAACATCATTTCCTCGCAAAATAGCATGGCTTTGTATGTATCCTTGATTATTATGTTTAATTGTTTTCTCAATTTTCCCCTTTCAAAATTTTCATGCATAACTCAGCTGACTAACTTGGAATAAACATTAATCCCTTCCAATTTTAACCCTCCCCCAATTCACCTGCTTTTCCTTTTGTATACCTTGATGAATATTTAGATTAGGAATTCATGCATTAATTACTTCACAGTTTTATTTTAAATTATAACAAGCTTACATTTCATCAAGTTATAAGGCTAGAAATGAGTCAATTGAGTCAATCTAACTCGACTTGACAAGTGACTCAATAAAATTTGGTTCCACATGTGTGTGTGTGTGAGAGAGAAAGAGTATAAAAAGTATTATGTGAGAATTCTTGTATATTATGAGAAGTGAAAAGTTTTAATTATGGTTATTAAATTAAAACTACAAGTTCAAATATTTGACATAGGCATGTGTTTTATTTATTTCATATTTCTATTTTAGTAGGATGTTTTTCATCTTCACTTATCTACTTTAATTTTTTTTTAAATCTTGCTTTCATGGTTGGATTCTACATCTTTTAAAAGCAAATAATTTTTTTTGCAAGTTTCACTTGTACTTGTTTGACTTAATTTAATGCTTTATTTATTTATTCATTTTACTTAATTTAACACTTGAACCATCTGTCCTTGTCCCTTCTTTAAAATTTATAAGTACACTTGAACCATCTGTCCTTGTCCCTTCAAATAGCATGAGATGCACATGCATCCTTTTTCTATTGAAATACATGTTTAGTAACTATTATAGTTTTACTCATTTGAGTTATGACAAATAAAATCATTGATGAATTACAAAGATGATTGTACCTAGTTGTTTATATATGTTTTTAGTAATGAGTAATGAAAGAAATTGTACCTAAAGAGAAAATATATAAATAAGTATTTCTAATACAATATATACATATATATATATATAGTTAGTTGTTTCACTTTATAGTTACATATTTAAATAGGATAACATATGATTGTACCTAAAGAGAAATCTTACTACTTAGGTACTGCTTAGGTAATGTTACATATTTTTTAAACAATTGTTAAAGAACATATAATACTAAATGATTTTCGTCATACAATGGGTCATGAGCCTTCAATTTGTTATTGTGCCAATATAAAATTTGACTAAATATATTTCATAAATGTTATATTCTA
>PYAF01004761.1:361429-372670 GCA_007407185.1 Glycine tomentella
TAGGATAACATATGATTGTACCTAAAGAGAAATCTTACTACTTAGGTACTGCTTAGGTAATGTTACATATTTTTTAAACAATTGTTAAAGAACATATAATACTAAATGATTTTCGTCATACAATGGGTCATGAGCCTTCAATTTGTTATTGTGCCAATATAAAATTTGACTAAATATATTTCATAAATGTTATATTCTAGTATTTTGGTTCTATAACAGTAATAACCCTTTGAGATTTTGGATTATATCTTCGTTTGATTGAGATTTTGGATTATTTCAAGGTTTTATAAATGGTAGATATTAATTGAGATTTTAATTTAGCCAAATGTGGCCCAACCCAATCCATTTACACCCCTAGTTGACTATTTTTAGTGAAATTTTTTAATCATATTTTTCCATCCATAATATTCAAATTTGAGACATTTATTTAAGGAATTTGAGCCTAGTTCACACCAATTACATGTTAATGCAATTATACGATTTTAATATAATGTAAGTCTTATGTGAAAATAATACGAATAGATCAATACAACCAAGAGGGGGGGTGAATTGGTTGAACCTTGATATTTAAAAATTTTAATATCAAAGTTTCCACAGGATCTTTATCATTAAAAAAACTTTTGAAATCAAGAATCTTTATATTCAATCAAATTCCTCTGTCAAGAAAATCAATAGACAAATGGAAAGCTTACTGATATGTGCCTAGCACATGATGCTTTTCAAGCTTAATTAGATCGTTAAATGCATCATTTTATATGATAAATAGCTTCCAATTGGTGTGAATGTGACTTATGTGCTTCAATGAGGTATTTTGGTCAAGATTGAATGATTAACAGGTGAATCAGCAACGAATTATGCAGAACAGAAGTGCCCGCGCCATCAGCGCCAAATCCGCGCCATCAGCGCCGCAAGCTCTGGAACCTGGCGCCATCAGCGCGAGGAGCGCCACCATCTCTGGAATCTGGCGCCTGGAGCGCCATGCCCGCGCCATTAGTGCCACGGTTTCTCAGCCAGCGCCATCAGCGCCGTTCCCGCGCTAGGAGCGCCACAGGTCGCAGAGTCTGCATAATGAGGGCAAAACAGAGATTTCACGAGCTACACTATAAATAACCAAAGCCTCGGCATTAGAGAGGAGCTTTTGGACGAAAATCATTACCAAAGGAGGAGAAAGAAGGCTTGGGAGCTGAGCTAGGGTTTGGGTGTGAGGGGAAGAGGGTTCTTCCCTCTTCCCTTCCTCTTCTTCCTTTGTACATATCATCAAGCATGCTTCTTTTTGTTGTACCAAGGCCATCCATGTTAGGTTTGGCTAGTTTCCTTTTATAGTTAGGGCAAATACTCTATGTAAATCTCATTTGGAATGGATTGAATGTTATTATTCCTTTATGCTATGTTATTTCATTACACGTTGCTTGAATCTCTTCATCTCTTTCTTAGACCTGATCAATCTAGGTAAGAGCTTAGAGCTAGGGTTTACAATAGGGATATTGGGGCTCTAGTCTTGGAACCAAGTGTGGTGACTTGTTTTACATCACCTAGGGATAGGGATGTAGGCTTGCAATCCTTTCTAGTGCATCACTTAATGCTTAACCTAATAAATGCTACTAAGGGATTAGGGTATTCAAAAGGGTTAAAGGGTTAATGTCAGGGATTAGGGCTTAACTATTATTGAATGAGGATGCATGATTGAGTAGCTAGTATAGATGAATGTAGTAAACGATCCATGTAAGAATGTCAGGAGCATGGGGTGTGGGTCTCCCTAGCTACATTAGCTTACGTTTGGTACAACCATTATCTATTTTGTTTATAATACCTTATGTTTATATTTAGCTTTTACATTTATTTTGTCCACACACATTTCTCTCATACCTTTTGTCATCCAACCTATAGATACGATTTATAATTTAATTGGTCAAACAATCCCCGTGGGAACGATAACTCTCTTATCACTTTATTACTTGAGCGACCGGTGCACTTGCCGAGTACGCAACACTTACTGTGCAAAGAATATGATTCACAAATCAAAGCAATATTGAGATAATGAGAAGAAAATAAAGATCAGCCACAATTTATACTGGTTCACTTCAAAAACTATGAAGCTACATCCAGTTTCTTCCACTCAACTCTAGAATGGAGTTCCACTATTACAAATATCTGTTCTTACAAGTTATTACAAAGCCTCTCTCTATCAACCCTAGATAAAGTTCAAAAATTTAAAACACTATTAGATTCTTAGAGACAACCCACTGAGAACACTACTTAGCAAACCCCCAGAGAAACTCTATCTCTAGATAACAAGCAAGAAACCCATTTACAATAGACAAATCACTACAGAAATTAAAAACAAATTTACAACTTCAAAGACTAAGGAAAGAAGTCACCTGATGATCCAATGAACAATATGCATATGAATGATTCACCAGGTTGAAGAAAGATTTACAGACTTAGAACATTCCTTTCCTCAAGCTTTGAAAACAAATTTTGCTTCACTTAATCAATCAATAACCCATATGAATTTTGGTGAAGTCAAGAACTTTGTGAACCCAGAAAAATCACTAATAGAATGTTAAGAATGCTTATGAATGCTCAGAATTCGAATTTCTCAAGTTAGTAACACAGCAGAGCAAATGGTTCTATTTATAACAGACTTCTAACTGAAAATAATCAATTATATGTGCTCCTGTAATCGATTTAGCATATGTAATTGATTAATTCAAGAATGTAATCGATTAAAGTGTTTAAGATTCGTTCTGGGTTTGAGCTATGAACATAATTGATCGAAGTCGTACTCGGTCAAATTAATACAATTAAATGCAGTACTAGGAAGTGACTCCTAGGTCGTCTCTCTAGGATCAATTGTCTGTGTTAAGGGATTAAACGTGTAATGGGGGGATTCTAACAGAATCCAAGAGTATATAAAATAAAACAGAAATACCAATTAATTGCAGTGATTAAACAAGTCAGACCTTTGAACAGATTGCGCCTTTAATATCCTCGGTTCACGAAAGATAATATATCCTAACTTAATCCTTGTTAGTCCAGATTAATCTACCAAGCGAAGATTAACCTAAAACTTCCTTACACGAATTAAGCAAACGCGAACCTCGTCAGGCCTAATCTCTCAGGATTAAGCAACCTGAGATTACTGAATCAACCAACTCAAAATCATTAAGCATGACTCTAATTCGAAAAGATACAGAACAGAGACCCAACAAGGAAGAACCAAGCAGAACAGAATTACAAGTACAGAGAACCTTCATTAAAGGTTTGCAATCTGTCCTAGGGTCCAACCCTAAGATTTAGCCTTCCATTAATTCGAAAATTGCAACAGAAACACGAATTGAATAGCAAACGAACATTAAACGAAACTAGAACAGAAACGAAATTCAAATGCAAAAACGAAACTTAACAATATGAAGAATAATCGATTACCTAATCACTGTAATCGATTACTTGAGCACGACTTTCATACTGAATGTGGTTTTTAATGATTTTAATCGATTAATTCGTGGTGTAATCGATTATTCCAGTAAGTTTATCAGATACAGAGCATTTTTAACAGCTTGATGCAAAGTCCCAAGGATTCAATCATACATGTGACATCTTGGCTTTCATTTATCATACAAAACACATATCAAACAGGCTAGTATATGTTACTTTCAACAAGAATACCTAGCATGTTTCTAAGTGTATAAAATCTCTCCCTTGGTAATGGTTTGGTGAATATATCAGCAAGTTGGTTATTAGTGTCAATGAACTCTACCTTGATATTACCTTTTTGAGCATGATCCCTAAGGAAATGATGTCTGATCTCAATATGCTTTGTCCTTGAATGCATTATTGGATTCTTTGATATGTTTATAGCACTTGTATTGTCACATAGCAGAGGAATTTCATTCATTTCAACTCCAAAGTCTTGCATTTCTCTTAGTAATCGATTAAGTCAGGGAGCTTCATAAAGCAGTTTGTACTATGTAATCGATTACTGTTTTTGGTAATCGATTAAATTCGCAAAGCATGTTTTGACACAAACATAGTATATAATCGATTACGACCTTCTGTAATCAATTAAGACAGAGAGTTCAATATTTCAATTTTAGCCTAGGTAATCGATTAATTCGATATTTAATCGATTACATTGTTCTTAGAAGGTTTTCCAGAAGGCATGAAGAACAAAATAATCGATTTCTATCTATATGTAATCGATTAAAACAACATAACCTTATTTTTCCAAAAACTTGGTTTTGAACTTGCCTTAATTATCAATTGCTTTTATATTAACACACAATCTAACAATCCTAAGTGAATGATATGAATGATATGCACACTAGATCATCAGAGACAGCTTCTTCCCTTTACAACAGTCACAAACTGATTTCCAAGGCTTCAAGGCATGTTGAAAGCACAAAATATCTGAGCTTGATTCTTTGTTCATCTTCAAGTGACTCCTTTTGAATCAACATTATGTACTAGTTCAAATTGATTTCCTGCACTAGTTTTCACCAACTTTAGTTTTTTTTTTCCTTTTAAATTTTATTGGTTCTGAAATGAGATGATTTTTTTTTTTATAGTTAACAAATTGATCAATTCCCAAATCCCAATCAAACAAGCCAGTTTGATTCCTTCGTTAAATCATTAATCTATATTAAAGGTGGAATTTCAATATTGATATGCCTTTCTTGGATTATAAGTTGATTGTATAAATTGTTATATCTATAACTTAAAACTATACTTATATATATATATATATATAAATTAAAGATAAATATTTTTTAACTGGGATGAATACTATAATTAGTCTATTAAAAAAATTATAGACAAATATATATATGACCATGTTTAGTATATCTATAGCACAAAGTAAAAGGTTTTGTTAAAACAAAAAAAAAATGTAGAAAACAATCGATGAGGAACAAAGGAAATAGTCAAATGCAAACATTCTCAGACACTAAGATAGATATAGATGATTTGTCCTAGTCCTCCATTTGATATGGTCTAAATTACAAAGCTAGAATTTTTTTATAGATAATAAATAATAATAACAATAAAAGGTTATATCTATAACTTATAGCTACAATCTTTTTTGAGCCTATTGTATCTAAAGTAAGTCTATATCTAGAGTCTAGTAATAAAAAATGTGTGACAAAAATAGTAAGAAACAAAAGGCAATAAAAAGTAATATTTCAAGAAAATTGTTAAAGAACATATAGTGTTAAAGGATTTTCATTATACCATGGGTCCTAAGCCTTCAATTTGTTACTATACCAATAAATTTCTTGACTAAATATACTTTATAAAGGTTATATTCTAGTGTTTTGGTTATATTCACATTTGTTTCGGTTGTATAACATTAATAACCCTATGAGATTTTGGATTATATCTCTATTTGATTGAGATTTTAGATTATTTGAAGGTTTTATAAATGGTAGATATTAATTGAAATTTTGGATTATATCTCGGTTGTTTTTAATTAAGTATATCCTATTGTTAATATTTTTCATTTATATTGCACATGTTGTCTTAGACAAATGGCAAATAAAAGTTGTACTGAAAGTGTCAATGTCTCAAGTCCTCTTCCACCACCTACTTATTCTCATTGTCTTATTAAACATGCACCTGCTGAAGCTCCACCACTATTAGAAAAAGCGCAAAAGGTTCCTACACAACACGGGCCAAAAGCTCAATCCTCACAAGTAAAGGTGCTAAAAAGAAAACCTACCAGAACTTCGTATAGTGTTTGGGTTCATTTTAATAGGGTAAATGATAATGCTTTTTGCAAGTATTGCTGCAAATCATACAAGGTTAATAGTTCTAAATATGGAACCACTAATTTGATAAGCATGTGAGAGATTGCCAGAAAAATCCTAATAGGAAGTTGATAAGAAACAAAAGACTATTGCTCTTAGAAATGGATGTGAGGGTGACCCTAATGTTGTTAGTATGAAACTTGTTGAATTCAATCAAGATCGGACTCTTATAGCACTTGCAAAGATGATAATTATAGATGAACTTCCTTTTAAATTTGTTGAAAATGAAGGGTTTGGGAAGAATATGGAAGAAACTCAGCCTTATTTTAAAATTCCTTCTCATGTGACTTTTACTAGATATTGCATTTTAGTGTTCAATAATGAAAAATAGAAGTTGAAATGCTTGTTGTCTACAAATTAAAAAATGGTTTCCCTTATAATTGATACATGAACATCAATCCAAAATGTGAATCACATGTGTGTGACAACTCATTATAATAATGAAGCATTTAGGTTGCATAAGAAAATATTGAAATATTGTTTGATTGTTGACCACAAAGGTGAAACCATAAGGATAACTTTAGAGAATTGCTTAAAAGAATGAGGGATTGAAAAAAAAATTGTGTAACAATGGATAATGCAAGTGATAGCAATGTAGCCATTTCATATTTAAGTAGAGGTATAAGTGTTTGGAATGGTCATACTTTGTTGAATGGAGAGTTCATGCATGTGCAATGTTCCACTCACAGTTTGAATTTTATTGTGAGTGATGAGTTGAAGGAAATTGACACATCAATTAGTAACATAAGGGATGCATGTAAGTTTGTGAGGTCTTCTCCAAATAGGTTGACAACTTCTAAAAAGTGTGCGAAGGAAGTTACTGTAAATGGTAAGACAATGTTAACACTTGATATGTCAACAAGGTGGAACTTCACTTATTTGATATTAGATGTTGCTGAATTTTGAACAATATTTTTATCGCTTTTAGTATGTTGAGGTTGCATACGTGTTCACTCCTCTTACTAGTGAAGGAGGATGTCCTAAAGAGGTTGACTAAAAATGTGTTTGTGCTTTTGTGAGTTTTTTTTGAAGATTTTCTATGATGCAACTCTTTCTTTTTGTGGTTCATTGCATGTTACAACTAACAGTTTCTTTAAGATGTTGGTTAAAATTTAGAAATGTCTAAACCAGTGGAGGCACAATAATGATCCAATGATACAAAAGATAAAAACTAATATGCAATTGAAGTTGAATAAGTATTGGGAGAGTGGTTAGATCAACCATTTTTTGTTTGTTGTTGCTTTTCTTGATTCACAAAACAAATTTGAATATATTGAATTATGTTTTAAGAAAATGTATGGTGTTAAGAAAATCAAAGACATGATGATAAAATTGGATGATCTCAGAAAAAATTATTTGCGGAATATACAATACAACATCCCATTTCCATTGACGGTAGTACTTCTAGTACTTTAGCTTCAATCATTGCCTCAACAACTAATGCAAACAATGGTGATGAGGATGAGGGCTGGGACAATCAATTTAGATTGAAAATGAAGAAAAAAATGGTGAAGAGAAAATAAATGAGTTCAAAAGGTATTTGGAGGATGACATTGAAGAATACAACCCTAGATTTGACATTTTGGCATGGTGGAAAATGAAAGCAACCAAATATCATGTTCTTTTTTTTCATGGCTATAGATATACTTGCCCTTCTAATGTCTACTGTGTCATTTGAGTCCTCATTTAACATAGGAGGTCGAGTACTTGATCCATTTCGTAGTTGCTTGAGTTCCACTACGGTTGAAGCTTTGATTTATGCCCAAAATTGGCTTAAAACTAGTAAGCAAAATGTTAATGATTTGTGAGTTAAATTAGATGAAACAAAAAAGATTGAGTCAAGTATGAAAACTCCTAGTTTCTTTTTTTTTTCATTTGTTTACAATATTTTGTTCTAATGATACTTTTATTTTTATTTTTAGAGTTGTATGGTTTAACTTTAAATACTACTAATGTTGGGACTAATACTAGGACTATTATTGGGATATCTAGTATTGGGGGTTAAGACCACTAGTTCTTAAGGTAATATTCTCACTACTTTAAATATAATGGCTATATGAGAAAGGAACTATTGGATATTTAACAAACATGTAAAATGTGTGTCTTATTTATTTGAATTTTGTTATTGATACATACTTGCAAGGAGTGTGATCTGACATTATGGTTGTCCAACATTGCAGTGTTTAAGCAACTATCCAACATTGGATCCTATGGTTTTCCAAGTCTAACAAATTGCACTATTTTCAATTTTACTTTGTATTATTAGACTATTAGTGTTTGCTATCCAACAAACTGCATTATTGTTTGTATCACTATTGTTGGGTGTATGAAGTACTTATGAGAAACACCCTCAAAGTGGTGAGATATATTATGTCTTGGACAAATTGACTATGGACATGAAGGATGTGAGTTATATATAAGTCATAAAAAATTTCAAATTTTTTAAAAAGTCCATTTGAGACTAGTATATACTTATTATTCAATTTGTATTAATTTTTGCAAAATAAATTTATTTTTAAAATGTTGTGAACTAATTGACCCAACCTAACACATTCATGACCAAGTGGTTTGAGTTAAGTTTGGTATAAAATTTGTCAAATCCAACCTAATATAACCCAAAAATTTTATTGGGTTGGATCATTGGTTTAGCCAAACCCGCCCCAACCAAACCCGTGTACACCCCTAGTTAAGGTAACGCACGACAAATTTGAAAAATAATAGGAATACTTCACAACAACCAAGAGGGAGGGTGAATTGGTTGAACCTTGGTATTTTAAAATCAAATTCAAATCAGAGTTTCAGGATCTTTATCACTTTTAAAACCAAGAAACCTTTTTACTCAATCAAATAGCTCAGTCCAAGAATCAATAGATCAAAACAGAACTTGTTGAAAAATGAATGTGATTCAAAGAATTAAAGACAATGAATTTGATGAGAATAGAAATAAGAACACAAGCAATTTATACTGGTTCACTTCAACTTATGAAGCTACATCCAGTTTCTTCTAATTCACACTGAATTAGAGTTCCAATATTATAAAATATTCTTACAAGCTTTTACAAGAACCTCCCTTTTATCAACCCTATATAAAGAACAGAAATCCAAAACCCTATTAGACTTCTAAGGAGAAAGATCCAGAGAACACTACTCTGATCTTTAAGCTAGAGAACCCTTCTCTAGTCCCAAGCTTTAAGAACCCAATTACAATAGTCAATTACAACACAATTTGTAAACATAATTACAATCAATGAGTTAAGGAAAGAAACAACCTGATGATCCAGTGAATGACATACACATGAATGAACAATTCAGGTAGAAAGACAAAAAACAATCTCAGAACATCTTCTTCCTTAACCTTTGAAAGAAACTTCTTGCTTTAAAGAATCACTCAAAAACCCATGAATGTTTTAGTGTAAGCAAGAACTCATGGAATCCAGAAAAATCACTTAGAAAGTGTTTAGAAAGCTTGCATATGCTCAGAATACGAATTGATCAAGTTACAAAACAAGTTGAGCCATGGTTCTATTTATAACAAACTTTTGTAACTGTCAGTAATCGATTAAACGCGCCATATAATCGATTATTTTCTCATGTAATCGATTAAATCAATCTGGTAATCGATTAAAGTGTTCAACACAATTTCTGGACATGAGCAACGAGCAAAATAATCGATTATTCCGTCTTGTAATCAATTAAGACAGTAAGCTTCAAAATATCAAAATACACTATGTAATCGATTACGAATTCTGGTAATCGATTAAACCAGGAAGCTTTATAAAATAGAATGAACTATGTAATCGATTACGACATGTGGTAATCAATTAAAGTAGCAAATCTTGTAAACATATACACATAGTGTAATCGATTACTAAATTTGATAATCGATTAAGACAGGAAGATGGCTTTTTCATTTTAGCCTGTGTAATTGATTACAACACTTTGGTAATCGATTCTTCCAGCACTGCTTAAAATCATGTATAGCAATGTAATCGATTACTACCCATTGGTAATCGATTAAAGTGTTTATCAAGGCAGTTGATATGAAAACAAAGGTCAAATAATCGATTATTCCAATAGGTAATCGATTACATTGTTCTTGAATGGTTTTCCAGAATGAACTAAGAACAAAATAATCGATTATACCTTTAAGGTAATCGATTACAAAAGTAAAAAAAAAATCTTTTTCCAAAAACCTTTGATTCAAATTAAAACCTTGGTTGATTGTTAAAAGCTTTGTTTGATTTTCATGAAAAGCACTTAGTTAAATCTATGAATGAATGCATGGATCAATCAGATAGCTTTCCTTTTACATAAAATTCCAAGTCTTCAAGCATGTTCGAAGCTCAAAACTAATTCTTGTATCAAAAACTTCCAATCTTCATGAAGCTCCCCCTGTATTCAACAATATCCCCCTTTATGACTTTAAACATGCCAAATTCTTGATTGACCAATTGTTGAACTTTATAAATGAAATTGACCACGGAAGACTTTGAATTTTCATACCTGAAATTTTACACTTTTTTTACAAAGACCAAGTGTTAATATAATAACCATGGGTTTTAAAGCTTAATTTTGGGGTTTTGCTGTGAGCCACGCCAGGAGCGTGGGAAGTGGCTCAGAAATGCAAATTTCACTGGGAAGCCACGCTGGTGGCGGGGAGGCCACGCTGGTGACGGGGAGGCCACGCTGGTGGCGAGGAGGCCACGCCAGGGGCGTGGAAAGTGTCCCAGAAATGTGTTTTCCTCTGACACTCCACGTCGGTAGCGTGGGAGTCACGTCTGGGCCTATAAAAGGCCCAGAAGCCTGAAAAGCTGGTCATTTTTCTTCCCTTCTTCTTCTTCCTTCGTCCAGACCTCCATTAGAGCTGTTTCCAAGCTTTCTAGGACCCTATTTGAGAGCCTAAACACCTCCCTTTGACCTTTGAGTGTGAGAGAAACCTATTGAAGCTTGAATCCTTCAATTTTCCGCTCTTGAAACCCTTTTTGAGTGAAGAGTGATTTCTCAGAGGAAAAGCTCAGAGAACTTGAGATTGGCGAAGACCCACGACGTATAAAGGACACAGAAGCTCAAGGAAGCTGTCCTGAGACCTTTAGAGTCACCACTAAGGTAAGAAACTCAAGTTTCTCCGTTTGATTTTGATCCTAGGGGGTTTTATGAATAGTGACCCATATGAGCTGGGGCTAGAATTAGCTCAGGGTCCTGTAGAGAAACTTGTTTAGAGCGAGGTATAGATGAAGGATGTAACACCCCGTAGGCCTCCGACGTGTTATCATTAATAATATCAGATTAGCGTATAAAATATCAAGTAATCAGCTCAGCGGAAACATATGATCGTTTTCTTGATACATTATATATGGAAACACATAACAGAACCGTAAAATCACGCCCCTGCTGATCCAGTTTATCAAAAACACATGATAAGACAGATAACAAAGCT
>PYAF01004761.1:372770-387785 GCA_007407185.1 Glycine tomentella
TCGGTTCAAACGCAATTATATGTCGTGGGTAAGAGTTTAGGCTAGTGTCTGAGGTCCTAGGAAGCTCGGAAACACCTCTAATGGAGGTCTGGACGAAGGAGCAAGAAGAAGGGAAGAAATGCCCTGTTTTTTTTCGAAGGTTTGGGCCTTTTATAGGCCTCTGCGCGACTCCCACGCCTCAAGCGTGGGCTCCCACGCCCCAGGCGTGGCTCTCCAGTGAAAATTTCATTTCTGAGCTGGTTCCCACGCCCCAGGCGTGGACCCCCACGCCCCAAGCGTGGAACCTCAGAAAACCAAAAACAAGGCTTAAAACGCATGGTTATAACAAAGGATTAGCTTTCAGTTTTTGATTTAGATAACTTTGAATATTGGCTCTGTGGCTTGTATGTGTGGCTTGTGTGATAAGTCACTTATGGTTTTGGAGCCATGCCAGAGCCTTGATTATGCTTGTATTGAGCCTGAGAGGCTAGTGGAATGGTGCTGTGGTTAAGTTTAAGCCATTCCAGTGAGTTCGAACCTTGAGGCTACTATGAGTCTATGTTATGGTAAATGAGCTGTATTGAGTCTGTGATGACTCAGGTGATTTGTATGCAGCCATTATGGACCTTGTATGGTCTGTGAGAAGCCTAGTGCAGGCTTGATCTGATTGAACCCTAGGATAGGGGAATTTTGCTATGTTATGATCTGTAATTGAATGCTTGTAGCTTGGTTTTGATATGAGACTGCATATGCCTTGTTTAGGGCTTGATTTTGAAACTGTTGGTGCCGGGAGCCACAGACCAGGGAAAGAACTACAGAGTGAGCCTTTGACAGGTATGTTCAATGCCCTTGGGGATGAATTCCCATCTTGTGTGCCACACCACACTCCAGGGGAGTGGTGGTCATTTCATGATGCATGCATTGGTAGTTGCATCCTCATAATGATATATGTATGCATCTGTGCTTGATTTGTGATGTGATATGACTGTGATAGATCTGTTGGCCAATAGATAGATATGGACCTCCCTAGGAGATGATGGTTTCCTCCTAGCATGGCTGGCTCTTGGTTGAGGTAGCTCCTAGGGGATTGATTCCCACAGGCCAGGGGACTAGAAGTTGAGGTAGCTCCTTCTATTCTCGGAGGTACCATATATTGTGCATCCATGCGAAGGGTTGGCACCCAATGGGATGGCACAGGTGTGAGTTCCGGACTCTCACTGATATAGGCGTTCAGGTAGCTCCGCCAGGCGTTGAGGCAGCTCCGCCATGTTTGTATGCTATGCTTATGTTGTTATGAGGGCCAGGCCAGTGGGCCAATTACTTGTGATTGCCTGATGTATGTGTTATGGAAGTGGGCCAGGGTGGAGGAGAAGCCTCCATGGACCCTGAGCTTACTGAGATTTGTTATCTCACCCCGTGTGGGGATTTATGCTTTTCAGGTGACTCTTCCGGACGAAGAGAGCAGTCTCAGGGCAGGAGGCCCGAGTAGAGACGTTTCTGCTTGGCTGATAGCAGCAGATGGAGCTTGTAGGCTCATTTTTTATTATTTTGATTATATGTTGTACCCTTGAGAAGGGATGGTGTGTGTGTACACCTGATGATTGTATAGTTCTGTATACCCTCTGTGAGGGCAGATATTCTTTTGTATCACACGATGTGGTGTGAGTTCTGATGTATATGTTTGTACATAACTAGTTATGACATGTATATGAGATCTTTCTCCTGAGTATCGATGTTGTATATTTGATAAAATCTGCCTAAGTCTTGTAGTTATCTGTCCTTATGATTATGTTATGCGAAACTGGATCAGCAGGGGTGTGCCAAATGTGCCTTGTGTGTGAATTTTATGTGATTTGTTTTATTCCATATATAATGAATCAAGAAAAGCGATTATGTGCTTCCGCTGAGTTTTATAAACTATGTTTTAAGCGCTAATCTGATATTAATAATGATAACACGTCGGAGGCCTACGGGGTGTTACAGTTAAAGCATCTGATTCCTTTTAATCATCATTCACATGTATTCTGGGTATAATTGATTCATTTTAAACATTCAGCTCCCCCTAAATTTCATAATCTATTCAAGTCAAATTTTGGGCAAAATTTGAAACAAAAAAATAGGGGCAAACAGAGTAGTATGCAGAGCATGCCAAAATTCAATCATTTCTCCCCCTATTTGGCTTGTTAAAGTCAAAAACATAAAGAGCAGAACGGATAATTGAAATGGAAACATAATGGAAGTTTCATATAACCATTGGGAGCCATTACAAAGTGAAATTAAAACACAAAGTTAACAAAATAAAAAACAAAGCATAAAAACTTAAAGAAACATAGGCTTAGAATTCTGCAGATGCATTACCTGTTATATTTGCTTCTATTGTATCTAGCCTATCCCTAATTTCTCCTAAGGATTCATTAGTTTCAGCCTTAAAATCTTTTTGCATCTGGATCAAGTTGTCCATCTTCTGCAGCATAAGAGATTCAAATTGAGAATACAAGGGCTGTTGTGGATCCCTTTCTTCATCTTCAGAATCTGCCACTTGATCACCATCAGCAACAGCAGCAGGAGGAGGATCCTGTGGTTGGCCTGCCATTACCCAGCCTTGAGGTGTCTTTTGCATTCCCAGCTTTGTAAGGTGTTTTTTTATGAGGTTGTTGCTGGAATTGGTATGGTCCACAACCTCATTATTCACATCAATGTTGAAGTGATCAATGAACCTTGAAACTAAGATAGGATAAGGGAAAGGGTAATTGACTAGCCTCTTAGATTTGAGCATGATTTCCTCAAATATAAGAACTCAATTCATGGGAATAGAGTTCTTTAGACCATACACTAGTTGTAGGTCTTCATCTGTGGCCTAGGCATGATTAGTGGCCCTAGGGGTTATCACATAAGTGATGATATAATGGAGCAGCCTATCCTCAGGATTCATAGGACCAGTACCTAATCTGTTCCTAAGTTGTATGTGGGGTCATGAAGCATCTCCTTATAGGTGTCTAATTTGTTGTACCCCTCAGGTTCTTCATCAAATTTTCTAGCCCCCTCACATATCACTCCAGCAACTGATTCCCAGACATCATGGGTGATTTCCATAGTAACTGTAACACCCCAATATTTTCATGCAATTATTCAAGCCAATACTAAAGATTTGTGATATTTGATCAGATGATTTTGTGTGAAATATTAGTTAGCAATATTACAAAAATATGGGAAGAATAATGACCATATTATCCTTCCTATAAAATAGAAATTACAAAATACCCTTAGGATGACAATTACATAAATACTCTTGAACATTTTAGCAATGACGATTATGTCCCTAGGGTGAATGGTGAAATTACCATAATACCCTTCAGGCCAAAAATGACCAGATACCTTTAGAGGCTTTGTGGGAACCTGATAAAAGGATAACGTACTCTCAGCTGACAGGATATCCAAATAGTTTGTGACAAGAAACTTTAAGATAAAATTTCTATGAATTTTACAAAGTAACAACTTTGAAGCTTTATTTAGAAGAATTCAAATATTAGAAAAATATGAAAAAATGATAAATAGAATCTAGAGAATTTTTTCTAAATTGTAAGATGTATAGATCTATTTAATAAAATGGTTTAGTAATTTTGATGATCAAGAATAATACAGACCAATCAAAATTAAAATAAGAACAGTCTTGTAGGCAAGGATGTGTATCATTTGGTATAGATTGCTTGTCAGAAATTTTAAACTATCATTGGAGACAATTTTTGAAGATATCTAGAGTTCTATTATTTCATATGATTTTTAGGAGAAAGAATTAAAATTAAAATTAACTTCCTACAAGAAAATGCCATGTGGAAATCATAAATGGAAGTAGATTTTTCCTTAACACCAAAAATGACATGTAATGGCTTAAAAGGAAGAAAAATTCCCTTCCTTCCCCTTAGGCTTGCAAGTCCACGTGAATGAAGAGTGTGGAAGAGGCAAGAATCTTCATGAATAGCCACTTGTAAAGGGAGCCATGTGATGAAAACAAGTGTTAAGACACTTGTATGGTATAGGTTAAGCTTAAGAAGATTTTTCTTAAAAAGTAAAAAGTCATCATTTAAAATAGTTACAATTCAATGGAACAAGAAGTAATTAAGTTAGAATGAAACTAAATGAAGGTAATTTAGTTAGAATGGAACTAAATGAAGGTCATTCAGTTAGGAAGGGCAAAAATGTCCTTAAATATTAAATTATTTCCTAAACACTATATAAAGGGGGGGGGAACCTAAAATGCACATCACTTTCAAGCCATTCTCTCTACCAAATTCACGTGTAACTCTCCCTTTCATATCCCTCCCATCCTTTCATTTTCAAGCCTAAATCAAGTTAGAAAGTAAACCCCACCATAGTGAAGCATCACGTGAAAGCTAGGAGAAGCTAGGGAAAGTGTGACAAGCTTTGAAAAACAAGGTATGCATAGGAGAGTTTATGCTAAATATAGTTTAAGTGTTACTTTGTTTAAGTATGTATAGAATTTCATAGAATTTCATCTATTTCTATAAAGAACAAAGTTTGCACACCATGTGTTTGATGAAATGCAATTAAAGATAGTTTAAGTGTTGTTCCATTTAAATAAATGGTTGGAATTCTTGTGTTGTTGAATGTTTCTATGAATTTTTATGAAGTTTAAATATTGTTAAGTGTTCTATAGATTTCTATGAACTTCATATGTTTTCTATGAAACTTTGTACATGGATATTATATGGAGTTCTGTACTGGATTTATATTGAACCTTTGATTAAAGCATGTGAGATATAAATTGAAGATTGATGTTAAAATAAGAAGAGAATCGATCTTATATGTCTCATATGCATGTGCCCAGCGGGGGTTAGTCCGCGTTATTACCTCGAGAGGAGGTGTGTCAGATAGTTATAGGAACTGAGTACGAGCGTTCAGACAATGAGGAGTCTGAGCTGGGGGGTGCTTCGGCACTGGGGAACTCATGCCACCCATGATGATCACATGTAGTGTGGGTGACCTTCCTGTGCACCACTGTGACACCTTGACTGATAGTGTAAGTTCTGGACCATTGGACTGGGGCTATCATGACTATTGGTACCAAATAATAAAAGATAAAGAGAGTCATGCATCATATAAACAGAGAATCATGCATCATATTCTATGAATGTTATTATGACCATCTATGAATATATTCTTTTACTTAAACTGTGTTTATCATAAATTTACCTTGTATTTTGTGTCTGTGGTTGACACCTGCTATGACCTCAATTTAATTGGGCGAGTAGAGGAACAGTAAAAGACTAGCAAGCTGATGGATTTGGTGGAAGATGTTTGGAGATGTTTTGTGGCAGATGCTTTGTTATGTTTGTAACATTTTAGTTATTTGTACTATGTACTGGAACTCATATCTGTATGTGTTATATCGGACTTTTAAATATTAATTAGTAAAAATAAAACCTTTTGAGATCGATCATTAGTAAACAAAGTTTGAGGTTTTATTTGCAAAATAAAAAGAGTTTTCAGTAAAAATAAATAAATCACGATGAAAAAAAAAATTAGGCGTTACAGTAACACCCTTAACATTGGAAATCATGGTCCTATTCATAGACCATTTAGCACAGGTATAAAATACTTTTACCAAATTAGGGTAAAAAGTACCCTTCATTTCCAAGAATCTCTTGAGACCTTGGGCCTCTAGGTATGCAGGGAATTGGAATCCTTCCCTTATAAACCAGTTCAAGTCTAGGTATTTGGGTGAGGCTACAGGTTTATGGCATTGAACTGTAAATAGTTCATCTTGTCAGACTCATTGGAAAACCATAAGTTTATCCTATTTGGGGGTGGAGGAGGAGGAGGATTGGATGATGATTCTCCAACCTTTCTTTTTGAGGATCTAGCATGTTTCAGTGTAGGGTTAGAGATGTTTTAGAGAGGTTTAGACATAGGAAAAACTTAGAAAAATATCAGAGAGAGAAGAGACTAAGGTGCAGTGTTTTTCAATGAAGCAAGGCACTATTTATAGGCTTGATTGATGCTTCTAACGTCCTTATTTTTGAAAATATAGCTGTTGGTGATAGTTAAGACACTTCAGTGACCTTGGATTTCATTTAGATTTGGTTGGGCAGTTTCATTTCCAGAGAAAAAGCTGTCAGAAAACGCACAACAAACTAAATAATCAATTAATTACTTATGGTAATCGATTATTTTGCACATTTTGAACACTGAAATAACACGGAATAATCGATTATCCTGTAAGGTAATCGATTATTTGGTAACCAGTCTGAGGTAGAACATGACTTGTAATCGATTATAGGCTAATGTAATCGATTATATCAGAATTTTGGGAATTAATTCAAGTATTAGAGCTTATGTAATCGATTATCCCGAATGGTAATCAATTACTCCAGTGAAACATTTAAACCAAAAAACACATTTTGTTCATGGTAATCGATATCCCGATACGTAATTGATTACTCCAGGAAGAATCGGTTTTTCAAAACAAATAATAATTGATTACAAGATTGTTGTAATCGATTACTTAAGCTCAATTTGCACAAATAATGTGGATTTTAATGAATTTAATCGATTAACCCGTAGTGTAATCGATTATTACAGTAAATTTATCAGAAAATAGAACATTTTACAGATCAACACGAATTTTTGGTTATTTTAGTGATGAAGGCTGCAATGAAGTTCAATTTAGCATGGAAAGGCACACTTTAAATAGCCTAGCATATATTGTATTCATGAAGAATACCTAGCATGTTTCTAAGTGCATAAAACCTATCTCTAGCCAATGGTTTGGTGAATATATCAGCTAGTTGGTTATGAGTATCAATGAAATCAACTTTGATATTACCTTTTTGAACATGATCTCTGAGAAAATGATGCCTTATCTCAATGAGCTTGGTCCTTGAATGCATTATTGTATTCTTTGATATGTTAATAGCACTTGTGTTGTCACATAGCAAAGGTATTTCTTTCAGTTCAACTCCAAAATCTTGCATTTGTTGCTTCAACCATAGGCTTTGTGCACAACAACTTCCAGCTGAGATATATTCAGCTTCAGCAGTTGACAAAGCAACACAAGATTGTTTCTTGCAATGCCATGAGATCAATGAACTTTCAAGAAGATGACAAGTGCCACTTGTACTTTTTCTATCTAACTTGCAACTTGCTAAGTCAGAATCAGAATATCCAACAATATTAATTGAAGCACCTTTGGGATACCAAAGACCAACTTTTGGTGTAGCCTTGAGATATTTAAGGATCCTCTTGACTGCTGTAAGATGAGACTCTTTGGGATTTTCTTGATATCTTGCACACAAGCAAACACTTAGCATTATATCAGGTCTACTAGCTGTCAAGTATAACAAAGATCCAATCATTCCTCTGAACTTTGACTCATCAACCTTCTTTCCATTTTCATGTGAATCAAGATATGTTGATGTTGCCATTGGAGTTGCGGCATCTTTGCTTTTCTCCATTTCAAACTTCTTAATTACTTCAAGGCAATATTTGGATTAATTGAGAAATGTTCCATTCTTCATTTGTTTCACTTGAAGTCCAAGAAAGAATGTTAATTCTCCCATCATTGACATTTCAAATTCTTTCTGCATAGCTGAGGAAAATTCCTTACATAGCAAATGATTAGTAGAACCAAAAATTATATTATCAACATAAACTTGAACCAATAAAGTATCATTCTCATGCCTTTTAATGAACAAGGTTTTGTCAACATGGCCCCTTGTGAAAGATTGTTCAAGCAGAAATTTGCTTAGTCTTTCATACCATGATCTAGGAGCTTGTTTCAAACCATAAAGGGCCTTTTTGAGTTTAAAAACATAGTTAGGATGTTTGAAATTAGTAAAACTAGGAGGTTATTCAACACATATATCCTAATAAGATGAAGATCTTTATTCAATCCAATGATCTAGGTGCAAGGATTAAGGGACAATATATGACTGAAGCTAAACAAAGGAGGTTTGTTTAAAGAGGCACCTTCCTTGAAGGTTATTTGTGAAGTATTCATTTTTGAAAAAAAAATAGTGATATTGATTAACTTTCAAGAACCAGCTCTTGATGTCAATTATAAAATATAGGAACACTTCACACTTAACCAAGAGGGGGTGAATTGGTTACGTTTGGTAAATTAAAAATTTTCTTAAACAAAATCAGAGTTTTTCCCTTAGGATCTTTATCACTTTTGAAATCAAGAATCCTTATTCAATCAAATGTTCAGTCCAAGGTATCCAACAACTCAAAATTGAACTGATAAGCAAAATAAGACAATCAAAATGAATAGAATATAATCAAGAAAGAAATTAAGATCAAGGCACAAAAGATTTATACTGGTTCACTTCAAACAGTATGAAGCTACATCCAGTTTTCTTCCACTCAACACTAAAATGGAGTTCCACTATTGCAATTTTCTGTTCTTACAAGTAATTACAAATTCTTTCTTTATCAACCCTAGATAAAGTTCAGAAATCTAAAACACTATTAGATTCTTAGAGACAACCCCACTGAGAACACTACTCAGCACAACCCCTAGAGAAATCCTATCTCTAGTTTACATGCAAGAAACCCAATCACAATAGACAAAGAATTACATCCAAAATCAAAACGAAAATAATAGAAAGATTAAGGAGAGAAACAACCTGATGATCCAATGATTATCAATGCATCTGATGGATTAAACACAGGTTGAATGAACAAATTGAATCAGCTTCCCTTAATCTTGAATGAAGTCTTGCTCAAGATTGACTCACAAACTCATGATCAATGTTGTAGTAGAGCAAGCATGTAAAAACACTTTGAAAACACTTAGAAAGGCTCTTAGAATTGTTTTTTGGCTCAATGGCTATCAGTATTCTTCGTTTTAAAATCAACCAAAGTGATTTCTTATTTATAACAGAAAAACGTAACAGAAATAATCGATTAAGACGTGCCAAATAATCGATTGTTTTGCTTATGTAATCGATTATTCCAAGACTGTAATCGATTAAAATGTTCATAAGCCTTTCTGGAATTTTTATAACAGAGCAAATAATCGATTATCTCGTCTTGTAATCGATTAAAACAGAAGATCCATGTTTTTCAAAATACACTAAGTAATCGGTTACTGGAAATGGTAATCGATTAAAGCAGAAGCCATAGCCTTTCTGATTATACTGTGTAATCGATTACAACCTCTAGTAATCGATTAAAGCAAAGAGTGGCTATTTTAAGATAAGCCTATGTAATCGATTACAGTATATTGGTAATCAATTATCCCAACATTTCTTAAAATACATATTTAAGCATGTAATTGATTACTACTCATAGGTAATCGATTAAAACAGTCAACAAGGCAGTTTCTAAAAAACCAAAGGTAAAATAATCGATTAATTCGATATGTAATCGATTATAATGTTCTTGAAAGCTTTTCCAGAATAATTGAAGAACAAAATAATCGATTAATATGATATTGTAATCGATTAAAGCAGCAAGACATTTTTCCAAAAACCTTTGAAACAATTTTGAAACTTAACCATTTTATGAAAGCCTTGTGATTTTATTAAACCATTTTAAGTTATTTGTGAATTAGAATGAATGCAATGCTTTAGGATCATCAGAATTGCTTTTCTCTTATATTTTATCCTAATTAATCTCCAAGTTGTCCTTTGCATGTTTGGAAGCTCAAAACTTGAAACTTGAATCAATCTTTGCTCATGCTTCAAGCATCTCCCCCTGAATTCAACATAAGTGACATATCCTCCATCTTTAAGTGTTAACTTTGTAAGCATGGACATGTCTCCAGTCATACGTCTAGAGCATCCACTGTCAAGGTACCATGTTGAGGATCTAGCTCTTAGACATACCTGCAAAAATCAAATCAATTTACAAAGGAATGTACCCAATTAAGGTTGGGTCCATAGGGGTTAGCATTTTTCTTTTTCTTTGGAATCCAAATGCAATCTCCATTTGGCACATAAAATCTCCTAGCATAGCATTTGTATGATGTGTGTCCCTTTTCCATACAATAGTTGCAAATGACAGATTTTGATATTTTTCTAAAAACTGCATTTTGATTGATCCTTGAGTTTTTATACCACTTTTGATTCTTCTGTTTTTTAGGCACAAATACAGTTTTTCCAAATGATTTTGAGCCTTGTTTGTACCCCAAACCAGAAGTATCTCCAGCATATTTTTGCACACTCAACATTTCAGCCAAGTTGTATTTTCCTTTGTAAAGCTTTCTCAAGAGATCAATTAAATCACTGTTTTTGGATAAAAGTAACATATACTTTTCTCCTTGACTCTTTTGTAATCATCAAAATCTTTTTGAAGGGAGTTATACTTGTCAACATTTGTACAGGAAGAGGCACATACACATCCATTCAAATTGTAACTTGAAACAAGTTTTTCACTTTCTTCTTTCAAGTTGCAAATCTCAGTTTTTCACTTGAAACAAGTTATTCCTCTGAGCTTGTTATTAGATTTTGCTAGCTTTTGGGCTTCCTTTCAGAATTTACCTCATCTCCATCACTTGATAGATCATCATCATCTTAATTGATAGTGGAGGTGAGACACGTGTTGGCTTCTTCATTTTCAGTTGAAGATTCTGAGGTAGTTGACTCATTATCTTCCCAAGCTATGTAGGCTCTTTTAGCTTTCCCTTCCTTCCTCATCTTGTTCTCTCCTTGTTGCTTTTTCAAGTAGATTGAATATTCAGATTTGATGTGGCCAGGTTTACCACATTCAAAGCATGTAAAATTGTTGTCAATCTTGTTGTTGCTGGTGTTATTGTTGTTCTTGTTCTTGTTGGTTTTAGTGAACCTTTTGTTCTTGTTTTTCCTCAAGAACTTGCTGAACTTTCTGACAACTAAGTTCATGTTGTCTTCTTCTCATCACTTGTTTCTTCCTCTTTTTCAGCTTTTGAAGTTGCAGATTTTAATGCAATGCTTCTGTTTTTCTTTTCTGCATCTTCAATACAAGTTAGTTGAGACATTTCAAGCTCATATTCAAGTAGCTTACCAAATAGTACTACCATGGACATCTTTGATAGATCTTTCGATTCCTTGATTGCTGTCACCTTTGGTTGCCAAGGCCTTGTTAGACACTTCAAGATCTTGATGTTTAATTCTTCAGTATCAAAGACCTTTCCAAGATCCAATAGATGGTTGACAATATGAGTGAATCTTGTCTGCAGTTGAGAAATGCTTTCATTGGTGTTCATCTTGAACATCTCATACTCATGGATCAAAGCATGTTTCCTTGATCTCCTAACTTCTTCAGTTCCTTCATGAGTAATTTCCAGCATCTCCCACATTTCTTTTGCACTCTTGCATCTCACTGTTTTGAAAAATTCATCAGAGGAAAGTGCAGAGGTGATCATATTTTTGGCTTTAAAATCATATTGAGCAACCTTTTGTTCAGCTTCAGTCATCTCATCCCATTCTTTGGGAATCAATTCATTGGTAATAGTTTTCTTTGAAATAAAAGGACCCTTTTCTATAGCATTCCAAGCACCTGGGTCATTTGATTAAATAAAGATTTTCATTCTATTTTTCCAAAAACTGAAATGTTCCCCTTCAAACATAAGAGGTCTGTTTAAAGATGCACCTTCCTTGAAGGTTATTTGTGAGGTATTCATTTTTCTTTTTGAAGAAAACTAGTGATCTTGAATAACTCTCAAGAACTAGCTCTTGATGCCAATTGAAAATAATAGGAATACTTCACAACAACCAATAGGGGGGGTGAATAGTATGAACCTTGGTATTTTAAAATCAAATTCAAATCAGAGTTTCAGGATCTTTATCACTTTTAAAACCAAGAAACCTTTTTACTCAATCAAATAGCTCAGTCCAAGAATCAATAGATCAAAACAGAACTTGTTGAACAATGAATGTGATTCAAAGAATTAAAGACAATGAATTTGATGAGAATAGAAATACACACATAAGAACACAAGCAATTTATACTGGTTCACTTCAACTTATAAAGCTACATCCAGTTTCTTCTAATTCACACTGAATTAGAGTTTCACTATTATAAAATATTCTTACAAGCTTTTACAAGAACCTCCTTTATCAACCCTAGATAAAGAACAGAAATCCAAAACCCTATTAGACTTCTAAGGAGAAAGATCCAGAGAACACTACTCTGATCTTTAAGCTAGAGAACCCTTCTCTAGTCCCAAGCTTTAAGAACCCAATTACAATAGTCAATTACAACACAATTTGTAAACAGAATTACAATTAATGAGTTAAGGAAAGAAACAACCTGATGATCCAGTGAATGACATACACATGAATGAACAATTCAGGTTGAAAGACAAAAAACAATCTCAGAACATCTTCTTCCTTAACCTTTGAAAGAAACTTCTTGCTTTAAAGAATCACTCAAAAACCCATGAATGTTTTAGTGTAAGCAAGAACTCATAGAATCCAGAAAAAACACTTAGAAAGTGTTTAGAAAGCTTGTGTGTGCTCAGAATACGAATTGATCAAGTTACAAAACAAGCTGAGCCATGGTTCTATTTATAACAAACTTTTATAACTGTCAGTAATCGATTAAACGCGCCATATAATCGATTATTTAACTCATTTAATCGATTAAATCAATCTGGTAATCAATTAAAGTGTTCAACACAATTTCTGGACATGAGCAACGAGCAAAATAATCGATTATTCCGTCGTGTAATCGATTAAGACAGGAAGCTTCAAAATATCAAAATACACTATGTAATCGATTACGAATTCTGGTCATCGATTAAACCAGGAAGCTTTATAAAATAGAATGAACTATGTAATCGATTACGACATGTGGTAATCGATTAAAGCAGCAAATCTTGTAAACATATACACATAGTGTAATCAATTACTAAATTTGGTAATCGATTAAGATAGGAAGATGGCTTTTTCATTTTAGCCTGTGTAATCGATTACAACACTTTGGTAATTGATTCTTCCAGCACTACTTAAAATCATGTATAACAATGTAATCGATTACTACCCATTGGTAATCGATTAAAGTGTTTATCAAGGCAGTTGATATGAAAACAAAGGTCAAATAATCGATTATTCCAATAGGTAATCAATTACATTGTTCTTGAAAGGTTTTCCAGAATGAACTTAGAACAAAATAATCGATTATACCTCTAAGGTAATCGATTACAACAGTAAAAAAAAATTTTCCAAAAACCTTTGATTCAAATTAAAACCTTAGTTGATTGTTAAAAGCTTTGTTTGATTTTCATGAAAAGCACTTAATTAAATCAATGAATGAATGAATGAATGCATGGATCAATCATATAGCTTTCCTTTTACATAAAATTACAAGTCTTCAAGCATGTTCAACGCTCAAAACTAATTCTTGTATCAAAGACTTCCAATCTTCATGAAGCTCCCCCTGTATTCAACAAAATTGGTTCACTATGTTGTGCAAAAAGGGGGTGCAAGCTTGAGCAGAATACGACGCTGGTTGACACTATTGCAAGAGGTTTCTAGATGCCCTCGTAAAAAATCACGCTAAAGCTTTAACGTATCTTGTTAAAAGATACAATATTAAAAAGACAAAATTTGATGTTAAGAAGTTGTTCAATCATGTCACATAGTGGGAAGGAAAAACATGGTCTGTTATATTGAACAAATGTTATAGTAGGCATGGCAATGGGGCGGGGTCGGGTATTGCATTCCTCGTCTCTGCCCCTGACTTAAGACCCACTCTTCGCCCCCGCCCCTAATCCCCGTCAGGTTTTAAAACCCATCCCCATCCCTGTCCCCGCTGGGGGTCGGGTTTTCCTCGCTCTGCACCGTCCCCGCTATTTTTATTAAAATTTTACAAAAAATTAAAAAATAATATAATTTTTTTATTGAAAAAATGGACGAAAAGATTAATTACGTAACAAAAAAAATAATAACAAACCCACATTCAAAATATGGGATCATAATTTAAAAATTACAAAACAAAATCAATCAATTAAATTAAAAAATTACAAAATAATATATCTTTTTTGTTATTTTTTTAATATTATTTATTACGGGGCAGGGACGGGGATAGGGCGGGTATCAGTAACCCCATACCTGCCCCCGCCCCCGCCCACGCTTTTGGTTATCGGGGAAAACCAGAACCCGAACCCGATAAATTCGATTTTTCCCCATTAAAATTGAGGTGGATTCGGGCGGATACCCACGGGTTCGGGTCCCGACATGTCTATGTTATAGCGAGGGTGGAAGTTTTCAAGCTTACAAATATCCTTTCTCCCACGTCCTCACAGTGTGTGTTCATGTCCACATCAACCCATATCAATATGTAGACGTGTAGAAAATTGAACACATAATTAAAGCTTATTCAACCAACTGGAACCCGTTGGCTCTAAGGAAACCATTCCAAAAATGAGTGGACCTATTATTGTTGCGAATGAATCCAAAATATGTGATAAGGGTTGTAACATCTCCAAAATTCTAAAAATGTGATGATAATTGGATACAAGTATGTTTAGAGAAAAATAACTATATCACTCTCTCCATGAAGTAGAAATTACTAGAAAACCCTTAAGATGAAAATTACAAAAAAAATGCCCTTGGACATTTTTAAAAATGACCAAAATACCCCTAGGTTGAATGGCATAATTACCAAAATGCCCCTAGGCCAAAAATGCTCAAATAACTTTAGAAATTTTGTAGAAACTTGATGAAATTATAGAATACACTTAGCTAACTAAGTATCAACAAATTTTGTGACACAAAACTGTAGAATAAAATTTCTACAAATTTTAGAAGATGACAACTTTGAAGATTTATTCAAGAAAACTCAAGCATCAGAAAAATATGGAAAAATGATACATGAAATCTATAGAATTTTTATCTTAATTATAGGATGAATAGACCTATTTAATAAAATGGTTTAGTAATTTTGATGGTCAGAAGAAGTATAGCCCAATCAAAATCAAGATAAAGATGCAGTCTAGAATGAAAGGATTATGTATTGCCCTGTATAAGACTGCTTGGGATTAATTTAAACTATCATTGGGATAAATTCTTAGGAACATCTAGAATTCTAATA
>PYAF01004761.1:387885-421206 GCA_007407185.1 Glycine tomentella
TAGATGTGAACCTTTGCTTGTAAAGGTTTAAAAGAATTAGATATTATTTATATTGAGGATTATTAGTTAGACTACTAACATAATTTTTCTGTAGTTAAGGTTATTCTCTGGTTATGCATAAGTTTGGTAATAATCTTACTTAATTAAGGTATGGTGGTGTAACCATACTTATAAAAGCTTATTGGATAAAATATGGTGGCGTAACCATACTTATGATATATATGATGATATGATCTGTGTTTTACTTATGCATTTGATTTTTTCATATGGATGATTTATGTGATTAAGATAGGTGGATTCATGTTTCCATGTTCCAAGTCCAGTACGAGGCTTTGGGGAAACAAAATCTAATGCTACATACAGTACGATATGTAGTACCCATGGGCAAGGATATATGGCAAAATTCATGCATGTTTGCGTAAGACTATAGCAGCGACCATGCTCAGCGTGGCCACATACAGTACGATAAGTGGGAGCCATTTGTCCTGTAACAAAAGGGTTGTTTTTATTCATTACTTATTAGTAAATGTAGAATTTGCTTGAGCATGAAGGCTCTCACTAGCTGTTGATTTGTGTGGTTCTGTTTTCCAATAGGGAATCGGGTGGTCCAGGCAAGAAGAAGCCATACTTGCCACCTGAGAAACAGTTCCTTAACAAAACCCCTTTTTGTTCAAAACCCTGTAGCAATAGGATTTATGGTGAAATTTCCATAGAATGGTCTAACTGTTTGTGAATACTCGGATGGTTTGAGCCTCTTCAAATTAAACCATCTTTGAAGTTTTGTAAGATTCAAATGTTTTACATAGAATAATTATCCATAAATTGACATAATGTTGAATTGGTCAAGATGCAAAAGCAATCTTCTTTCAGAAAGGAGCAGGCAAGACAGGCTACTGAAGAACAAATTCAATCTTAGCAGTGTCAGACTGAGAGAGAGCTGAAATTGAAAGAGAAACTATTAGAGTTAAGGCAATGGCGGAGGCTGAAGGCCGAGCCCATGAAGCAAAATTGACTGAGGATCATAACAGGAGAATGCTTATAGAACGAATGCAAGGTGAAAGAGATAAATGGCTTGCTGCAATTAACACAACTTTAAGTCATAATGAAGGTATGCAACTGATAAGCGCATTTGTTGTCTTCAGAGTATACTTTTTGCTTTTATATGAGGATCATTGTGGATTTTGATTGTTTTGTGCTATTTATTCATATTTATGGATAAATTTCTATGCACTTTCACTTTCATCATGTCAATATCTGTTTTTCTTTTTGTAAATGTGATTAATATCAATATGGATATACCAAATTTTGGTTGTTAAGTTCATCATAAACCTTTGTGCAACAGTAGCCATTTTTAGTTGAAACTTATTAGGTTGTTGCTATTGATAATTTTTTGCCAAAGTAAAATCCTTACACAACAATAAACTAGCATGTTGTATCATTTGTATGTATTGTTTGAAACCATAATGCACAACACAAGTCACATCCTTACATTTATGTGTCTGCATCTGCGGTATATTTTCTGTACTTTCCATGACAGAGAATGGATAGCAACTTGTAGTAATATTGCATTATCCCATACAAACAAAAATGGGAAAGTTCATGCCAGTAATGGTTCCCAGAATTGTTAAACCTTTTACTTTGGCTAAAATTAAGATAAGTTAGTTTTTCATACTGCTATCATTAATCATAGATAAAAAGCGTATTTCCCTTTCAGTAGGATTGTCCTCAGTGTAAGGGAAAAAATGGGTATTTTAAGCATTCTTAGAGAAGCAGTGTATTTTAAGCATTCATATGTAGTATGTACATTATCAATCCTTCCCCTTATTACTCACAGCATTGTGATATGCTTTTAAAGAAGGTAAAAGTTTGGTATGATCCCAAGCTCCAGTGACAAAAAAACTTGTAAGGCATACACTTCGAAGATTATCTTTCAAGGAGATTAGATGATGTTAAAAGATCAGAGATTGCATCATATTTCAGAACAAACAAGACTTGGACAAAAAAAAAATGAAAAAAGGTTGCTCCATTTTTCTCATGTGTTCTATTCAATTACAAACCAATTTTTTAAGGACATTTGTGTGACCGTAAGATTCCTATTAAGCTAAAAGGAAAATTCTATAGAACAGCTGTTAGACCGGCCATGCTTTATGGAGCGGAATGATGGCCAGCACATAGGCAACATGAGCATAAAATAGAGGTAGCAGAAATGAGGATGTTAAGGTGGATGTGCGGATACACGAAGATGGATAAGATAAGAAATGAGGATATTCGACGAAAGGTATCAGTGGTACCAGTATGTGAAAAGATGAGAGAACATAGATTGAGATGGTTTGGGCATGTTATGAGACGACCATTAGATGCTCCTGTTAGAACAAGAGTATGTTACCAAGAGCTAGATACAAAGAGAGGTAGAGGTCGACCAAAACTTACCTGGGGAAAGGTAGTTAAACAAGACCTAATGGAGTGGGATTTAGATTGGCGGACGGTATGTCTTAGGACGGAGTGGAGAAAAGCTATAAGTCTGATGGAGGGTTAAACCCTTTAGTAGTTCTACGTTCCAGTTGTTCCCTGTTTTAATTCTTTTTTTCTTCTTTTCTCTTCTCCTCTCACCATTCTTTTATTTTAACTATGTTTCTCTCTTTTGTTTTATTTTCGATTTATCATTGAGTTCATCTACCACCGACCCCAATTAATTTGGGTTAAAGGTGCTGTTGATGTTGATGTTGATGTTGATTTGACAAGCAGTGATAGTATCTTAGGACAGGCAAGAAAAAAGAAAACTGGTTTCTTATATTTGAGATCAGAGAAAAAGATATGAAAAACTGTGTTTTCTGGTTGATTCAAGATGTAAAAGGGATACACAAATATATAGATAAAAGATTGGCTGAAGATAAGGAAAAATAAGCTAAATCTAAAAACAAGATAAGGAAAAGATTAAGCTATTATTCTATATAGCAAATATCCTAAAAAATATAGGCTATTTAGATAATACAATTTTTTTTCCTAAAATTGCAACATAAGAGAATCCAAGCCATATCTCAACACTTATATTCAATTTCAATTGTCGTTGTTCATTCATTTAAGGAAACAGTTTGAGAGAAGTTGTGTTTATAAGGAAAAATCAAAGGGTTAATCAGTAATTAACTTACAGCCTAATCACTAGCTACTTTACATCAATCATTATAATTAAGGTTGCACATATGTTTACATGTAAATCTATTGGGGTATATGCCAAATAATTTTCAATAGCAAAGCAAGATTCATTTTTTTAAATGTCATAGCAATAGCTTGTTTGAGAACTTACACCAAGAGTTCCCATCCTTGACATCCAAAGTGATTGCTTCCTTGGCATGTTGAATGCTTTCCTCAACCAGTTCTGCTTGATTCTGAACCTGAGTTCATAGAAAGCACAGTAATAAATATCTAATATTAGGTAGTTTTCTAATAATAACCTTGGGAGAACCATGCCACAAAAGCTAGCCATTATAGTTGCAAAGTTAAGAGCATATGAGCATATGGGAGAACCTCTGTTAACATTTTTCTGTTTGTGTATTTATGTGATGGTTAGACAAATCATATGGGCATGTACTTGGAGTACCAAAGTTAAGAGCAAGGCTGCAGAAACCGCAGACTGATCTCCAAAGAGCTCCTATAGACATCTTTCCAATTGGCAGCTCATGTTGTTCAAAGAATATTTTCTTACCAAACTATCAGCAAAAAATCATAAAGATTGTGAGAATCAGGAAAAAATGACTACATTATCAACACCTACAATTTACTCTATAAAAAACAATCATGGAAACTAGAATACAGCAGAAGGAACTTATGCATATGAAATTGTTATACCCACTTCTCATCCGCTTCGCTATCTTCCTATGCTTTACGGTTGACTGTTTTAAGGAAAAGAAAAATCTCAAGTTTTAGTTAATTATCATACTAAATACTTGATGTGTATATTTTTTTATAAAATTCGTAAATTGAGAACTTGGTGTAATAATTGGATATTCAACCTCCAGTTCTGGAAATATTTTTACCTTTCTCTCCTCACTAAATTCTTTTCAAGCTAATATTTTAATAGCAGGATGCTTTTTATGATCATTTTTTTCATATCATCCTATAATCATCTCAGGTATGAAGAATTGGCTAACAATCCTAATGTGGAGTACATTGCTGGAGGTAAATAAAGAAATAACCCAGTTATTAACTCTTAGTAATTTCAGGTAATATTTTGAATATATAATTTCATGGAATGCATTGCTTGTCGGTGTCCTCTCTTGACTATTAGGTGGATGAGATTGTATATCTAACTCATATCTCAATTCTTCATGAATTTTGATTAACAACTCAGATTAATTGAAGTGGTAAGCTTGACAATTGAGTGTTATTTTGTTTGACATGACAGGGAGAATGAGCAGCTCTCCAAGTATGGTGACACCAAAACTGCTCAAAGCATTATGCTGATAGAACTGAAAAAACTGATAGAGGCAAATCCTCTTTTCCGTGATAAGTTTATCTTCTCAACCCTTAAGTCATCAACACTGCGAACTATGATCAATCAAAGGTATGCATGATTAATTTCTACTGACTCTATCTATTTTGACATTTGAATTCATTATTTTAGTTTTATTAAATGTTATTATTTTGATGTCTAATGTCTATGGCTCTATGCTATAACTCTGATTTAAAGTACACACTTTTGAACTAAAATGCGACTTGGTATATGTCTTGAACCAGGCTTGACCAATCAGCAGGATCAAAGTTTTATTGGAAAAACATATGATACACTACCTCTTGCACTGGTGGCATGCAAACCGAGCAGGGGTGTTGTTTAGTATGATGGATGTGACCTGATTGTCAACTATAAGTTTGTTGGTCACTATTAAATTGATGCCCATATGTGCTGGATATGATTATTTTGAGTTTAGTGTTTTGTCTTCAAGTCTTTATTTTTCAACATTCTCCCATCCTCCCTTGTGTAATCTTTTCATACGATTTTTTGGGGACTTCTGTATGGTTGGAATCTTATTTTAAATGTACAAGTGTTTAAAGAAATGGCAAATTGTGACACAAAATTTATGATTATTTTTACTGGAATTGTGATGAAAAAGCCCTTTTGTGAGAATGGCTTGCTCTTAATGATTGTTAAGAATGGCTGGCTCTTAACGATATCCTTTCCTGTGTTATTTCTAGCTATTGGCTAAACCAATTAAGAATATAGAATGTTGGACACAGGTTTTTTATTCTTTTAAAAAAAAACTTTTGTTTAATTGGAAATTTAAGAGGGATATAAGAATCTTTTATTCTTCATAAGGCTAAATATCTTTTCTTTTTCCCAGTTGGTCGTGGATGTTGCTGAGTTTTGTTTAGGTCCCTCTTCCCTAGCTTCCTTGTACGAAGTGGATCTCACTAAGAGCATCCTAATTGCGTGATATTCTGTCATTCCGCTACCTAACTCCAAAACCATGCAATCATGTGTTCCACCAATGAAAACTATACACACTCCAAAATATTATACACATCTCATGCACATTATTTGTCCTTACTTTTCATTGTCCTGCCATCTAAGTGTGTAAAAAGAATGAATGTTTTATTTTATCTCATTTGTAACTTTGATTTGGATGGTTAGGATAATATTATAAATATTATTTTTATTTAAATCTATGAATCAGATTGGTCTTTTTTTAATTTGTCATTAATATTAATGATTTTGGCTGGTCTATTATTTGATCCTATTTATTATTCATCAATTATTTTATTTAAAGTTTTCTTTAAGAATATTAAAGATGTTATTTTTTTATTTCATCATATAAAATGTGGGTTAATAACAGTAAAATATAAGTGTGACATTTTAAAATTAATTTATAAAAATTGTTCAACCAAGTTTGCTAATGTTCTCTGGAATGCTTTCAAATGCATCAAATGTATTGATTACTAATCCAAATAACCTGAATTCTTGGGACCCTTAACTAAAATTTTAAAGACCATACTCAAATATTAAATTAATAGTTTGTATTGTAATTGTTACCTCTATGCTCTCACTCTATATTGTAAATAAAAATATTTATAATTTTATTATTTAAATTTAATTAAGATTTAAAATTTTTTTCTCACTAAAGCATCAATAACAATATAAAAGAAGAAAAAAAAAACACTCCACCCAAGATTAGCCAGATGATTGCTAACACTACTCTAGCATGAACTCAATAAAGAACAAGACGGTGACCGTTGAGTAGCGGTGGCGACGTGGCGTGTGGTGTGAGTAGTGGTGGTGAGTAGCGGGAGGGAGTGAGTGGCCGAGCTGGCGAGTGGGAGTGGCGTGGTGGCGTTGGGCTTGAGTAGCGGTGGCGACGGCGACGTCGGCGAGTGGGACGGAGGCTGTAGTGTGAGTGCGTGACTGCGTGAGTGGTGGTCTTGCTCAGTTGCTCTTGGAGGAATGGAGGCTGGAGGAACTTAGCTTTTAGAGTTTTAGGGTTTGCCTTTTCCCCTTTTGTTTAGGGTTTTCCGTGACCATGGTCCGTGAGTGCTGCTGGCCTACTGTGTATCAATATATATTTTTTTTAATTAAACCCGAGAGCGGGTTCAACCCGGGTGGGTTGCAGGTTAAGTGAACCGGATTATATTGATCTGGATCAAAGTGAACCAGCTTTTAACAAATCCAATCCACCAATTTTGGCAAGCTAAAACGGGGTAGTCTCGCGGGTTGAACCCGTTTTGACAGCACTACTTCCTCCCTTTTTATTGAACTCAATAACCCTAGATTGAACTCAATAACCCTCTCTGTCTCAGAAGATTGAACCTCTTTAACGATTACAATCTCTCCAAGAGCCTCTCTTTGTCTCAGAAGATCTCTCTTTTTTCCTTAACGTGAACCTCTTTAATAATTACAATCTCTCCAAGAGCCTCTCTTTGTCTCAGAAGATGCTCTCTTTTTTTCGCATAACCACTTTTTCTTCTTCCAAAACCCACTTTCCCTCTTTCTACCGCTACCTCTCTCTCGCCGCCGCATCTGAAATACCCGACCTCAGAGCCCTGGAAGACCCCTGCGTCAAAATCCCCGTCAAAGCCTATTTCCTCTCCACCAGGTACCTCCCCGATTCTCTGCTGTTACTTATAGCTTCCGTTGCTGTTCCATTTAGGAAGAGGAGACCATGCTGTGTGGGAGTTTGAGTTTTTTACTTTTATCTTTAAATTTAGATTTGGAATTTAGAGTTTTATGATTATGGTTATGATTATTATTATTATTATTATTTATTAATTCATTTTTATGTGTAAAATTTGCTGCTTAACTTAATTATTTGTGTGTTTATAATGTATAGCTTTTGTGTTTCTGTTTATGCTATGGTTTACTGTTATTCTATTTAGTGTTGGATTTAGAAGGCTGTCTGTGCTGTGTTGTGCGGGGATTGAATTTTTGTTGCATTTATGATATTAGATTGGGAATTTGGAGGGTTTTTTTTTCTTGTTTATTAAAGTGGGTAACTTTAATGCTTGTATGTGGTTTATAGGAGTTAAAGTTAAGGACTACATTGTTGAAGGTTTGAGATGCACATTACATTGAAGAAGTGCTGAGTTAAGTTACTCAGTCACACATTGTATATATTTATATAAAACAGAAAGAGTACAATAAGAAAGAAGAAAAAGACAGGTTCGGACTAGGGAACCTGCTCCTACTTAGGCTTTTCAGAATAAACTCTAAAAACAGCCTTTTTCTAAACCTCCCCGTTTCTCTGCTGTTACTTATGGCTTCCGTTGCTGTTCCATTTAGGAAGAGGAGACCATGCTGTGTGGGAGTTTAAATTTTTTACTTTTATCGTTAAATTTAGATTTGGAATTTAAAGTTTTATGATTATGGTTATGATTATTATTATTATTATTATTATTATTATTTATTAATTCATTTTTATGTGTAAAATTTGCTGCTTAACTTAATTATTTGTGTTTATAAGGTAGCTTTTGTATTTCTGTTTATGCTATGGTTTACTGTTATTCTATTTAGTGTTGGATTTAGAAGGCTATCTGTGCTGTGTTGTGTGGGGATTGAATTTTTGTTGCATTTATGATATTAGATTGGGAATTTGGAGGGTTTTTTTTTTCTTGTTTATTAAAGTGGGTAACTTTAATGCTTGTATGTGGTTTATAGGAGTTAAAGTTAAGGACTACATTGTTGTAGGTTTGAGATGCACATTACATTGAAGAAGTGCTAAGTTACTCAGTCACACATTGTATATATTTATATAAAACAGAAAGAGTACAATAAGAAAGAAGAAAAAGACAGGTTCAGACTACGGAACCTGCTCCTACTTAGGCTTTTCAGAATACACTCTAAAAACAGCCTTGTTCTAAACCTGTCACGTCTACTCTTACAAAGATACAACTAGCTCATATTCTAACAATAGGTTTTGAGGATTCTGGGCTTTTTCTTAGTGATGCATTCTGTTTTGCCTTGTTTTTCTGGGTTTGAATTGAATGGAACCCCTCTCCTCTTACATGTCTTTTTGGTGTCATGTTCTTGGTCTCTATGATTTGGCTGACTCAGATTCATAACTTTGGCAGTATAAATTTGAAGGGCATTCAAGCTGATAATCACATAAATGTTGTTTCTCCATCTTCCCGTTCGTCTTCAAACTATGTTGCTCTCCGCTTCTGTGACTTCAATTTGGACTCCAATGTAAGATTTATTAATATTTCTCAAGAACAGAAGAACCTTTTGTGTTTCTATAGGAAGTCACTAAATAGTTCCTAAATATCTCTATTTAGTCAATGCCTGGTTTATTATAAGTTTATAACAGAATAAGACCTTTTTTTTTTTTTTTTTTGCTCAGCAAATAACAGAATAGAATAAGACCTTGATGTTCCTCTTGGGGCAATGTGTGCATCTCCAGACACTAGATTGGGATTATGAGCAGTGAGGACCAATTTTTAATAGAATGGTATCATGGAGCTTATGTGTGCATTTGAAGGTTAAGGGTGAGATAAGAGGAAGTTCTGCCTCCATATTCTGTTATTTTGCTAATTTCTCCTTTTGGATTTGGGGAGGAAGGATAGGTGCTGAGCAGCCCGAGCTGCATCATAAAGAGCAATATTTTCATTTTTGATGATAATTGATAAGTAAATTAATGCACTCTATCAAAAAGGAAAATAATACTACCTGGTTAAACCGTTAAAAGCAGATTCAAATGTTCATAATGCGAAAATCTGTTTGAATAGATTATATTAATTGTACAATATACAATGTGATTGATTCAACAGAGTCTGAACAATTTTAGGCATTTGATTCAGGGACATGGGTTTCATGTGAAAGCAAGCAACAGTCGTTACATGGTTGTTTATCAGTATGGATCAGCTGTTTTGTTTAATATCGAGGATCATGAAGTGGAAAGTTACCTGGAATTAGTTAAGAAGCATTCATCTGGTTTACTTCAAGATATGAGGAAAGATGGTATATTTCTTTAAAGAAACTAATTAATCATATAGTGCTTCTGAGTCCTGTTGCATATATGTAACATGTCTGTGTGATTAGATTATGTGATAAAGGAGAAGCCACTGCAAGTTGAGGACATGCAAGGAGGTCCAGACTACATAGTTCTGAAATCATTGGATACTGATGGTATCCGTATAATTGGAAGTGTATTGGGACAAAGCATAGCTCTGGATTATTTTGTCTCACAGGTTAATATGTGCCAAATGTCATCTTCTTTTCAGTACTTTGCTGGTCATTTGTTACCCCGAAGGAAAAAGGAACCGTTAAACTGAAGCCGTTATTTTTTTTATTTTTATTTTAAAAGAAGCCATTGACTTTTTGGCATTTGCTCTCTCATTATTAGGTTAATGGTTTAGTTGAAGAGTTTGCTGGCATAAACCGCGGAATGGAGAAAACTGGAACCTTCACTATGGATAAGACGAAGCTATTTCAGCTAGTTGGGAAGGCTAACTCAAATTTGGCCAATGTGATTCTTAAAGTTGGTCTCTTTGAGAGGTATGCCATCCCCATTTTAGAGAAATATGCATGCATGAATAAAGTAAGAATATATTGAAAATTTAAGGTTATAGTATCCCTAAAGATTTCGAATATTTGATTTTTAGATTCATTTCATCCTAGACAATAGTGAGAAAATTTGGTTAATGTTTTTTATTGTGGATTAATCAGATCAGAAATTGCTTGGAGGGATGCAAAGTATGCTCAAATATATGAGTATCTTCGGGAGGAGTATGAAGTTGCACAACGCTTTGGAAACCTGGATATCAAATTGAAATTTGTTGAGGTATTTGAGCTTGAGCCCCTCCATAAGTATTAGTCATTTAATCTAAACAACGCATTTGAAAAATTTGTTTGAATCTGACCCCATCTGAACTCAATAAGATGTGCTTAATATTATGAACAATTCTTCTGCTAGATGCACACCATTTTCCCCTACATATTTAACTTAGCAGTCGAGGTTGGTCATTATCTTCAAATGATGTTGTCCAATTAAGGCTTATTTCATCGATTTGGTTGTTTGCAGCACAATATTCATTTTCTCCAAGATGTTCTCCAAAACACGAAATCAGATTTCATGGAATGGTGCATTATTGGTCTATTGACTATTGAGAATGCTCTATCCTTATATGAGATTCTTGGAGCTTTAAATACAGTTTCTTAGTAGATATTAGTAAGAAGTTGAAGTTATAGATTAATTTATTGTAGTAACAATTCTAGCAATTTTTGAGCCAATAAAAATTTGCCTTTTTTTTTATTTAGTATGGTAAATAATATCCACATATCTCGGACCCATTGAGCGGTATGAAATTTATTTGAAATTGTGATATAATTCAAAAACAAATGGATATAGGTGCGTCTAGTTCCATCATTGTTGGAACCGAACTATTGTTCATAATTTAAACTTTTATCCTCCGAGGATGGTAAATAAATCTGGATTTGTTATCATAAAACCCAAAGGACGTTAAGATTTTGCATTGTTTTCACATTCTGTATTTCATACCCTATCAATCCTGCATTCGAGTTATTTCCATGTATTACACGCCTCAAACAGTTTTATCTTTAGCCATAGTTAGTTTGAGAGTTAACTCTACTTACTCTTCCAATCAACCATTTTAAAGTTACTACATTAATTATTTAATTTTTATTATCAAATTAACTTATTAAAGATTTAAATTGCTCTATCAAAGATTTAAAGTTTATCTTCAGAGAAGATTGAATATAAAAGATAACTTTAGTGGTTATTTTATATTTAGTAAATTAATTTTTAAACATTCTTCACAAGAAAAATGTCGTGACATTATTGTATTTGAAAGATTTATGATGTGATTGGTTGCGAATTGTGAGCAAAGAAAGAGAGGGAATAGAAGTGAATAAGTGAGAAAAGAAGAGATATATGGTGGAAATAGAGGTTGTTTGATTGGAGAGAAATAAGATGAAATAGATAAGAGAAAAATAAAAATAAAAATAAAAGCAACAAATAGAGTGTATTTTCTAGGGGTTTTAACCCTTGTAAAACCAACATAATTGATTGTGTCTTATACAAGTGACAGGACTGTTATGGCTGAGCAATTTAGTACAGCGGATATGCAGATCGAATAGTGGGTTTTTTCACCATTTAGGGGCATTTTTTTAATTATTAAGTGGAGATAAACTTTTAAAAAATTATCTAGTCGTGTCATGTAACACGACTTTAGGCTCAAAAGACATGCCACCTAACACAACTCTTTTCTAATTGATTTTTATTTTTTTAAAACCAATTCAAAATTGTAAATATATTTATGAGTTTAAAGTTTTATAATTTTTTTATAATTTTTATTCATAAGTTGTAAAGATAGTTATGATTTTAAAGTCATAACTACACTTTCGACTTCTAAGCTAAGTTCTATTTCTTTTTTAAATCTATTTGATTTATATATCCATATATATTATTAGTTTTATTTGTTTCATTAATTAGTTTTTATTTATTTTTCATTACTTTTTTAGTTATAATTTTCTGTAATTTTTTAAAGAAAATAAAATAGTAGTTCAATTTATTATTTAAAAATGGAAGTAATTTTAATTTTTTACTTTTATTTACTTTGTAATGTTCATTAAATATTTATTATATTTATGAAAGACATGTTAACTATTATTATTACGTGATATAAATATGGTGTTAATATTACAATTATTGTTATAAAATTTAATTAACATTAGTATGACAAATGATTAATTAACATAATGATCTTTACAAAAATTAATTAACAAAATCAAAATAGATATATCTTATTTCATATATTACAAGTTAATATTATTAGCGAAATATTTTCATCAAACAATAAGTTTTTTTTTTAAATTTAAATTTTAACATTAATAAAAAAAGTATAGACTAATAATTAAATAAATATATATTCATAAATTAATTATAACATTAATTACTAAACTATTTTATTAAATGATACATATAAATACAAAAAATTAAGCCAAATTACAAAAATTAAAATTACTTCCATTTTTAAATCATAAAATTAAACTACTTTTTTATTTTCTTTAAAAATTACCATAAATTATAACTGGAAAACAATGAAAACTAAAAATAAAACTAATATATATAACACAGATTTTAAAAAAGAATAAAAAAACAAAAAAAAAGAAAAATGAAAGTTAGTTTAGAAGTGGTAAGTGTAGTTATGACTTCAAAATCGTAACTAATTTTACAACTTCTAAATACGAATTATAAAAGAAAAAGTGTATGACTTTCAAATTGGTTTAAAAAAATAAAAAATTAATTACGACTTAATCCTAGACAGTAATGTTTTTAAAATCTGCCCCCACTTGTTAATTAATTTTTTTTTGCTTCTAAGGGGTGTAAACCCCCTAAACAGTAATGTTTTACAGCTCCTTTCTCATAAGTGCACACCCCTTATTGTTGGGCTGGTTCAATCTGAAACGAAACAAATAATGTTGTTTACAACAACTTTTTCATAACTACACTATCTTATTTGTTGGGCCTGACCCACTTTGAAACAATACATGAAATACTATTTACATCCTCTCTATTCAAAAATACATTCCTTATTTCTTGGTCCTTATCCATTTTGTAATTAAATAAACTCTGCTGATTGCACTCCTTTATTCATGTATGCACCCCCAGTTAGTAAGTGTACTCCCCACTTCTATTTTATCCCTTTCTATTTCCATTTGATTTATTTGATTATTTAATTTTATGTTAGTTATTCGTTTATCTTTTCATTGCCATCTTTAGTATGCGCTTATGTTTTGTGTACTTCATGCTAGGTCTCCGACTCGCTTGGTGGTGTTTCAATAATACATGGATAAATTTTGTGAATAGGGATCTCCGACTTGCTTGATTTCATAGAGTTTACCGCAAATCTAAAATCTTTTCTAAAAAAAGCTAAAAATAAATGATCACTCAATTCTCTTTTTTCTCAAAAATTACATATTACTTAAGATTGCTTCAAGGTCCAATGCCTTAAGTGCTTCTCCTCGCTTTTTCTTCAAATTCAACGTCGTTTGAAGGTCCAGTGCCTTAAGCGATCCTCTCTGCTTTTTCTTCAAATTTAACGTCGTTTCAAGGTCCAACGCCTTGACGACTTTTTTGGAACAAGTCTTTCATAATGAATAAAATCAACCTAATCAAGTTGTTTTCTACAAAGAACTACGTAAGTCTAATTTCTTCATTGCACTTGGGGATATGTAGGAGCGAGGGCAAATCCCTTGTCGACCTAAAAAACTAAAAAAATATATAAAATCTTCTCTTTTCTAAAATTAAAAATCTTATTTCTTTTTCTGAATAAAAAAATAAAATAAACATAATTCATGTTCTTAAGGGAAGATAAATATATTAAAAGTTAATTTATTTTTAGCACACTCGATTAAAGGTTGTCGTCTTCGTGACGAACGCGTTGGGTGCTAATACCTTTCCCGTGCGTAAACGACTCCCGAGTCCTTTTCTCTAAAATCGTAGACCATGCCTTATCTCTTTGGTTTTTCCGACGTTTTCCTTAAATAAACATTGGTGGCGACTCCTCTCAAGTTTTCCTTTTTTAGGAAGACACTTTATCTATCTTTTTTTCGTCGTCGTCCCATCGTGGCTAGACAGGTTGCGACAAGCACCTAACTTTATAAGAATTTCTTTACTAGTTGAAAGAAATTCATTGGACCAGTGATTGATGTGATTCTAGAGTCAATCTTTGAGGTATCCAAAAATAGCTTTTTTCTTCCTTCCAATGATTGATGGTAATACGAGGTATCTCACTAGTCCAATCATTTTTTAAACTCCCAAAGAAAAAGAGATTTCATGCCTTACACTGTGGGGGTATTGGAACTGAAGAAAATTTTAGATTTATGAAAATTGATCATTAGGCCTGATGCTTACCATAAGAACCCATAATATTCTTTAGAATATTTGTTTCTCCTTCATCTGTCAAATAAAAAGGAAAATAGTCGTTAGCAAATAATAGGTGTGAGAGGATAGAAGATCCTCTGTACACCTTCACTCCATGGATTTCACTTCTCTTCTCATGATCTTTTAGAAGTGATGAGAGTCCCTCAATGCAAAGAATAAAAAGGAAAGGTGACATTCATCACCTTGCCTTAAACCTCTCCTTGGAGACATGTGTCCAACTAAATCACAATTTTGTTGGAATAACCAAAAATCTAGAAAGTGGGAGGGTCGAGGGAGGGGTTGAATATATTCTTTTCAAAATATTTTCCTAATCATTATTTAAAATCAATTAAACTATAACCTTCATTGTAATAAAGGTTTCTCAAAAACTTGTTGTCAAAGATTTTTAATCAATGAAAACAATGTATACACACAAAAAATGAAAAATAGAGTTTTATGCCTCTTTTATATCAATTCCATCACCTAGATTGATAAACAAAACAAAGGTTTAGAGAACGAGAGAATCACACTCATGATTTATATTGGTTTAATCATCAAAAGGACCTATATCCAGTTGTTCTAAGATCCCTTAAAACTTCCACTAATAGAGAACAAAGTACAAATCCTATGCACATACATTTTGGTAGGACTTTTTTTAGATGGTTTGGAAGGATTTTTGAAAGGATTTTGTAAAGAACATTACAAATGTTGGTTTGATTTACCTTTTGTGGAAATTTTCCTGGTTCTAGCCAAGCAATATCAGAACGGAAGACTTTATTACCACAAAGGTGCCAAAAAAAATTTGTAAGAAACTTGGTTAGTCCATCTAGTCCCGAGGATTTGTTGGAATTCAAATAAAAAAGAGCTACACGAAATTCTACCAAAAAGAAAGAGTTCAAGAGAAAGTCATTGTCATAAGCAAAAATGTATTAAAGAATATTATTGATAATGGGCATTAAAACATTACATTTATTATTAGCTTGAAACAAATTATTGAAATAAAAAGTAGTTACATCAGGCTGATCCTTGTGGTCATGGACCAAAGTTCCATCCTCACGAGTGAGAGAAGAAATGATTGTGGCTTTCCTGACACTCATGGTTGTTAAAACGTAGTGTTAAAACTGATGATTCTACGTTTATGCTTTCAAAATCGTGTTGAAACGCACCTTGAAACAGTTTTTGAAGCAAATAGGTTGAAATGACAAGTCAACTTGGTTGACTCGACGAGTTTACCGAGTTGACTCAGTTTTTTTTAAAAAAAAACAATAAAAATACAGATGTTAAGATTTTTTTACGACACCGACAACTTCTCCTCCTCTATACGCATTGGGTCTCTTTCTTGGTGCACTGTTGGGCTTCCTTCTTCCTTCTTCGTCTACTGGGCTCTCTGTCCTTTCTTGGCACTGCATCTTCATCATCAGGTAGGTGCATTCACTATTCACTCTTCATGCTTCATCTATTCTTCTTTTTTCTTTTCTTTTTTTTCTACCCTTTTTTTTGTGACTTTCGACCCATTTCTTTATTCCCCTTTTTTTATGGTCTGATTTATTATTTCTTTCTTTCGATTTCCCATTTTGAATACATAAGCATGCATTTTTTTTGAGCTATTGACTTATTTTTTATCTATTGATTTTTTTTTTTTTGCCAATTGATGTATTTTTTATCCATTGTTTTTTGGCTGAGATTATTTCTCTGAACTTTGATTAAATATAGTTTGAAATCATATGGCTTCATCAAGTGGTGTTGGTAGTAGTAGTAGCACTGTGACTTTTGTAAGTGTGAGTAACTCTACTCTTGGGAGGAAGAGATTGCCTAGAAATGCTCCTGGAAATAAGCAAGATCCTGGATAGAAGCATTCAATTGAAGTTTTGGGAACAAAAATGCTTTAATGCAAGTATTTTCCCAAAGTAATGTTTGCTGGGGTTTTTTGTGTGAAACACCATTTGGCTGGAACATCTAAAGATGTTGAACCATGTATAGCAGTGCCAGAGGAAGTAAAAATAGAGATGTTGAATCTTCTTATTGGATCACAACAAGAAAACCAATTGCAAAAAAATTTGGAGTGCAATGCGCAAGAAGTACAAGAAGAAGCTGTTAGTGGTGCTAGTGGTGGCTCCGATATTTTCAAGAAAAGTAGAACATCTATTCTTGTAACCCTCAACACCATATTGAAGAAGAAATTAAGGGAGAAGGCATGTCTTGACATTTGTACTGCTAGGTATAACAATGGAATTCCTTTCAATTTTATGAATAGCGATGATTTCAAAAAGATGTGTGAATCCATTGCCACGCATGGACCAGGTTTCAAGCCACCATCTTATCATGAGTGCAGAGTAATATATTTGAAGCAAAAATATGATATGAAAATGACTCTTGTTGATACACATAAGGCTCTATGGAAGAATACTGGATGCATAATAATGACTGATGGGTGGACTGATAAAAGAAGAAGAACAATAATCAATTTTTGTGTGCATAGCTCTATGGGAATTGTGTTCCTTAAGTCCATTGATGCATCTCATATCACCAAAACAACTGACAAGATTTTTAAGATGATTGATCAAGTGGTAGAGGAGGTTGGTGAAGAAAATGTTGTCCAAGTTGTGACAGACAATGCTGCAAATTATAAAGCAGTTGAGGCTTTGCTGATGGAGAAAAGAAAGAAAATATATTGGACATCTTGTGCTGCTCATTGCATTGATTTGATGCTAGAAGATTTAGAGAAGAAAATACGCAATCCATAAAGACATAATTTACAAGGGGAAAAAATTACAACTTATATATATATATATATATTCAAGAACATCTCTCATTCCAATATTGCACAGCTTCACTAGTGGCAAAGATTTGATTAGACCCGCCATGACTCGCTTTGACACATCCTATTTGACTTTGAAATGCCTCCATGACCACAAACTTCCTGTAAAAAGAATGTTCATGTTAGATGAATGGAAGAATAGCAGATATGTACAGTCAACAAATGGAAATCTTATTGAAAATGTAGTGATGGACAAAAACTTTTGGAAAAGGGTTAAGATTTGTTTGATAGGGGCACTTCCTTTGATTGAAGTGCTTCGATTGGTTGATTCAGATGATGCAGCCATGTGTTCTATTTATGAAGCAATAGATCGTGCCAAAGGAGAAAATTGAAGAGGATTTTTTTTAAGAAAAAACCTACATTGTAAGTTATCAATTAATTTTTTGATTCAATGTTCTAGACATTATTAACTCAAAATTAATTCAATTGTTATCTTTTCATTTTTTTAGTTATCAATCTATTTGGGATGTCATTGATGCAAGATGGGAGAGGCAACTTCGTAGGCCTTTGCATGTTGCAGGCTATTACCTTAACCCAAAACAACATTATTCTCCTACATTTAAAGTTGGTTATGTGGTAAAGATTGGACTATATGATTGTGTAAAAAGGATGGTGGCAGATGCAGCTGTAGAAAAAAAAATTGATGAGCAAATGGAGGAATTTTAGCATCGCTAGGGTCTTTTGGGACTACATTTGATGTGGATGGAGTTGAAACCAAGAGTCCAGCAGCATGGTGGGAATCTTATGGTGATGGTGTAGTTCCTTTGGTTGCGAGCAAAATTGGAGTGCTTTTGATATGGTATAATTTTAATATGAATTGCATTTTATTTCAAAAATATGATATTAGTCTAGTGTTAAATTATTTCTTTTCTTTGTTTAGGTCCACACAAAGAAAAGAAATCGTTTGAAGCAGGAGACAATGAATAATGTTGTTTTTGTGATGGCTAACTCAAGATTAGGCAAGACAAAACATAAAGTGTCTCCTCAAATTGATTATAACTTTGATGACATTGAGTCAGATGATGATTGGATTGTTGAACCAACATATGAAGAATTTTCGGAAAATGATGAAGAAGATCAAGATCCTCTTGGCTTGGATGATCCAAATGAAGAAGATGGGAACTTGAATGATTTGGAAATTTTCGATTTTATTGGTGAATTAAATAGTGGGGAAGGGGATGAAGAAGATGATATTGACTTGGACTTCAGTGACTTAAATTAGAGATGTTGATTTCTTTTATGATTTTATTACCTTGGTGTCTTCATTTTAATATGTATTATGATGACTAAGTTTGAACTTATTTTATTTCCTTAGTTTTTGGACTTAAATTTGTGATAACTTATGTATTGGTGTGTTTTAGTTATATATATGTTGGATATTTATTTATTTTTGTGTATGTGGTAAACTCTTACGTTTCATTTACGTTTCAGGTTTTTACGTTTTTGCTCACTCCCACCGTTTCTGCATTGACACTATGTTTTAACAATATTGCTGACACTTGCTAATTTGTAAAATTATTTTGAAGTGATATAGACATCTTTTAGTCATAGAAATTTTTATAGAACTTTTTCCCTCTGACGCTAATATGACTCCTCTTAAGATATAACAATTTTTAGCATTCTTGGATCTCTGAAAAACGTATAAAATCATTAGAATCATGTGATTGGAGGATAACATCAAGCTCATGTCTACAAGCTTCAATTTAGTCTCTGTATTGCTTTCTTAGAGCTCAACTCCAATTGTTCATCTCTTTGGTGCAATATTTTATTTTTGAATTAATATCATTAGACAGAGAATAGTCCAACCAGAATGAAACACCTAATCCAGAGCAGGTTCTAAGAGCCAGGAATTTTCAAACTTGAATTTTTCCTGAAAAAACATTTTTTTTAAGTGTCTAGATGAAGGAGAATTATTTTGTATTGCTTTGGAACAAAAAAAAAATAAAGCAAAAATTATTGCTTAGCATATTTCCCTGTTTTCACCTACTTGCATGCCTTCATTTTTGGGCACCACATTGCCTCTACAAGACCATATTAAACATATCAAAATGTGAAATGTGAATATATTCAGGGGGAAATGCTAACAATCAATAGCAAATATAACACATTTTTTGAAAACTTTTTACCCATCTTTACCAGGCTCAAGTTGCCTAGCGTATTTAATTACATATTGGTCAACATAATAATGAAGATATAGACTACCTCCCTTCTTATATATAAGATCATTTCAATTAATTTACATTTTTTTAAAAATAATTAATTTAATTAATCACATTAAATTTGTCAATAATTTGTATTACTCTTTCAATATTATCCTTTATTTCTTTCTTCACTTAATTGCTTTTCACCTAATTAACCAATGTGACATCTTTTTTTTCTCCAATCCTAATAAGAGAGTGTAATTATTATAGGAAATAAATAATTAATGCATCAAACAATTATAAGAGATTTTTATAAAAAGAGTCAAACAATAAGGCAAAAAGGGTCTTATATACAAGACAAAGGTAGCATAATTAAATTATCAATTATTAGATATATATTAGATCTTACATTTTATATATATTTTTTTTTTGTAGAAAAAAATAATATTTTCATAACCGAACCAGACTAATCGATTCAATTGGTAATTGGACTGGTGATCGACCGAACACCCCATAAAATTGGGACATTTTAGAATCGAAGAGAACCGATCTAAAACAAATGTTGAATCGGTCTTTTCAATTTTTTTATCAACATTTTTTTAAATAAATAAAAATACATACTTAAATATATCATATTATAAATTATTTTGTCAATTATGATTAATTTTATCTTATGAAACATAATTTAGTCATTTATAATTTTTTAGATCCTAATTTTTTTATATTCATTAGTTTTTTACTTAACCACCGATCCTAATTATTTTGGATTAAAGATGCTATTGATATTAATATATTAGTTTGTTACTTAAAACATTATATAATATTTAAAAATATATAACCGGTTCAACTATAATTAAACTATTTAACTTTGAATCAATGTCTTCACCGATTTAATCACTAGTCTGATTTTAAAAACATTGAAAAAAAGTGATAGAATGGAGAGCCATTCCCAATACCATAAGAAAAGTGTCAATAACACGCTGAAGCTATCATCAAATATCCATTTAGAAGATTACTATACAGGTTTGAATTGTAAGTATTTCTATCCAATTACATTCACTCAATTAGACACTAGGCACTATGACATCTTGATATGAACCAATATAGGGGTTCATTGTTTTTTTACGGATCGTCCTTGAAAAGACTTCTTGTTATAACAAAAAAAAAGACGCATGTCAAGTGTTTGGCGAAGAGACACAAAGATAAAGACAATATGAAAAAAAGTGCAGAGCAACAATAACAAATTTAACATGAACAAAATGCTAAATAAAATAAAATAAAAAGGCGGAAAAGATAAGAAATGGAAGAAGACCTCACACCTTATGAAAAGTGATAAGTCTCGTGGGGATTCACCATAAAGATTATAGAAATCTTTGATAAGAACCAATGTTTGGTCCAATTAAGAACCCAAGAGGAACTTTCTCTCACACACTTTTAAAAGTGAAAAGGTTTATATTTAATTCAAAGGTGAATACATAAGACAAATGAGAGGTTATTTTATAACCAATAAGTGGTGCCTCACTCCTACTTCTCTCCAATGTGGGACTTTAGTAACATATTCCTTATTAAAAAATATACTAAAAAAGTCTAATTTGTGCTGAACTTCATGTCTCATTTTCATCATCCTAGATGCAGAATTAAGACTTGAGATTAGAAATACAACTTGTAGGAAATCTTTTGAGCTTTCAAATGCATCAAAGAACTTCTAAGACAGACATCTAGAACTCAAGTTATGTTCAAATATTGGAGCAATCTCGACTCTTCACTAATTGGTCTTTGGGCTATTCACTCATTTTTCTTGATCCTCATCATGCGCCCCTTCTTTAAAAAAATTCATCCTCGAGTTTGGATATTCATCACCTACATCAAAAGGACTTAGGTGAACAACATTAAATGTGGTGCTTACCCCATACACACCTTGGAGGGCAACTTTGTATGCCTTGTCATGGATGTTCTCCAAGATTTGGACGGGTTTATCTCCTCTAGACAAAAGTTTTGATTTCATTGGGGTAGGAAACCTTTCTTTTCTCATATAGAGCCAAATCTAATTTCTGGGGTCATAGGCAACTCTCTTTCTCCCTTTGTTTGCTTGTTTAGCATATTTCTCCATTTTTTTCTCATTTTGTGCTTTCACTTTTTCATGGAGCTTACTCACAGATTGTGGAGGTAAATTGAGTGAGACACTCTTTGGAAACACATCTCCAAACTTCTGTACGAGAGAGTCAACAACACTAGGGAGAATGTTAAAGTTAGAATTCAAATACAAGTCCTTATACATGCAAATGTATATTTCTTGTTTTACCAAACATGCCCTCTTCATATCACTCTCCCTAGCAAATAAGTTTTCTATCATACTTTGAAGCACACAAGTTGGATTTTTATCATGTTCTTCATGTTTATCTTTAGAAATCTCTTTTTTTTTGTTCTCTTTTTATTTTCAAAGCAACTTGATCTTGACACACCTCTTTAATAGAAAGTGGTACAAGTGTTATTTTTTGAGAATCATGAGAAAAAGAAAACTTATTAGTAAAACCATCATGAATAGCATGCTTATCAAATTGCCAAGGTCTTCCAAGTAAAATATAGGCAGCCTCCATAGGCACAACATCACACAAAATATCATCCTTGTACTTACCAATGCAAAAACTTACCATGACTTGTTGATTAACAATTAACTCACCATTCTCACTTAGCCATTGGAGTTTGTATGGACGCGGATGAGGTTTGGTACTAAGATTGAGCTTGTCACCAAGCGAGTGCTTGCCATGTTGGTGCAACCTCCCCCATTTATGATCAAGGAACACACTTTCCCTTGAATGATACATCTTGTGTGGAAGATGTTTTCTCTTTGGCTTTGGTCATCAACCACAATTTGGTTTCCCATGAGCCTCCTTACCATTAACAAGTCACCCTCCGGAGGATAAGCTTCACAATCATTTTCCTCTTCACTTGTAATTGCTTTTTCTAGACATGAGTCACTAGAAATGTGCCCATTGTCCCTTAACACCATTACACGCTTATTCGGGCATTGTGAGGCGATGTGCCCATTGCCTAAGCACTTGATGTTCCTGGCTTTTTGAGGGAAAAAAGAAGAAGCATTATTAGTAGAAACCAAATGATTAGAGTTTTTAGAGATTTTACCTTCATTGTCCCATGTAGGTGCATCTTTTTTGGGTTGTCTATCTTTCCAAGAGGAATGGTTGAAGCTTGAAGAAGGTTTTTGGTTAGAATACCTCCTTTTGAGTTGTTGCTCAACTTTGATCGATTGATGGACTAAGTCCCCAAGCTCGACATAATGTTGTAGCTCCATAACATCTTGTATCTCTCTATTGAGCCCATGTAAGAAGCGTGTCATGACGGCTTCCGATTCTTCAACAAAATTTGCTCGTACATAGCAACCTCCATCTCCTTATGATACTCATCCACACTTAGACTCCCTTGAGTGAGTCTTTGGAGCTTATTGTGAAACTCCCTATGGTAATGGGGAGGAACATATCTTTTTCTAATCATTGCTTTCATCTCCCTCCAACTATTCACCGGTTCATCTCCTATTCTCCTTCTCTCCTTTTTGTAATTGGTCCCACCAAATTAGAGCATAGTCTGTAAATTCTTTGGCTACTAATTTCACCTTTTTGTCTCCTCTTTAGTTATTGCAGTAAAAAAATTTGCTTTATTTTCATCTCTCACTCCAAATAAGTCTCGAGATCATTCCTTCCTTGAAATTTAGGTATTTTAATTTTAACCCATCAAGTCCTTCATCCCTCTCATTTCTCCTCATAGGTCTTTCTTCTCTATTATTTCCCCATGTCTTCTTTCATTCCTTCGTCTATCCTCATGCCTCCTAGGACTCTCTCTCTCTTCATCTCCAGTAGCACTCCTTTGAGTGAAGGTTCTAGGCCTACGCCTTTCTCTTCTATCCATCCTCTCCTCCATTCCACCCATTGCGCTCTAAGATTTGAGCAAATTGATTGGCCAACTCGTCCAAGCGAGCTTGCTTGACATCAACTCTAGGGGTGGGAGGGATATTAGAACCACCAAACATCATATAATAGTATGAGGAAAATATGAATAGGACCTCGCCACTTTACTCACGTGTTTAACTCAAGAAATGACAACTCGTGTTTTCACTTAGAAAATGACTTTTGATTATAATGTAAACGCTCTTGCCTTTTACCACTCAAAGTTCTCTTTAGGTTCTTAACAAGATCAATCTTGTTTCCAAATCAAAAGTTTTTTTTTATAAAAAATTTGTAGCGATCCTCACAAGAGTTGCTCATTGGATTCACTGAACGAAAGGAAAACCATAAAGACAACAATCAAAAGGAATTTTAAAAGACAAACTAGAAAAGGTAACTCTCAAAATAAGAAGGCCAAACAAAGACAATATGGAAGTAGGAAGAAAAACAAATCAATTGCGCAAAAGAAAAGAAGAAATAATGTTATAACACCACAAATAAACTTTCACAATTGTCAAATAAATTAGTGCAAAAGGGTTTTCTTATGAAGCAATTTTTTTTTTCAACATGCAGTTTAATATAAGCACATTTGGATTTCTCTTCTTCTTGTTTTTTTTTTAATCAGCTACCTTTTTTTTACACTAACACAAATGATTTTCAGTTGATGCCCAATTGTGAACAATAATAATCCAGTTTAGAATAAGGTGCGTAGAATAATGTTGTTACAACAATATAACAAAGCTGTAAATTGAGCAAAAGATAAAGAACAAGAAATAAAAGATGAAATGATAAAGAACAAGAAATAAAAGAACAGAATGATAAAGAATGAGGAATAAAAGAACGGAATGATAAAGAACAAGGAATAAAAGAACGAAATGGTAAGGAATGAGAAATAAAAGAACATAATGATAAAGAACGAAAACAAAAGACAGAGGAAAAAAAAAGGACAGGAATTAAAGAACAGTACACAAACACAAGAAATTGGTCAATTCCAGGATCTGGGTTCAAGATACAATATGAAGAAAAGTGCATAGTAACAATAACAAATTTAACATGAACAAAATGCTAAATAAAATAAAATAAAAAAATAAAAAGGAGAAAAAGACAAGAAATGGAAGAAGACGCCAGACCTTGTGAAAAGTGATAAGTCCCGTGGGGATTCGCCACAAAGATTATAGAAACCTTTGATAAGAACCAATGTTTGGTCCAATTAAGAACCCAAGAGGAACATCCTCTCACACACTTTTAAAAGTGCAAAGGTTTATATTTAATTCAAAGGTGAATACATAAGACAAATGAGTGGTTGTTTTATAACCAACAAGTGGTGCCTCACTCCTACTTTTGTCTAATGTGGGACTTCAATAACATATTCCTTATTAAAAATTTTACTAAAAAAAGTCTAATTTGTGATGAACTTCATATCCCATTCTCATCATCCTAGATGCAAAATTAAGACTCGAGATTAGAAATACAACTTGTAGGAAATATTTTGAGCTTTCAAACGCATCAAAGAACTCCTAAAGCAGACATCTAGAACTCAAGTTATGTTGAAATATTGGAGCAATCTCAACTCTTCATTAATTGGTCTTTGGGCTCTTCACTCATTTTTTTCTTGATCCAAAAAGCTATCCTAACATAAAAATAATGATTTACCATTTGCAACCCTTTTTGAGCCAAAAACTTCATATTTTATTGAAACCCTAACCTAGGATAAGAATTCCATGCCTTACCTAAGGTTAGGAGAGCAAAGGGAAATAATTTGTGATAGAAACTTTTTGGGTAGCTCATGCGATGAAAAAGATTTTTAAATGTGGCTATATGCTATTCATGTGATTAGTAAAAGAAAAGAAAGAAAAGAAGTGAAAGAAAAAGAAAAGAAAAAAAGGAAACAAATTCCTTGTGTTTTAAATATAAAAAGTATGGGGTGAAATGGAAAGATTGATATGAGAAAAATGGATATCTTGGAAGAAAAAAGAAGCAATAGGAGGTAATGATCTCATTGTTTTATCTGTATTTGCTCTCCTATTCCCAAAGGTCTTTTTGAATATCCAGAAAAATCAAGATTCCTTTTCTAAGCCAGGCCCAACCATAAAAGCCCTAATGATCCATGTTGATTATGCACTTTGATTTGATGGGAAATGAACTGCAAAATTTATCTATGACATATCAGTGTGGGAATTGAGCTTAAACACTCACCTGTGAGAATTAAACACCTTTGAGAGGTTTTCCTCTGTTTGAATCAATCACACGTTTCCTCTGATGTTCTTTAGAAATGAAATGTGAATTGATCTTAATCTCATTTTGGTTTTGAGAATTTCATTTTTGTTTCAATTCTTGAGGTTGACTGTTTGAAAGATGTGTTCTGATCATTAAGAAAAAGTTGATTCTTTACAAAACATGTTCATCTTCTATGTTCCCACTATTTGTAGTATTATTACCATGACAAATGGTATAATATTAATGGGTATAAGAATTCAAGGCAGACTTTCCCTACATGTTTGATCCAAATTTCAATGGCTCTCTAATTTCTCATTGTCTCGATGGTGGTTTTTGGTTAGTTTACACTTGCATGGATGCATACTACGTACTGAAATTTGCTTAGGATATGACGCTTATTAAATTTAGATACTCACTACATTGTTAATTTGGTTCAATGTCCTTGGTGGTGGTGGTGTGGGACGAGGGCTTGATATCAAATATATAATCATTTTGAAGCAAACAATTTTTTTTAAATATAAGGAAAAATTCTTTCAAAAAAAGAAAGTAATTAGAAAATTGGAACAGATGTGGGTTTTGACCTTTGAGGAATGGAAATAAATAAATGAAAATGGAAAATAAGTTTGTTATGGGAAAAGGAAAGAAAGAAAAAAAATTGTGTTGAGAGAAATTTGGATAATAGTGACTTAGTGAACAAGCTTTGATAATGATATGAATATGGCTACTTTATATAGTTTAACGAATGTGATAATCACTACAAGAGATGTATATGACTCATGATGACTTGTTTTGAGGTGTAAAATAGACAGGAAATTTTTTATGCAAAAAAAAGAAGAAAGCTTACCACTTCACATAAACATTATTTGTAATAACAATTCCCTTTGAAAATTCTTCAAATTAATAGGCTAATATATATATGTTTGGTCCCTAAACTTTTTTTAAAATTGGTCTCGTTTAAAAATTCTAAAATAGTCGCTAAAAGAATTTTTTAATAACAACTAGTTTTTTGACCTGTGCGCATACGCACGGGTCGCTTCGCTACATTTTTATAAATTAATTTTAATTTTTATATCTATAATAACAAAAATATTTGTATTTATCACTACTAGAAAAATAGGTTTTAACATCGCCGATTTAACATCGGTTGTTGGGAAAACCGATGTTAACGAAAACGCAGTGGCAAATTTGTAAATAAATGGACTTTGTTAACATCGGTTTTGTTAAAAACCTGAAAAACCGATGTTAAGTTGTGGCCATTAACATCGGTTTTCTTAAAAAATTGGAAAAACTGATGTTAACGTCTTCCTGTTAACATCAGTTTTCCAGGTTTTTAAGAAAAATCGATGATAACAGGAAGACGTTAACATCGATTTTCTAGATTTTTAACAAAATCGATGTTAACGGCAACAACTTAACATCGGTTTTATAGGTTTTTAACAAAACCGATGTTAACAGAAAGATATTCACATCGATTTTTCAATGAAAATCGATGTTGTTTTTATTATAAGATTTAACCAAAATTAAACATCTATCATTCTTCACTCTCGCGCGCCCCTATCTCTGTTCTCTCTGTTGCCCTTCACTGCGCCTACCACAGTCACGGTCACGGTCATGACGACGCTTCCATTGTCGGTGTTGCCTCACTTTCACGAAGCTTCCATTGTCGGTCTAGGGTTCCATTGTCGCCGCTTCCATTGTCGGTCTAGGGTTCCATTGTCACCGCCTCCATTGTCGGTGTGGCGGCTCTCACAAGGTCTGTGCGCCTCCATTGTTTTTCTTTTATTTCTTCTGCATTTGTCTTCTTCTTCTTCTGAGATTCTTTTTGTGTTGTGTAGGTTGTTTTCCAGTGTTGGTGTAACTTCTTTTGGTCTTTACTTCTAAGAAAAACTGTGAGGTAAGGGAACAAAGACAAGAAAACCGTGAGCTTATTATACCTTTTCTTTTGTGTTGAAAGTTCTTATAATATAATGGACATGCTTTTGCGTCTATATAGATTGATTTTTTTTACATGTTTTCGAGATGTTTTGAGTGTCTGTAAGGTTGTTGTGGACACGATTTCCCTTGGAGTGAGTTGCTGTCATATTTATGGTCCTTTGGTAAAAAATAATAGGCATTAGTCCCTTGTTGTGGACATTCCAATGAAGTGAACTGATTCAGCTGATTTTGTCTCATGTTATGTATTGGTTAGTGGTATTTGTTGTTTGAACTACTGCTTTATTGCTTGAACTACTACTTTGAAGACTGCTAACTTGACTAAGTTAATCAAAGGAAGTTGCAGTTTATTGTTATCAGTTATGTGTGAATTATTGATAAAGTATTAGGATGATTAACAGGAGGATGATGTAGCATTACTTGTGATTTGCATTGCATAGTATGATTTGCATATAGATAATGAATAAGACCATTGGAAGGTGAGTGGTGGTGGTGTTGATCAATTCCACAACTTCCTTTGGATTGGTGGAGGTTAGGCAGGACAAGGCCATTGGATTGGAAGTTGAGTGGTGTTGTTGAATTCCACAATAGGCTTAGATAGATACCATATAGAGAATGAATAAGTTGTTTATTTTAAACAAACAATTTGAGTACAAGGCAACAATATTTATTTTGAAAGCTTTCTGGACATTTTGAAAGCTCGCATGAACTATATCTATAAATTATAAACAGTTTGGAGTTGTCTACATCAATCATTAAGCCATTTTGAATGTTGATGTGGACTTACATTTTCTTCCCTCATTTTTGGACAAATGGACAATGCAGTCATTTAAATACATCATTTTCTTCCAGTTTTCACTGCAAGGTCAATTGAAATTAATTATGCACAATGCTTTATTTGGTGAGGCACTGCAACTATCCAAATTATCTAAAGTTTAGTTTGTATCATAGAATTTTCTGAAGATTTTACTTCTTTTTGTTTATAGGTTGCTTCCTATATGAGTTTACTACCTTAACTTGCATCCCAGGATTGATTACATATCGTGGAGCTAAAATCCAGGTATCTCCACATAAACACATTATATGTTTATAAATTTATCACCTTACTGTGCACAAGATATTTTGTTTATTGGTTGAAAAGCTTGGGATTCCTAAAGCTGAATTTAGTTGTACCTTTTTCTGATAATAGTTGAGAGAAGATTAAATGATATGTGAATGCTGCCACTCTATATTAGTAGCCTCTGACTATAAGTTGCCTTCGTGTTAATAAGTGAACAATAATACATGATAGATGGGATATTATGAGCCAAACTCACCTCACTCACCCTAGGATCACTCCAAAACAAGAGTTTAGAAATACTCTAAGATATAAACAAGCTTCCTTCATATGTTGTTCCATAACAAAGACTTAACCTTCTCCATCCTTAATGCACATAACTTGTGTATGTTCGTGTCGTCCTTGAATATAACTTGTTCAATGTTCAACATCATTTGTAGGCAGTTGTCCTTTTCTACTTTGCATCGTCATCCCTACATTTGTGATTGCAAATTGTTAGTGACTGTCGTCACAGGTACTTACAAATTTCATTACAAATTCCAAGTGTTGATATTCCCTTGTTACTTGATCATGAAGATTCACTTGTGGATTCTTGCCACTAAACATGCATCAGTGGCACTTGTTATGTAAGTTGAATAATTCATGCCATTGATTTTAACATGCAACGCAATCTCTCTTCACCCAGTCTCCCTTCGCCCCAACCCAACCACAGTTTCCGCTTTAGTCTCTGCTATCCCAGGTGAACACCCAATGCATTTGGACTTTTATATACAATATTTTGTGTGTCAAGTATGCATGTTGCCTTTTCTATAAAATTAATGTTCATTATGAGTGAACCTTAGTTTCCCGTTTGAGATTGATTATAGTGATTCTTCTGGACAGTTTGGATTAATCATTGTATTCATTCTTGAATTGTCCGTTTGGACAATTTGGGAAGACTCATTTTTTATAGTACATTCATATGTATATGTTGAGTTTGTTTTCTTAAATTTGATGAAATTTTGGTACAATGCATTTCACTTTATTCTCCGGGTGCATACTTGATTGTGGTGAAACTCATGTCATCGCTTTCATGTCGTGTACTTGGAGACCATAGCGAAATGCTGCCGAAATTTTGTCAAATTTAAGATAAGAAACGCAACCTATACATATGAATATACTATAAAAATATGTCTTCTTGAATGGGATAGGGTCACACCTTCAATGAGAAAAGAGAGGTTTTCATGCATCGAATAACTTTGAGTATCAAAGAGTTATTAGTTACAAGGATCGAAGTTGGATGAATGCAAGTCGCATCACGGTTGAGTATGAGGAAGGCGTTGAACATTTCTTGCAATTTGCATCCAAAAGAAGTCGACCAGATAGGATGGAAAATATTTATGTCCCTGTATCAATTGTTTGAATGGAAGATGCCAACTACTGGACGACATACGAGAGCATCTTCTGTGCGATGGGACTAAGAAGACTTATACGACATGGATATGGCATGGTGAATTGACAGACACGCAGAGGGTCTCGTACACTGAACTGCTTGATGTTGACATCAGAGATCGATTATATGATATGATTCGTGATCTGGGACATGAGTCATTTAAGCAAGCACATGCCCCTATGTATGATACGTTGGAAAGTGATTCAAAGAAGCCTTTGTATCCTGGGTGCAAAGAGTCATTGACATTGTTGTCCGCGGTGTTAAGTCTGGTTAATGTCAAGGCCAGATATGGGTGGAGTGACAAAAGCTTCAGTTCACTGCTTGAGGTAGTTAAGGACATGCTTCCAGAGGAAAACACGTTGCCAAGCAGTTACTATTTGGCGAAGAAGATACTTTGTCCGATGGGTATGGAGTATAAGAAAATTCATGCCTATCCTAATGACTGCATATTGTACAGAAATGAATTTGAACAAATGGATAAATGCCTCACGTTTGGGGTATCACGGTACAAAGTGAAGGACGATGACGAATGTGGCAGTGATCAGAGTTCAAAGAAAGGCCCTCAGGCGAACGTGTTGTGGTATCTTCCGATCATTCCAAGGTTTAATCGTCTTTTTGCTAACGAAGATGACGCAAAAGACCTTACATGGCATGCAGAGGGAAGACATTGATGGAATGCTCCAACATCCGGCAGATTCAGTTCAGTGGAAGAAGATTGACCGTTTGTATTCGGAATTCGGCAAAGACCCAAGAAATCTCAGGCTTGCACTTGCCAGTGATGGAGTGAATCCCTACAGCAGTTTAAGTACTCAGCACAGTTCGTGGCCTATTTTGCTAGTCATCTATAACCTGCCTCCTTGGTTGTGCATGAAGCGAAAATACATGATGTTGTCTATGATGATATCAGGCCCACGACAACCAGGAAGTGACAATGATGTTTATCTTAGTCCCTTGATTAAGGACTTGACAAAATTGTGGGACGAGGGGGTTGCCGTGTTTGATGGGTATCGAAAGGAGACATTCAAGTTGCGGCAATGCTATTTTGTACCATTAATGATTTTCCAGCATATGGGAATTTGAGTGGATACAGTGTAAAGGGTCATCGTGCATGCCCTATCTGTGAGCAAGACACGAGTTATGTGCAACTTAAACATGGATGAAAAACAGTGTACACTCGCCATCAGCGTTTTTTGCAACCTTATCACCCATATCGGTGATTGAAAAAAGCATTTAATGGAAGTCAAAAGCATCAAACTGCACCGATTCCGTTAACCGGTGAGCAGGTTCTTGAGTGGGTTGAGGGCATCCATACTGTATTTGGAAAGACTCAAAAGAAGCAGAAAGGTAATAGTTGCATATGGAAGAAGAGGTCGATACTGTTTGATCTTCCGTACTGGGTTGATCTAGATGTTAGACATTGTATCGATGTTATGCATGTCGAGAAAAATGTGTGTGACAGTGTCATCGGCATGTTGCTTAACATTCAAGGCAAGACAAAGGATGGTTTGAACACTCGTCAAGATCTTGCTGAGATGGGTATACGTGAGCAGTTACATCCTAGGTCCGATGGTAACAAAATTTACTTGTCTCCAGCATGCCACACTTTGTCAAGAAAGGAGAAGATAAGTTTTTGTTAGTGTCTGCGCCGAGTGAAAGTGCCACAAGGATACTCTTCAAATATTAAGAGCCTTGTATAGATGAAGGGTCTGAAACTAGTTGGGTTAAAGTCTCACGATTGCCACGTCATGATGCAGCAATTGTTAGCCATGGCGATTTGAGACATTTTGCCTAACAAAGTCAGGCATGCTATAACTTGCCTGTGCTTTTTCTTCAATGCCATTTGTTCGAAAGTCCTGGATTCGGTAAAGTTAGATGACTTGGAAGAAGAGGCGGCAATTATCTTGTGTCAGTTGGAGATGTATTTTCCTCCTTCACTTTTCGACATAATGGTTCACTTACTTGTTCATGTGGTCAGGGAAATTAAATTGTGTGGTCCCGTTTATTTACGGTGGATGTACCCGGTCGAGTGATACATGAAGATCTTGAAAGGGTATACAAAAAACCTACATCATCCTGAAGCATCCATAGTTGAAAGGTACATTGCAGAAGAAGCTGTAGAGTTTTGTTCAGAGTACCTTGAAAAGGAAAAACCTGTTGGGCTTCTGGAGTCGCGGCATGAGGATAGAGTGGGAGGAAAGGGTACACGAGGGCTGCATGTTATAACGCCCACTTTGCATGAATTGCAACAAGCTCACTTGTATGTTCTGAATAACAGTAATGAAGTCTTGTCGTACATGGTTCGTCATGAAGCATTAGTCAAGGAAAGTAATCCAAGAATGACGAAGAATAGGTTGTTGAAAGAGCATAACAAGACTTTCCTGAATTGGTTTAAAGATACAATCTTTAGTGATGAATCTTCATCTGAAACAATGAGGAAGTTAGCAGATGGGCCTAAAAGAAATATTAGAAGTTGGCAGGGGTACGATATCAACAAGTACTCGTTCTACACCAAACAACAAGATGACAAGAGCACAATGCAAAACAGTGGGGTTAGCCTAAGGGCTGAGTCCCAGCACTTCATTTCTGTGCATGACCACAATCCACGTTTGGCGTGCTTGCCTTACTTTGGAGTCATTAATGACATCTAGGAGCTTAATTATGTTAGTTTCACTGTGTGTGTTTTCAATGCAAGTGGGTTGATATCAATAGTGGTGTGCGAATCGAGGACTTGGGATTTACTTTGGTAGATCTGAACAAGCTAGCTTATCAAGATGAACCTTTCATCATGGCAGAACAAGCTAAACAAGTGTTTTATGTTCAAGATCCATGTAACGAAAGGTGGTCAGTGGTACTACACGGAAAAACCATTGGCATTAATGTTGACGATGATGACTCAATCACCGATACAAGTGTCACTCAATTTTCGACACAAATCCCTAACGTGATCAGAGAAGACGAGGTGGACGACGTTCATGCAAATCGTAATGATCATGATGAAGGAGAATTAATTAACATCACTTAATGTAAATTTTTTTAAGCTCATTTGACTTGTACAATTTCATGATTAACCTAACTTGTACCTTAACTTTACTTACCTGCGTTATTTGTTTTTTACAGGATCATGACTGCACCACCCAGCTCCCCTCCTCGTGCTAAGGCACCACATCCTCCTCATGAAGCAGCAGCGGCTCATGCTGAGTCAGTGTTGATTTCAATTGAAGCCAAGCATCAATGAACAAGATTCAAGCTTCAAGGAGTTTTGAGCTTTCAACATGACCAAAGGCTAAAGAATCATGGGAAGCTTTGAAGAACTAATTTGATTAATTGTAAAAGGGAGTTATGATCTGATAATCCAAGTGTGCATTTCATGTCATTCATTATTCATTCATCTAGGATCATTAG
>PYAF01004761.1:474809-493117 GCA_007407185.1 Glycine tomentella
AAGAACAATATGAATATGAACAAAAATATTCAATCACACACAAGATTTATACTGGTTCACCTCTCAACCCTGGAGGCTACATCTAGTTTACTTCTAATCAGCCTTGATTAGAGTTTCCACTATAACAAATCTAATATCTTTACAAGCTTACAAAGATCTCTCTTACCCTCCTTAGGTAAAATTCAAAATCTAAACCTATAGACTTTTCAAAAGATCTAAGAACCAGAGATCCCCTCTCTATTCTACCTACTAGAAACCTATCTAGCAAATCTTTAAAGATTACAATTTGTTATATGAACAACCAACAAAAAAACCAAACAATATTACTCAAAACAACTAAGCAAATGATCCAAGAAAGATATCACCTCTAATTCCTTAGTGCAATGAACGAAATTAAATGATCAAACCAGACTAAGAATGAATGCCATGATCTTTCTTGATGAAATCTTTTGACCAAATGCTTGAACACAAACTTCACATGGAGTAGATTACTCAACAAATGAAAATCTTCATGATTCTTGAATCTATTTTGAATTTTTGTTTCTAATATGCCTTAGTGACTTTAGAACTCTCAGAAAGTGATTTTCACAAGGCTTGTTCGAAAACTTAAATCCACACTTAACAAAGTAAGCTCCTTCTATTTATAAAAAACAGAATTAACTACCTGTAATTGATTATTCCATTAATGTAATTGATTATTTTAACTCAAGTAATCTATTAAAATTCTAAAATAATCGATTAAAGTGTTCATCAGAAATCTGGAAAAAATCTAAAGAACAAATAATCGATTAATTCTTCTTGTAATAGATTATTTTAGGAGGTCAGGATTTTCTGATACACTATTGTAATCGATTATCACAGGAAGTGTGAAAAACTCAACAATGCATATTTAACCAATTACAACAATCTGGTAATCGATTAAACCAGATACAAATGCTTCTATAAATTATGCAGAGACTTAGATAATCGATTATTCCATGAAGTAATAGATTATCACAGAACGACTTAACATAGTCAGACTAATTTAATCGATTACAAATTATTGGTAATCGATTAAAGTGTTCTTATGACAATATGCAGTTCTGTCTATATGCATTTAATCGATTATATCATATTGGTAATCGGTTAAAATAGTGAAAAATAGTTTTTATGAAAACCTTATTGCCTTTATGTCATACCAATTGATTAATACTCTCATATGACTTAATCTTGATTAAATGAATGAATGAATGCATGAATTAGTCAATCTAAGTGAGGAATAAGAGGCTTTAACTTCTTGAACCAAGCTTGAACAAATACAAATGCCATCAATTGAGTGGGCATGTAAAATCAAAACTTGTAATCTTCCTCAACTTGATTCTTTATAATCTTCCTCATCTTGATTCTTTATAATCTTCTTCTTCTTCATATCTAACAGCCTAAGCCACAGACGAAGACCTACAATTGGAGTATGGTCTGAAGAACTCTATTCCCATGAATAAGGTTCTTATATTTGAAGAAATTATGCTCAAATCTAAAAGGCTGGTCAACTACCCTTTCCCTTATCCTGTCTTAGTACCTAGGTTCATTGATCACTTCAACATTGATGTGAATAATGAGGTTGTGGATCATTCCAATTCAAGCAACAGCCTCATAAAAGAAAAACACCTTACAAAGCTGGGAATACAGAAGACTCCAGAAGGCTGGGTAATGGCTGGACAACCACAGGTGCCTCCTCTTTCTGCTGATGCTGATCTTCAAGTGGAAGATTCTAAAGATGAAGCAAGGGATCCACAACAGCCCTTGTATTCATAATTTGAAGCTCTTATGCTGCAGAAGATGGACAACTTGATCCAAATGCAACAAGATTTTAAGGCTGAAACTAATGAAGCCTTAAGAGAAATTAGGGATAGGCTAGATACAATAGAAGCCAACATCAAAGATGATACATCTATAGACTTCTAGGCCTATGTTTAATTAAGTTTGTATGCTCTGTTTTTTATTTGTTAACTTTGTGTTTTAATATCACTTTGTAATGGCTCCCAATGGTTATATAAAACTTTCATTATGTTTCCATTTCAATTATCCATTGTGCCCTTTATGTTTTTGACTTTAACAAGCCAAATAGGGGGAGAATGATTGATTGTTGACATGCTCTGCATACTACTCTGTTTGCCCCTGTTTTTTGTTTCAAATTTTGCCCAAAATTTGACTTGAATGGATTATGGAATTTAGGGGGAGCTGAGTGTTTAAAATGAATCAATTATACCTAGAATACATGTGAGTGATGATTAAAAGGAATCAAATGCTTTAACACTTGGTCTTTGTAAAGAAAGTGTAAAATTTCAGGTCTGTAAATTCAAAGTCTTCCATGGTCAATTTCTTTTATAAAGCTTCAAGTTCAACAATTGGTTAATCAAGAATTTGGCATGTTTAAAGCCAAAAAGGGGGTGATTGTTGAATACAGGGGGAACTTCATGAAGATTGGAAGTCTTTGATACAAGATTAGTTTTGAGCTTTGAATGCAACGCCCCGTAAAACACCAGGGTCATTAACCTGCCTTAATTACTATCATTAACTATAATCATCAGAGTTTAAGCAGTTTGGAAGCATAATATAAGAGTGACATTATCAAATGTCATTAACATAGCCATTTACACTATAATATGGTGAATATACATAAAGTCTATGTTTAAGTACAAAACTATACATACATCTCCCCTCAGGGTACAAAATAAAACCACAGGCAGTATACAAAACATCAGAGCCACAAGCTCATGTCATCTAGGCCTAAGGTTTACAAATAACAGCTATCCCTGCATAGGCTTCTTGCCTTGGGATCTGTCTGCTCCTCCTGAGGAATCACTTGCAAGAATATAAGTCCCACAAAAGGGGTGAGATATAAAATCCCAGTAAACTTAGGGCCCTTGAAGGTATTTCCTTCCCCTGGTTCACTTTCAAACATATACATGGAAATAGCATATCTAAAACAGTCATTCTCGGATTCAATACCAGAACATCATTCAGACAAACATCAAGCAACCAGAAATCTCAATTCACATCCACCTGTCAGTAATCAGGTGCCTCAAGCACGGCCTACAACCGTTCATAGCATAAATCACTAACCTGCAGAGGCTACATCTAGGTATATAGGAACATCTCCACTTAGGAGGCTACATCTATATACTAGGAACATCTCATGCCAGGATCTCAACAATCTATATGAGGCTACATCTGTACATATAGGAACATCTCCAATTTAGGAGGCTACATCTATATAACAGGAACATCTCATAATCTATCTCAACACAATTGCCTGAGGAGGCTACCTCTGTGTATATAGAAACATTAAAAAGCACAGAGTAGAATAAAATAATCAAAACAGCATTAGAATCAATACCAATTCAAGTTACAGAGGAGTTACATCAGTTCATGGCCTTCCCACAATACAAGTTCAGCTTGCCATAAGCTTCAAGAAACCAAAGGCTGTCAAATAATACACTCTTGGTGACCTTGCCTTGATTCTTGACTTCCAAAGGTTTAGAAGTGTGAAGAGAGAAATAGATGACACCCAAGGGTGGTGTGTATTATGTGACTCTCTAGAGGCCTTTATTTATAGATAGATCTAATTAGGGTAACAAGGCCTATTTACAAAACCAAATCTGAATCAAATCTTTCTTAATTAAGGAAACTAAATATATTTATAGAATCACTTAATTAAGGCAACTAATCCTAATATAAAATCAAATCCAATTTCGAAACAGATCTTTTTTAATAAAGGAAAGAAAATCGAATCCACGCGACCCGCGCGCGATCTCACGCGAGTCGCGTGGATGGGCAGAGAGGATGGCGCGTGTCGCGTGATGTATGGCGCTACCCGCGCGGCTTGGCAGAGGGAAAATTACTTCCAGACTTCTTGGCGCGACTCGCGTGAATTCCCGCGCGATCCGCGTGGGACTCCAGTTTTGCTTTTCTTCTTTCGTTGGCCTTGAATCCTCCTCTTTTGACCTAAAAATGCATAATTGGTATTGAATTAGCTTTAAAACAATTAAAATGCTAAACTTAACTAATTCTAACCTATTTAACTACTCATTTAACTAAATTCTAATCTAAAACTATATTAAAAACAAGATGTGTTTGCAACACATCAGCTACCTCTGTGTCTATAGGAACATCTCCATTCGGGAGGCTACATCTCTATCACAGGAACATCTCACAACAGGTCTTACACAATCTTATGTCATCTATCCTACTACCATAGGATTCAATTCATTCACAGAATTCACATTCAATTCTAATAGTTCATCATGCTTCTCATAATTTCACATTCCATTCCACGCGTCTCAAATCAACACTCATCATTTCCCCATCACAGGGTTCAAATCACATTACAAGCATCTCATTCTAATACACATCAATTCAACAATCAATCACACAATATACAATTTCCATATACATGTATTTGCTCATATCAAAACCATCACTCCTTCTGGAGCATGGTGGAACACAGTAAGGGGACATACACACAAGAACCAAGAGCTTACCTACTCTAGGCAAAACACCGACTCTCTCGGCCTTGTGATCACCACCACCAGAACTATCAAGCTCACGTCCTACATAAGAGCAAGCACATAACTATCAACAATGGTTCTAAGCCATTAGAACGAAAGGAACTATAATCCTTTCCATATGACACAGCCAATCACTTCATAAGTGATTCTCATACCCTCAACAGGATCCCTCTCAGCGTAAGCAAGGCCCCAGAGCCTCTTCTAATACTCTATTCAGGCTAATACTAAGCGTATCCTTGCTTGAGCCATATCAACTTCAAGCTTCTCATTATAATCAATTCAGCTCATAAACAACATCTATATTATCCCATGAGCATCAACTGCTCTAAGGTTCATAATAGCCAAATAACCAGTCTTTTCTCTACTCATACATAAACTCAGAGCCAAAATCAAACTTCATCAATAATGATGACTCAAGGCTCTAACTTCATCAGAATAACCCCCTGAACACAATTCTCTATAGGACCCTGGGCTAATTCTAGCCCCAGCTCATATGGGTCACTATTCATGAGAACCCCCCAAAATCAAAATCAAACGGAGAAACTTGAGTTTCTTACCTCAAAGGTAACAAAGGAGACCCAAGGACAACCTCTTCGAGCTCTGGTGTCCTTTCCACGCAGTGGGTCTCAGCCCCTTTCAAGTTCTCTGAACTTTTCTCTAGAGATTCCAAAACTCACTTAAAAGGGGTTTTTCAAAAGAACAATTGAATGATTCAAGCTTCCAAAGTGTTTTTCTCACAATCAAAGGCTAAAGGAAGGTATTTAAAGCAAGAAATAGGGCCATAGCAAGCTTGGACCAGTCTCTAATGGAGGTTAGGGCTGGAGAAGGAAGAAGAAGGCTTTTCTCTCTCATTTTTCGTGTTTTTCCCCTTTTATAATGGACCTGCCCGACCTCTGGCGCTCCCAGCGCCACCTTCGCGCCCCCAGTGCCAATTTCCAGAACCTCTGGCACCCCCAGCGCCACATCTGGCGCCAGCTGGAAACTTGGCACCCCTGGCGCCCTAAGCATGAACTTTCAGAGACTCTCGCGCTCCCAGCGCGAACCTGGCGCCCTGGGCGTGGGATTCCAGTGCTTTGGCGACCTCAGCGCCAGCCCTGGCGCCATCAGTGCCACAACCCTCACAGGGTTTTCTGCTAAATGTTCCCTTTTGGGAAAAACTAAGGCATGATTACATTTCTTAATCACAGGGCTTAAAATTCAAGGTCTTACATTGAACATGCTTGAAGACTTGGAATTTTATGTAAAAGGAATGCTATCTGATTGATCCATGCATTCATTCATTCATGCATTGATTTAACTAAGTGTTTTTCATGAAAATCAAACAAAGTTTTTAACATTTAACTAAGGTTTTAATTTAAATTAAAGGTTTTTGGAAAAATGGTTTTTGTACTGTTGTAATCGATTACCTTAAAGGTATAATCGATTATTTTGTTCTTATTTCATTCTGGAAAAACTTTCAAGAACAATGTAATCGATTACTTATCGGAATAATCGATTATTTGACCTTTGTTTTCATATCAACTGCCTTGACGAACACTTTAAGCGATTACCAATGGGTAGTAATCGATTACATTGCTATACATGATTTCAAGCAGTGCTTGAAGAATCGATTACCAAGGAATAGTAATCGATTACACAGGCTTAAATGAAAAAGCCATCTTCCTATCTTAATCGATTACCAAATTTAGTAATCGATTACACTATATGTAAATGCACATAGGATTTGCTGCATTAATCGATTACCACATATCGTAATCGATTACATAGTTCAGTGTGTTTTATAAAGCTTCCTGGTTTAATCGATTACCAGAATTCATAATCGATTACATAGTGTATTTTGATATTTTGAAGCTTCCTATCTTAATTGATTACAAGACGGAATAATCGATTATTTTGCTCGTTGCTTATGTCCAAAAATTGTGTTGAACACTTTAATCGATTACCAAATTGATTTGTTGAATTCAGGGGGAGCTGCTTGAAGCATAAGCAAAGAATGATTAAAGTCTAAAGTTTTAAGCTTTTAAACATGCAAAGGACAACTTGGAGATTAATTAGGATAAAATGTAAGAGAAAAGCAATTCTGATGATCCTAAAGCATTGCATTCATTCTAACTCATAAATAACTTAAAATGGTTTAATAAAAATCACAAGGCTTTCATAAAATGGTTAAGTTTCAAACTTGTTTCAAAGGTTTTTGGAAAAATGGTTTTCTTGCTTTTTTAATCGATTACAACATCGTATTAATCGATTATTTTGTTCTTCACTTATTTTGGAAAAGCTTTCATGAACATTGTAATCGATTGAATATCGGATTAATCGATTATTATACCTTTGGTTTTTAGAAAACTGCCTTGTTGAACATTTTAATCGATTGCCTATAGGTAGTAATCGATTACATGCTTAAATATGTATTTAAAGAACTACAGGGATAATCGATTACCAGTATACTGTAATCGATTACATAGGCTTATCTGAAAATAGCCACTCCCTGCTTTAATCGATTACCATAGATGGTAACTGATTACATGTTGTGTTTAAATTCTAAGTTTTGTTCTAGATAATCGATTACCTCGATTAGTAATCGATTACACAGTGTAATCAGAAATGCTATGGCTTTTGCTTTAAACGATTACCATTTCTAGTAATCGATTACATAGTGTATGTTGAAAATGATGAACCTTCTATCTTAATCAATTACAAGACGGAATAATCGATTATTTGTTCTGTTGTAGAAATTCCAGAAAAGCTTATGAACATTTTAATTGATTACATTCTTTGATTAATTGATTACATAAGCAAAATAATAGATTAAATATGTTACGTTTTTCTGTTATAAATAGGAAATCACTTTGGTTGATTTTGTAACGTTGGATACTGATACCCATTGAGCCAAAACAGTTCTAAAAGCCTTTATTAGTGTTTTCAAAGTGTTTTTACATGCTTGCTCTGTTTCTACATTGATCATGAGATTGTGAGTCAATCTTGAGCAAGATTTCTTTCAAGATTAAGGGAAGCTAATTTAACTTGTTAATTCAACCTGTGTTAATCCATCACTTGCATTGTTAATCATTGGATCATCAGGTTGTTTCTCTCCTTAATCTTTTTGTTATTTTTTGTTTTGATTTTGGATGTAATTCTTTGTCTATTGTAATTGCGTTTCTTGCTTGTAAACTAGAGATATGGTTTCTCTAGGGTTGTGCTGAGTAGTGTTCTCAGTGGGTTTGTCTCTAAGAATCTAATAGTGTTTTAGATTTCTGAACTTTATCTAAGGTTGATAAAGGGAAACTTTGTAATTACTTGTATGAACAGAAAATTGCAATAGTGAAACTCCATTCTAGTGTTGAGTGGAAGAAAACTGGATGTAGCTTCATAGTGTTTGAAGTAAACCAGTGTAAATCTTTTGTGTATTGATTCTTATTTCTATCTTGATTATATTCTGTCTATCTTGTTTGTTTGGGTTTGTTTATCAATTATTTTGAGCTATTGGATACATTGAGCTGACCATTTGATTGAATAAAGTTTCTTGATTTCAAAAGTGATAAAGAACCTAAGGGAAACTCTGATTTTGTTTAAAAAAATTTAATTTACCAAGCCTAACCAATTCACCCCCCCTCTTGGTTAAGTGTGAAGTGTTCCTATAGTTTACATGATTTAATCGATTACATGAGTTAAATAATTGATTATATGGCGTGTTTAATCGATAAATGATAGTTACAAATGTTTTTTTATAAATAGAACCTTGGCTCAGCTTGTCTTGTAACTTGATCAATTCGTATTCTGAGCACACACAAGCTTTCTAAATACTTTATATGTGATTTTTTTGGGTTCTATGAGTTCTTGCTTGTACTAAAACATTCATGGGTTTTTGAGTGATTCTTTAAAGCAAGAAGTTTCTTTCAAAGGTTAAGGAAGAAGATGTGTTGAGATTGTTTTTGTCTTTGAACTTGAATTGTTCATTCATGCACATATTCACTGGATCATCAGGTTGTTTCTTTCCTTAACTCATTTATTGTATTTCTGTTTACGAATTGTGTTGTAATTGACTTTTGTAATTGGGTTCTTAAAGCTTGGGACTAGAGAAGGGTTCTCTAGATTAAAGATCAGAGTAGTGTTCTCTTGATCTTTCTCCTTAGAAGTCTAATAGGGTTTTTTATTTTTGTTCTTTATCTAGGGTTGATAAAGGGGAGGTTCTTGTAAAAGCTTGTAAGAATATTTTATAATAGTGGAACTCTAATTCAGTGTGAATTAAAAGAAACTGGATGTAGCTTCATGATTTGAAGTGAACCAGTATAAATTGCTTGTGTTCTTATTTCTATATCTCTATTCTCATCTTATTCATTGTCTTTAATTCTTTGAATTACATTCATTGTTCAACAAGTTCTGTTTTGATCTATTGATTCTTGGACTGAGCTATTTGATTGAGTAAAAGGATTCTTGGTTTTAAAAGTGATAAAGATCATGAAACTCTGATTTGAATTTTATTTTAAAATACCAAGGTTCAAGCAATTCACCCCCCTTGGTTGTTGTGAAGTATTCCTATTATTTTCACTCGCCCTTTTTGTTATTTTGTGAAATGCACTAATGGGTCATTCTCTGAATCTCGGTTTCACAACAAAAACACAAAGCAAAAGCAATACCCCTCAGAAGAAGACCATCTCTTTGTCTCAGCGAGTGGGTGGAAGATGGAGAACCCTCTCTTTTTTCTATAACCGCATAACCACCTCTTCTTCCAACACCCACTTTCCCTCCTTATACTGCTCCCTCTCTCTCGCTGCTGCAACTTCTGAAATATCCGACCTTGATCCAATCGGGTTCAGAGCCCCGGAACTCGACCCCTGCGTCAAAATCCCCATCAAAGCCTATTTGCTCTCCACTAGGTACCTCCCTGATGGAGTTCCTTTAGTTAAATATTTTTCTATCATTCTTAGCTTATTTGACTTCTCTTGGACTTTTATTTTCGTATTCTAATTCAATTTTTGACTTAGGCAAGTTAGTGGGCTTAATTGCTGATTGTTGCCTATTTTCGGATTTTATGCTCATTTGACGTATCTGCCTTGTACAAGACCTACAGAGCTTTACCTAACTCCGAATTGAGCATTCTTGTAGTCATTGGAAAATAACGAAAAGATCTACAAGTTTTCTAGAAATAAGCTAAGGCCAATTCTGCCATTTGGAGGGTCATTTTAGGCTTTGAAATCAGAACCACTGCACTTGTATTTTGTCCTGCGAGTTAGACTTTATTGGTGTAAATAACATAAATAATTAAAATTGATGGGTTGTTCACGACCCTTTCTTTTCTTTAGACTTAGTCACTATATATTAGTGACATTAGGAGGAACTATTACATTACAATCCATTTTGCAAAAACAGTTTTACATTTCTCTTTTTAAAAATTTAGAATCAAAACCCTGTCTCTTATTTTCTCTCAACGGTTCCTCCTTGTTCTTCATTGTTCTTCATTTTCATTTTCCCTTCTTCCATTTTCGTGCACTTATTTCAAGGGGCTTTCATTGATGATGATCATGGAAGACTAAATAATCAATCAATCCAAGGATCCAACCCAAGCAAGAGAAGAATTTGAGTTCGGGTTTGGTATTTCGAATTCTGTGTGAATGTTCACGTTCTCCTTCAATTGTTATTTTGTTTTCATGATTATAAATGCGTTTAGGATTGAAAGTGGACTAGGTTATGGATTAATTTCCTAATTTCGAATATAAATCGTAGATTAGTTGGATGATATTTCAATTGGGTTGTGGTTTCAATTAATTTAGGGGTTAATTTGATTGAATTGCTTCTAATGAAATTGAATGAACTTTCACAATAGGATAAATTTCTGCGAACGATGATGATGAAAATAATAGGAATACTTCACAACAACCAAGAGAGGGGTTAAATTCAAATAAGAGTTTCAGGATCTTTATCAAATAGCTTAGTCCAAGAATACAAAAGATCAAAACAGAACTTGTTGAACAATGAATATGATTCAAAGAATTAAAGACAATGAATATGATGAGAATAGAAATAAGAACACAAGCAATTTACACTGGTTCACTTCGAATCATGAAGCTGTTGATTCAAGAGGAAGTATGAAAAGATGGACAAGGAATCAAGATTTAGAGTTTTGTGCTTTCAACATGCCTCATAGCAAAGTGCCTTGGAAGCTTGAAGATCAATTGATTCATGTAAAAGGGAAGATGTATTATTTGATAATCCAATGTGCATATCATGCATAATCATTCATTTAGGATTGTTAGAATGAGGACCAATTAAAAAGCATTTAACAAATAAGGCAAAATTAAAATCAAGTTTTTGGAAAAATGAAGTTTTCCTGCTTTAATCGATTACAAATATGATGGCATCGATTATTTTGTTCTTCGTGCCTTCTGGAAAACAAACCAAGAAATCGATTACATATCGAATTAATCGATTACCTAGGCTAAAATTGAAAAATCATACTGTCTGTCTTAATCGATTACAGAAGTTCGTAATCGATTACATATCATGCCTATGGCTAACATGTTCTGCTGATTTAATCGATTACATATCATTTTAATCGATTACATAGTACATTTGAAAATATTGGTCTGACTGTCTTAATCGATTACCACATTTAGTAATCGATTACTCAGTGCATTTAGAAAATCATGAGTGTCTGGTTTAATCGATTACGTGACGAAATAATCGATTACGTGACGGAATAATCGATTACAATGTTCATAGCTCAAACCCAGAACGCATCATAAACATTTTAATCGATTACATTCTTGGATTAATCGATTACATATGCGAAATAATCGATTACAGGAGCGTGTTTAATCAATTATTTTCAATTAGAAAGCTGTTATAAATAGAACCTATTGCCCTGTGATTTTAAGAATTGAGTAATTTGTATTCTAGGTAATCACAAACATTCATGAGCTTTCTTTGGTGCGTTTTCTGAGCTAAAAAACATCTAGGCTTCACAAAAATTCATATGGGTTTTTGATTTGAAGAGTGCAGCACAATTGAGTTTCAAAGAGTAAGGAAAGGGATGCTTTGATTCTGTCATTCTTTCTTTCAACCTAGTGAATCATACATTTGCATCTTGTTCATTGGATTATCAGGTGAATTCGTTCCTTATTCTTGAAGTTGTAAATTTGTTTTTGATTTCTGTAAAGATTGGCTTATTGTAAATGGGTCTCTTGCACGATGACTAGAGATAGTGTTTCTCTAGGGATTGCTGAATAGTGTTCTCAGTGGGGATTGGTCTCTAAGAATCTAATAGTATTTTAGATTTCTGAACTTTATCTACGGTTGATAAAGAGAGGTGTAAGGACACTCACCGTGGCGCGGTTGGCGTCGGATCCCAAGCGAATAGCGCCAGGGATACTCAGCAGAAAACCCTGTTAAGGGTGTGGCGCGGGTGGCGCCAAGGCTGGCACTGATGGCGCCAGACCCACTGGAATTCCACGCCCAGAGCACTAGAGCCACGCCAGGAGCGCCATGGTCTCTGGAATGTGGCGCCAAGGGCGCCAAGTTCGCGCTGAGAGTGCGAGATGCTCTGGAAGTTCACGCTTGGGGCGTGATAATTGGCAAGAGGGGCGCCATGTTTCCCAGCCAGCGCGGTTAGCGCCAGATGTGGCGCGGATGGCGCCACAAGATCAAGGGAGGCTGGCGCTGGTAGCGCCAGTGTGGCGCTGGGGCGCCACAGGTTCTGCAGATTGGCGCCGGGGGCACCAGTTGGGCGTGGATGGCGCAGTGGGCTCTGGAAGTTAGCGCGATCAACGCCAGAGTGGCGCGATCAGCGCCGCATGTTGGTCAGGCTGAGTATATATAGGCCATTTTTCAAAAATTCTGGGCATTTCCTCTTCTTCTTCTTCTCCCACGTCCCTAACCTCCATTAGAGACTTGCCCAAGCTTCATATGGCCTTGTTTCATGACCTAGACACCTTCTTATGCCCTTAAACCTGTGAGAAACCTTGAGAGAGCTATAATCCTTCATCTATTCCTTCTGAAACCCATTAATCAGAGAGGTCCCTTTTCTAAGGGAAAGTGAGAGAACTCGAGTTAGCTGAGGAATAACGGCGTTTGGGGGACACCGAGGCTTGGGGGCGAGGTCCAGAGGCATTCCTCATCAGTTTTGAGGTAAGAAACTCAAGTTTCTCCGATTAATTTGTAGTTTGGGGTTTTCTATGAATAGTGACCCATATGAGCTGGGGTTAGAATTAGCCTAGGGTCCTGTAGAGAAATTTGCTTAGAACGGTTTAGGGATGAAGGATTAGCTTTCAGAATTTGAATTGGTGAACTTTGAATCTTGGCTCTGTGTTATGCATGTGTGGCTATGTGATGAGTCACTGGTGGATTATGTGACATGCTAGAGCCTTGTTTGTGATTGTTCTGAGCCTAAAAGGCTAGTTGAACGGTGCCTTGGTTGAGGTTTAGACCGTTCCAGCTCCTTCTATTCTCGGAGGTACCATATAAGTGCATCCATGCGAAAGGGTAGCACCCAATGGGATGGCACGGTTGTGAGTTTCCGGTCTCACACTGATGTGGGTGTTGATGATATCCGCCATGTATGGAGCAAGATGACTTGCTCATATTTTTTTTATAAGGGCCAGAGGGCCTGGCCAGTGGGCCAATTGTTGTGATTGCCTAATGTGTGTTTCATGGAAAGTGGGCCAGGGTGGAGAAGATTCCTCCAAGGACCCTGAGCTTACTGAGATGTGTATCTCACCCCGTTTGGGGATTTATCTTTACAGGTGACTCTTCTGGAAGAGGAGAGCAGTCTAAGGGCAAGAGGCCCTAGTGGAAACTTGTCTGCTTGGCCGGTGTGTGTACACAGAAGTTATGTACAGTTCTGTATACCCTCGGTGAGGGCAGATATTCTTTTGTATCACTATGGTGTGGTGTGAGACTGTTGTATATATGTATATACAGAACTGATGTTGATATGATATTTGATGTTCCTCCTGAGTATACTTGTAATGCTTCTGTTTATCTGCCTATATGAGTACTGTGGGAGAAACTGGATCAGCAGGGGTGTGAAATATCTGTCTTGTGTTTATGTTTTTTGTGATTTGCTTTTATTCCATGCATAATGAATCAAGAAAAGCGATTTTGTGCTTCCGCTGAGTTTTTTTTTTATAATGATTTAAGCGCTTAACTGATATTATTAATGATAATGCACCAGAGGCCTACGGGGTGTTACATTTAATGGTATCAGGGTGGTTTCTTGATGAGGACATTATGTATGGAATTGATTGGTGCGTGTCTGTGATTGAATTTGACATGAGCATTACATGGGGGTATGATGTGTTGCAAACACATCTTAGTTTTAGGTTAGTTTTAGGTTAGAATTTAATTTATTAAATAAGAATATAGGTTAGAATTAGCTAAATTGTTAATTTTATTTGATTATATCTCATTCTTTGCCAAAGTATGTATTTCAGGGCCAAAAGAGGAGTTTAAAGCCAGAAAAAGAAGAAAAGCAAGTCAAGAGTCCAGCGCGGTTCGCTCCAGCAACCGCGCGAGTCGCGCCACTAGCTAAATATCAAGTCTTCAACATGAATGAGCCACGCCAGTCGCACCGTGTCTACGCTACCAGCGCCAATTGATCGAAGCTCCCATGCGATCCGCGCCAGAAAGCGTTCTTGCAACCTATTTCTGAACCAGTTCCTAACAGAGGGTTACCAAAAGCACAAGGAAAGGATACTATTCTAGTAATAGTAGATAGGCTGACTAAATATGCACATTTTTTGGCCTTGTGTCATCCCTACATGAACTTTTCATTCAGGGAGTGGTAAGACTGCATGGCTTCCCTACTTCTATAATTTCTGATAGGGACAGACTGTTCATGAGTTTATTTTGGAAGGAGTTGTTTAAAAAAGCAGGAAGTGAGCTGAAAATGAGCTCTGCATACCATCCACAAACAGATGGGCAGACAGAGGTAGTGAATAGGTGTTTGGAGGTTTATTTGAGATGCATGACAGGCAGTAAACCCAAGCACTGGCCGGCTCATTTGGTTTGGGCAGAGTTTTGGTTTAATACCAATAACAACATTTCTGCCAAAATGTCTCCTTTTGAAGCACTTTATGGATAGAAGCCTCCTTTATTAATTAAAGGAGCTGATATTCCTTCCAAGTTGGAAGAAGTTAATCAACTGTGCAAAAACAGAGATGAGCTTTTGCTGGAATTGAGGGAAATTTTATTGAAATCACAAGATCAAATGAAGAAACATGCTAATAAGCATAGGAGGGAGTTGAGTTTTGAAATTGGAGATTGGGTTTTTCTTAAAATACAGCCCTATAGAATGAGATCCCTGGCCAAGAAAACAAATGAAAAATTGAGTCCTAGATTTTATAGCCCTTATAAGATCATCCAGGAGATAGGAGCAGTAGCTTACAAGCTAGAACTTCCTGTTGGAAGTCAAATTCATCTTGTATTTCATGTATCCTTGCTAAAGAAGTCAGTTAAATCAAACTGCTCTCCTCAACCATTACCAGCAGTAATGGATGAGCAGTGGGAACTTCAGATGAGACCAGAAAAAGTTATGCAGCAAAGACAGAATGAACAACAGCAGCAGGAAGTTTTGATCAAATGGCAAGGTCTACCTCATCATGAGAATAGCTGGGAATTGGCTGAAAGTCTTTCCAGATTTGGACCTTGAGGACAAGGTCCAGCTTCAAGGGGAGGGTATTGATAGAGGTAGGTTGGGCCAAATGTATTCTAGGAGGTGTAAATAGGAATAGTTGCTGATATAACAGAATAAGGAGTTAGTTAAAATAACTAACTCAGCCCATGTATAAATAGGAGAGCAGAGAGAATGAGAGGGGCACGAAAGGAGTGTCACTAGGAGATTGTGTTCCCTCAAAGAGCACTTTGTAACTGCAGGAGTTTTCTCCAATTGAATAGAAATTCATTTGATTTCCATTCTTGTGTTTTCCCTCTGATCCAGTTCCTATTACTATGCTTTACGGTTGACTGTTTTAAGGAAAAGGAAAATCTCAAGTTTTAGTTAATTATCATACTAAATACTTGATGTGGATATTTTTTTTATAAAATTCGTGAATTGAGAACTTGGTGTAATAATTGGATATTCAACCTCTAGTTCTGGAAATATTTTTACCTTTCTCTCCTCACTAAATTCTTTTCAAGCTAATATTTTAATAGCAGGATGTTTTTTATGATCATTTTTTTCATATTATCCTATAATCATCTCAGGTATGAAGAATTGGCTAACAATCCTAATGTGGAGTACATTGCTGGAGGTAAATAAAGAAATAACCCAGTTATTAACTCTTAGTAATTTCAGGTAATATTTTGAATATATAATTTCATGGAATGCATTGCTTGTCGGTGTCTTCTCTTGACTATTAGGTGGATGAGATTGTATATCTAACTCATATCTCAATTCTTCATGAATTTTGATTAACAACTCAAATTAATTGAAGTGGTAAGCTTGACAATTGAGTGTTATTTTGTTTGACATGATAGGGAGAATGAGTAGCTCTCCAAGTATGGTGACACCAAAACTGCTCGAAGCATTATGCTGATAGAACTGAAAAAACTGATAGAGGCAAATCCTCTTTTCCGTGATAAGTTTATCTTCTCAACCCTTAAGTCATCAACACTGCGAACTATGATCAATCAAAGGTATGCATGATTAATTTCTACTGACTCTATCTATTTTGAGATTTGAATTCATTATTTTAGTTTTATTAAATGTTATTATTTTGATGTCTAATGTCTATGGCTCTATGCTATAACTCTGATTTCAAGTACACACTTTTGAACTAAAATGCGACTTGGTATATGTCTTGAACCAGGTTTGACCAATCAGCAAGATCAAAGTTTTGTTGGAAAAACATATGATACACTACCTCTTGCACTGGTGGCATGCAAACCGAGCAGGGGTGTTGTTTAGTATGATGGATGTGACCTGATTGTCAACTATAAGTTTGTTGGTCACTATTAAATTGATGCCTATATGTGTTGGATATGATTATTTTGAGTTTAGTGTTTTGTCTTCAAGTCTTTATTTTTCAACATTCTCCCATCCTCTCTTGTGTAATCTTTTCATACGATTTTTTGGGGACTTATGTATGGTTGGAAACTTATTTTAAATGTACAAGTGTTTAAAGAAATGACAAATTGTTACTGGAATTATGATGAAAAAGCCCTTTTGTGAGAATGGCTTGCTCTTAATGATTGTTAAGAATGGTTGGCTCTTAATGATATCCTTTCCTGTGTTATTTCTAGTTATTGGCTAAACTAATTAAGAAAAGAATGTTTGACACAGATTTTTTATTTTTTTTAAAAAAACTCTTCTGTTTAACTGGAAATTTAAGAGGGATATAAGAAACTTTTATTCTTCATAAGGCTAAATATCTTTTCTTTTTCCGAGTTGGTCGTGGATGTTGCTGAGTTTTGTTTAGGTCCCTCTTCCCTAGCTTCCTTGTACGAAGTGGATCTCACTAAGAGCACCCTAATTGCGTGATGTTCTGTCATTCCGCTACCTAACTCCAAAACCATGCAATCATGCGGTCCACCAATGAAAATTATACACACTCCAGAATATTATACACACCTCATATGCACTTTATTTGTCCTTACTTTTCATTGTCCTGTCATCCAAGTGTGTAAAAAGAATGAATGTTTTATTTTATCTCATTTGTAGCTTTGATTTGGATGGTTAGGATAATATTATAAATATTATTTTTATTTAAATCTATGAATCGGATTTGTCTTTTTTTAATTTTGTCATTAATATTAATGATTTTGGCTGGTCTATTATTTGATCCTATTTATTATTCATCAATTATTTTATTTAAAGGTTTATTTAAGAATATTAAAGATGTTATTTTTTTATTTCATCATATAAAATGTGGGTTAATAATAGTAAAATATAAGTGTGACATTTTAAAATTAATTTATAAAAATTGTTCAACCAAGTTTGCTAATGTTCTCTTGAATGCTTTCAAATGCATCAAATATAATGATTACTAATCCAAATAACGTGAATTCTTGGGACCCTTAACTAAAATTTTAAAGACCATACTCAAATATTAAATTAATAGTTTGTATTGTAATTGTTACCTCTATGCTCTAACTCTACTGTAAATAAAAATATTTATAATTTTATTATTTAAATTTAATTAAGATTTAAATTTTTTTAACTCTTTTTATTTAATTCAATTTTTAAATAATCGAAAGTTAATTAATATAAATCTCTCAAGCAATAGATGCCCACCACTCCACCACTTACTCATTCCAAGCAACTGCTAGCCAATCCTTTTCTCACTAAAGCATCAATAACAATATAAAAGAAGAAAAAAAAGAACACTGCACCCAAGATGAGGATCGCGTGAGCAGTTCTGTTTAGAATTCGGATCTGCATAAGCAAAGCAAATCAAATCAAGCAGGGTACTACTGTAGCCAGATGATTGCTAACACTAGTCTAGCATGAACTCAATAAGGAACAAGACGGTGACCGGTGAGTAGCGGTGGTGACGTGGCGTGTTGTGTGAGTAGCGGTGGTGAGTAGCGGGAGAGAGTGGGTGGCCGAGCTAGCGAGTGGGAGTGGCGTGGTGGCGTTGGGCTTGAGTAGCGGTGGCGACGGCGACGAATGGGACAGAGGCTGTAGCGTGAGTGCGTGACTGCGTGAGTGGTGGTCTTGCTCAGTTGCTCTTGGAGGAATGGAGGCTGGAGTAGGCATGGCAGCGGGACCCGAACCCGTGGGTACCCGCCCGAATCCGTCCCAATTTTAATGGGGAAAAATTG
>PYAF01004761.1:493217-505591 GCA_007407185.1 Glycine tomentella
GTAGCCAAAGGCGGGGCGGGGGCGGGTATGGGGTTACTGATACCCGCCCCGCCCCGCCCCCCACCCCGTAATGAATAATATTGAAAAAATAAAAAAATGAAAAATATATTATTTTCTAATTTTTTTAATTGAATTGATTGATTTGTTTTGTAATTTTAAAATTATGATCCCATATTTTAAATGTGGGTTTGTTATTATTATTTTTTTGTTACATAATTAACTTTTTTATCCGATTTTTCAATAAAAAAATTATATTATTTTTTTATTTTTTAAATTTTAATCAAATAGCGGGGGCGGGACGGGTGCGGGGAAAACCCGACCCCAAGCGGAGCGGGGATGGGGATGAGTTTTAAAACCCGACGGGGAACGGGGGCGGGGACGGGGAGCGGGTTTGGGGGCGGGGACGGGGAATACAATACCCGCCCCCGCCCCGCCCTGTTGCCATGCCTAGGCTGGAGGAGCTTAGCTTTTAGAGTTTTAGGGTTTGTCTTTTCCCCTTTTGTTTAGGGTTTTCCGTGACCGTGGTCCGTGAGTGCTGCTGGCCTGCTGCTGTGTATCAATATTTTTTTTTTTTAATTAAACCCATGAGTGGGTTTAAACCGGGTGGGTTGCAGGTCAAGTAGATCAGGTTATATCGAGCTGGATCAAAGTGAACCAACTTTTAACCAATCCAACCCATTGACAAGCTAAAACGAGATAGGCTCACGGGTTGAACCCGTTTTGACAACACTACTTCCTCCTTTTTTATTGAACTCAATAACCCTCTCTGTCTCAGAAGATTGAACCTCTTTAACGATTACAATCTCTCCAAGAGCCTCTCTTTGTCTCAGAAGATGCTCTCTTTTTTCCTTAACGTGAACCTCTTTAATAATTACAATCTCTCCAAGACCCTCTCTTTGTCTCAGAAGATGCTCTCTTTTTTCCGCATAACCACTTTTTCTTCTTCCAAAACCCACTTTCCCTCTTTCTACCGCTCCCTCTCTCTCGCCGCCGCATCTGAAATACCCGATCTCAGAGCCCTGGAAGACCCCTGCGTCAAAATCCCCGTCAAAGCCTATTTCCTCTCCACCAGGTACCTCCCCGTTTCTCTGCTGTTACTTATGGCTTCCGTTGCTGTTCCATGTAGGAAGAGGAGACCATGCTGTGTGAGAGTTTAAATTTTTTACTTTTATCTTTAAATTTAGATTTGAAATTTAGAGTTTTATGATTATGGTTTGATTATTATTATTATTTATTAATTCATTTTTATGTATAAAATTTGCTGCTTAACTTAATTATTTGTGTGTTTATAATGCATAGCTTTTGTGTTTCTGTTTATGCTATGGTTTACTGTTATTCTATTTAGTGTTGGATTTAGAAGGCTGGCTGTGCTGTGTTGTTTGGGGATTGAATTTTTGTTGCATTTATGATATTAGATTGGTAATTTGGAGGTTTTTTTTTTTTCTTGTTTATTAAAGTGGGTAACTTTAATGCTTGTATGTGATTTATAGGAGTTAAAGTTAAGGACTACATTGTTGTAGGTTTGAGATGCACATTACATTGAAGAAGTGCTGAGTTAAGTTACTCAGTCACACAGTATATATTTATATAAAACAGAAAGAGTACAATAAGAAAGAAGAAAAAGACAGGTTCAGACTAGGGAACCTGCTCCTACTTAGGCTTTTCAGAATACACTCTAAAAGCAGCCTTTTTCTAAACCTGTCAAGTCTACTCTTACAAAGATACAACTAGCTCATATTCTAACAATAGGTTATGAGGATTACGGGCTTTTTCTTAGTGATGCATTCTGTTTTGCCTTGTTTTTCTGGGTTTGAATTGAATGGAACCCCTCTCCTCTTACATGTCTTTTTGGTGTCCCGTTCTTGGTCTCTATGATTTGGCTGACTCAGATTCATAATTTTGGCAGTATAAATTTGAAGGGCATTCAAGCTGATAATCACAGAAATGTTGTTTCTCCATCTTCCCGCTCGTCTTCAAACTATGTTGCTCTCCGCTTCTGTGACTTCAATTTGGACTCCAATGTAAGATTTATTAATATTTCTCAAGAACAGAAGAACCTCTTGTGTTTCTATTGGAAGTCACTAAATAGTTCCTAAATATCTCTATTTAGTCAATGTCTGGTTTCTTATAAGTTTATAACAGAATAAGACCTTGATATTCCTCTTGGGTCAATGTGTGCATGTCCAGACACTAGGTTGGGATTATGAGCAGTGAGGACCAATTTTTAATAGAATGGTATCATGGAGCTTATGTGTGCATTTGAAGGTTAAGGGTGAGATAAGAGGAAGTTCTGCCTCCATATTCTGTTATTATGCTAATTTCTCCTTTTGGATTTGGGGAGGAAGGATAGGTGCTGAGCAGCCCGAGCTGCATCATAAGGAGCAATATTTTCATTTTTGATGATAATTGATAAGTAAATTAATGCACTCTATCAAAAAGGAAAATAATACTACCTGGTTAAACCGTTAAAAGCAGATTCAAATGTTCATAATGAGAAAATCTGTTTGAATATATTATATTAATTGTACAATATACAATGTGATTGATTCAACAGAGTCTGAACAATTTTAGGCATTTGATTCAGGGACATGGGTTTCATGTGAAAGCAAGCAACAGTCGTTACATGGTTGTTTATCAGTATGGATCAGCTGTTTTGTTTAATATCGAGGATCATGAAGTGGAAAGTTACCTGGAATTAGTTAAAAAGCATTCATCTGGTTTACTTCAAGATATGAGGAAAGATGGTATATTTCTTTAAAGAAACTAATTAATCATATAATGCTTCTGAGTCCTGTTGCATATATGTAACATGTTCTGTGTGATTAGATTATGTGATAAAGGAGAAGCCACTGCAAGTTGAGGACATGCAAGGAGGTCCAGACTACATAGTTCTGAAATCATTGGATACTGATGGTATCCGTATAATTGGAAGTGTATTGGGACAAAGCATAGCTCTGGATTATTTTGTCTCACAGGTTAATATGTGCCAAATGTCATCTTTCCAGTACTTTGCTGGTCATTTGTTACCCTGAAGGAAAAAAGGAACCGTTAAACTGAAGCCGTTGTTTTTTTTTTATTTTTATTTTAAAAGAAGCCATTGACTTTTTGGCATTTGCTCTCTCATTATTAGGTTGATGGTTTAGTTGAAGAGTTTGCTGGCATAAACCGCGGAATGGAGAAAACTGGAACCTTCACTATAGATAAGAAGAAGCTACTTCGGCTAGTTGGGAAGGCTAACTCAAATTTGGGCGATGTGATTCTTAAAGTTGGTCTCTTTGAGAGGTATGCCATCCCCGTTTTAGAGAAATATGCATACATGAATAAAGTAAGAATATATTGAAAATTTAAGGTTATAGTATTCCTAAAGATTTCGAATATTTGATTTTTAGATTCATTTCATCCTAGACAATAGTGAGAAAATTTGGTTAATGTTTTTTATTGTGGATTAATCAGATCAGAAATTGCTTGGAGGGATGCAAAGTATGCTCAAATATATGAGTATCTTCGGGAGGAGTATGAAGTTGCACAACGCTTTGGAAACCTGGATATCAAATTGAAATTTGTTGAGGTATTTGAGCGAGCCCCTCCATAAGTATTAGTCATTTAATCTAAACAACGCATTTGAAAAATTTGTTTGAATCTGACCCCATCTGAACTCAATAATGTGTGCTTAATATTATGAACAATTCTTCTGATGATTAACTTAGTAGTTGAGGTTGTTCATTATCTTCAAATGATGTTATCCAATTAAGGCTTATTTCATCGATTTGGTTGTTTGCAGCACAATATTCATTTTCTCCAAGATGTTCTCCAAAACACGAAATCAGATTTCATGGAATGGTGCATTATTGGTCTATTGACTATTGAGAATGCTCTATCCTTATGTGAGATTCTTGGAGTTTTAAATACAGTTTCTTAGTAGATATTAGTAAGAAGTTGAAGTTATAGATTAATTTATTGTAGTAACAATTCTAGCAATTTTTGAGTCAATCAAAATTTGCCTTTTTTTTATTTAGTATGGTAAATAATTTCCACATATCTCGGACCCATTGAGCTGTATGAAATTTATTTGAAATTGTTATATAATTAAAAAACAAATGGATATAGGTGCATCTAGTTCCATCATTGTTGGAACCGAACTATTGTTCATAATTTAAACTTTTATCCTCCGAGGATGGTAAATAAATCTGAATTTGTTATCATAAAACCCAAAGGACGTTAAGATTTTGCATTGTTTTCACATTCTGTATTTCATACCCTATCAATCCTGCATTCGAGTTATTTCCATGTATTACACGCCTCAAACAGTTTTATCTTTAGCCATAGTTTGAGAGTTAACTCTACTTACTCTTCCAATCAACCATTTTAAAGTTACTACATTAATTCTTTAATTTTTATTATCAAATTAACTTATTAAAGATTTAAATTGCTCTATCAAAGATTTAAAGTTTATCTTTAGGGAAGATTGAATATAAAAGATAGCTTTAGTGGTTATTTTATATTTAGTAAATTAATTTTTAAACATTCTTCACAAGAAAAATGTCGTGACATTGTATTTGAAAGATTTATGATGTGATTGGTTGCGAATTGTGAGCAAAGAAAGAGAGGGAATAGAAGTGAATAAGTGAGAAAAGAAGAGATATATGGTGGAAATAGAGATTGTTTGATTGGAGAGAAATAAGATGAAATAGAGAAGAGAAAAATAAAAGCAACAAATAGACTGTATTTTCTAGGGGCTTTAACCCTTGTAAAATCAACATAATTGATTATGTCTTATACAAGTGACAGGACTGTTATGGCTGAGCAATTTAGTACAGCGGACATGCAGACCAAATAGTGGGTTTTTTTCAAACTTTTAGTGGCAATTTTAAAAAAATTATCATTTAGGAGTAAGTCGTGTTATGACAAAACTTTAGACTCAAAAGACATGCAGCTTAACACGACATTTTTTTAATTGATTTTTATTTTTTTAAAACCAATTCGAAAATCGTAAATATATTTATGATTTTAAAGTCGTATAATTTTTTTTATAATTTGTATTCAGAAGTTGTAAAGGTAGTTATGATTTTAAAGTCATAACTACATTTATGACTTCTAAGCTAAGTTCCATTTTTTTTAAATCTATTTGATATATATATATATATATATATATATGTCATTAGTTTTATTTGTTTCATTAATTAGTTTTTATTTATTTTTCATTACTTTTTTAGTTATAATTTTCTGTAATTTTTTAAAGAAAGTAAAAAAGTAGTTCAATTTATTATTTAAAAGTGGAAGTAATTTTAATTTTTTACTTTTATTTACTTTAAAATGTTCATTAAATATTTATTATACTTTTTATGAAAGACATGTTAACTATTATTATTACATGATATAGATATGGTGTTAATATTACAATTATTGTTATAAAATTTAATTAACATTAGTATGACAAATGATTAATTAACATAATGATCATTACAAAAATTAATTAACAAAATCAAGATAAATATTTCTTATTTCATATATTACAAGTTAATATTATTAGCGAAATATTTTCATCAAACAATAAGTTTTTTAAAAATTTAAATTTTAACATTAATAAAAAAAGTATAGACAAATAATTAAATAAATATATTAATAAATTAATTATAACATTAATTACTAAACTATTTTACTAAATGATACATATATGAATACAAAAAATTAAGCCAAATTACAAAAATTAAAATTACTTCCATTTTTAAATAATAAAATTAAACTACTTTTTTATTTTCTTTAAAAATTACCAAAAATTATAACTGAAAAACAATGAAAACTAAAAATAAAACTAATATATATATATATAACACAAATTTTAAAAAAGAATAAAAAAACAAAAAAAAAAGAAAAATGAAAGTTAGTTTAGAAGTGGTAAGTGTAGTTATGACTTCAAAATCGTAACTAATTTTACAACTTCTAAATACAAATTATAAAAAAAAAGTGTATGACTTTCAAATTGGTTTAAAAAAATAAAAAATTAATTATGATTTAATCCTAAACAGTAATGTTTTTAAAATCTGCCCCCACTTGTTAATTAATTTTTTTACTCCTAAAGGGTGAAAAAACCCTAATCAGTAATGTTTTACAACTCCTTTTTCATAACTGCACACCCCTTATTGTTGGGCTGGTTCAATCTGAAATGAAACAAATAATGTTGTTTACAACAACTTTTTCATAACTACACTATCTTATCTGTTGGGCCTAACCCACTTTGAAATAATACATCGAATACTATTTACACCCTCTCTATTCAAAAATACATTCCTTAATTATTGGTCATGATCCATTTTGTAATTAAATAAGCTCTGCTGATTGCACTCCTTTATTCATGTATGCACCCCCAATTAGTAAGTTTACTCCCCACTTTTGTTTTATCCATTTCTATTTCCATTTGATTACTTAATGTTATGTCAGTTATTCGTTTATCTTTTCATTACCATCTTTAGTACGCGCTTATGTTTCGTGCACTTCATGCTAGGTCTCCGACTTGCTTGGTGGTGTTTCAATAACACGTGGATAAATTTTGTGAATAGGGATCTCTGACTTGCTTGATTTCATAGAGTTTACCGCAAATTTAAAATCTTTTCTAAAAAAAGCTAAAAATAAATGATCACTCAATTCTCTTTTTTCTCAAAAATTACGTATTACTTAAGATTGCTTCAAGGTCTAATGCCTTAAGTGCTTCTCCCCACTTTTTCTTCAAATTCAACGTCGTTTCAAGGTCTAGTGCCTTAAGCGATCCTCTCTGCTTTTTCTTCAAATTTAACGTTGTTTCAAGGTCCAACGCCTTGACAACTCTTTTGGAACAAGTCTTTCATAATGAATAAAATCAACCTAATCAAGTTGTTTTCTACAAAGAACTACGTAAGTCTAATTTCTTCATTGCACTTGGGGATATGTAGGAGCGAGGGCAAATCCCTTGTCAACCTAAAAAACTAAAAAAATATATAAAGTCTTCTCTTTTCTAAAATTAAAAATCTTATTTCTTTTTTTGAATAAAAAAATAAAATAAACATAATTCATGTTCTTAAGGGAAGATAAATAAATTAAAAGTTACTTTATTTTTAGCACACTCGATTAAAGGTTATCGTCTTCGTGATGAACGCGTGGGGTGCTACTACCTTTCCCGTGCGTAAATGACTCCCGAGTCCTTTTCTCTAAAATCGTAGACCATGCCTTATCTCTTTGGTTTTTTTGACGTTTTCCTTAAATAAACATTGGTGGTGACTTCTCTCAAGTTTTCCTTTTTTTTAGGAAGACTCTTTATCTATCTTTTTTTCGTCGTCGTCCCATCGTGGCTAGACAGGTTGTGACAAGCACCTAACTTTATAAGAATTTCTTTACTAGTTGAAAGAAATTCATTGGACCAGTGATTGATGTGATTCTAGAGTCAATCTTTGAGGTATCCAAAAATAGCTTTTTTCTTCCTTCCAATGATTGATGGTAACACAAGGTATCTCACTATTCCAATCATTTTTTAAACTCCCAAAGAAAAAGAGATTTCATGCCTTACATTGTGGGAGTATTGGAACTGAAGAAAATTTTAGATTTATGAAAATTGATCATTTGGCCTGATGCTTGCCATAAGAATCCATAATATTCTTTAGAATATTTGTTTCTCCTTCATCTGTCCAATAAAAAGGAAAATAGTCATTAGCAAATAATAGGTGTGAGAGGATAGAAGATCCTCTACACACCTTCACTCCATGGATTTCACTTCTCTTCTCATGATCTTTTAGAGGTGATGAGAGTCCCTCAATGCAAAGAATAAAAAGGAAAGGTGACAATCATCACCTTGCCTTAAACCTCTGCTTGGAGATATGTGTCCAACTAAATCACAATTTTGTTGGAATAACCAAAAATCTAGAAAGTGGGAGGGGTGAGGGAGGGGTTGAATATATTCTTTTCAAAATATTTACCTAATCGTTATTTAAAGTCAATTAAACCATACCCTTCATTGTAATAAAGGTTTCTCAAAAACTTGTTGTCAAAGATTTTTAATCAATGAAAACAATGTATACACACAAAAAATGAAAAATAGAGTTTTATGCCTCTTTCATATCAATTCCATCACCAAGATTGATAAACAAAACAAAGGTTTAGAGAACGAGAGAATCACACTCATGATTTATATTGGTTTAATCATCAAAAGGACCTATATCCAGTTGTTCTAGGATCCCTTAAAACTTCCACTAATAGAGAACAAAGTACAAATCCTATGCACATACATTTTGGTAGGACTTCTTTTAGATGGTTTGCAAGGATTTTTGAAAGGATTTTGTAAAGAATATTGCAAAGAGATATTGGTTTAAAGTCTTCATGCTAATGGAATTTCTGATTTTTGGAATAAGGATAATGTTGGTTTCATTTACCTTTTGTGGAAATTTTCCTGATTCTAGCCAAGCAATATCAGAATGGAAGACTTCATTACCACAAAGGTGCCAAAAAAAATTTGTAAGAAACTTGGTTAGTCCATCTAGTCCCGGGGATTTGTTGGAATTCAAATAAAAAAGAGCTACACGAAATTCTACCAAAAGGAAAGAGTTCAAGAGAAAGTCATTGTCATAAGCAAAAATGTATTAAAGAATATTTTTGATAATGGGCATTAAAACATTACATTTATTATTAGCTTGAAACAAATTATTGAAATAAAAAATAGTTACATCAGGCTGATCCTTGTGGTCATGGACCAAAGTTCCATCCTCATGAGTGAGAGAAGAAATGATTGTGGCTTTCCTGACACTTATGGTTGTTAAAACATAGTGCTAAAATTGATGATTCTACATTTATGCTTTCAAAATCCTGTTGAAACGCACCTGGAAACAGTTTTTGAAGCAAATAGGTTGAAATGACAAGTCAACTCGGTTGACTCGACGAGTTTACTGAGTTGACTCAGTTTTTTTTTTTAAAAAAAACAATAAAAATACAGATGTTAAGATTTTTTTACGACACCGACAACTTCTCCTCCTCTATACCCATTGGGTCTCTTTCTTGGTGCACTGTTGGGCTTCCTTCTTCCTTCTTCGTCTGTTGGGCTCTCTCTCCTTTCTTGGCACTGCATCTTCATCATCAGGTAGGTGCATTCACTCTTCACTCTTCAGGCTTCATCTATTCTTCTTTTTTCTTTTCTTTTTTTCTACCCTCTTTTTTTGTGACTTTTGATCCATTTCTTTCTTCCCCTTTTTTTATGGTCTGATTTATTATTTCTTTCTTCCCATTTCCCATTTTGAATATATATGCATGCGTTTTTTTCGAGCTATTGACTTATTTTTTATCTATTGATTTTTTTTTGCCAATTGATTTATTTTTTATCCATTGTTTTTTGGCTGAGATTATTTCTCTGAACTTTGATTAAATATAGTTTGAAATCATATGGCTTCTTCAAGTGGTATTGGTAGTAGTAGTAGCACTATGACTTCTGTAAGTGTGAGTAACTCTACTCTTGGGAGGAAGAGATTGCCTAGAAATGCTCCTGGAAATAAGCAAGATCCTGGATGGAAGCATTCAATTGAAGTTTCGGGAACAAAAATGCTTTAATGCAAGTATTGTCCCAAAGTAATGTTTGCTGGGGTTTTTCGTGTGAAGCACCATTTGGCTGGAACATCTAAAGATGTTGAACCATGTATAGCAGTGCCAGAGGAAGTAAAAATAGAGATGTTGAATCTTCTTATTGGAGCACAACAAGAAAACCAATTGCAAAAAAATTGAAGTGCAATGCGCAAGAAGTACAAGAGGAAGCTGTTAGTGGTGCTAGTGGTTACTCCGATATTTTCAAGAAAAGTAGAACATCTATTCCTGTAACCCTCAACACCATATTGAAGAAGAAATTAAGGGAGAAGGCATGTCTTGACATTTGTACTGCTATGTATAACAATGGAATTCCTTTCAATTTTATGAATAGCGATGATTTCAAAAACATGTGTGAATCAATTGCCAAGCATGGACCAGGTTTCAAGTCACCATCTTATCATGAGTGCAGAGTAATATATTTGAAGCAAAAATATGATATAACAATGACTGTTGTTGATACACATAAAGCTCTATGGAAGAATATTGGATGCATAATAATGACTGATGGGTGGACTGAGAAAAGAAGAAGAACAATAATCAATTTTTGTGTGCATAGCTCTATGCGAATTGTGTTCCTTAAATCCATTGATGCATCTCATATCACCAAAACAGCTGACAAGATTTTTAAGATGATTGATCAAGTGGTAGAGGAGGTTGGTGAAGAAAATGTTGTCCAAGTTGTGACAGACAATGCTGCAAATTATAAAGTAGTTGAGGCTTTGTTGATGGAGAAAATAAAGAAATATATTGGACACCTTATGCTGCTCATTGCATTGATTTGATGCTAGAAGATTTAGAGAAGAAAATACCCATCCATAAAGACATAATTTACAAGGGGAAAAAATTACAACTTATATATATTCAAGAACATCTCTCATTCCAATAATGCACAGCTTCACTAGTGGCAAAGATTTGATTAGACAAGCCATGACTCGCTTTGACACATCCTATTTGACTTTGAAATGCCTCTATGACCACAAACTTCCTGTAAAAAGAATGTTCATGTCAGATGAATGGAAGAATAGCAAATATGTAAAGTCAACAGATGGAAAGCTTATTGAAAATGTAGTGATGGACAAAAACTTTTGGAAAAGGGTTAAGATTTGTTTGATAGGGGCACTTCCTTTGATTGAAGTGCTTCGATTGGTTGATTCAGATGATGTAGCCATGGGTTCTATTTATGAAGCAATGGATCATGACAAGGAGAAAATTGAAGAGGATTTAAAAAAAAAAACCTACATTGTAAGTTATCAATTAATTTGTTTAATTCAATGTTCTAGACATTTTTAACTCAAAATCAATTCATTTGTTATCTTTTCATTTTTTTAGTTATCAATCTATTTGGGATGTCATTGATGCAAGATGGGAGAGGCAACTCCGTAGGCCTTTGCATGTTGCAGGCTATTACCTTAAGCCAAAACAACATTATTCTACTACATTTAAAGTTGATTATGTAGTAAAGGTTGGATAATATGATTGTGTAAAATGTAACGCCTAAAATTTTTTTTTTCATCATGATTTATTTATTTTTACTGAAAACTCTTTTTATTTTGCAAATAAAACCTCAAACTTTGTTTACTAATGATAGATCTCAAAAAGTTTTGTGTTTTTTTTTACTAATTAATGTTTAAAAGTCCGATATAACACATACAGATATGAGTTCCAGTACATAGTACAAATAACTAAATATTACAAACATAACAAAGCATCTGCCACAAAACATCTCCAAACATCTTCCACCAAATCCATCAGCTTGCTAGTCTTTTACTGTTCCTCTGCTCGCCCAATTAAATTAAGGTCATAGCAGGTGTCAACCTCAAACACAAAACACAACATACGTTTATGATAAACACAGTTTAAGTAAAAGAATATATTCATAGATGGTCATAATAACATTCATAGAATATGATGCATGATTCTCTGTTTATATGATGCTGATAAGTGCCACATTTTAGTAAAACTAGGATTACAATATGGCACTTATCCATTATTTTAAATTGAATTAATCACAAGATAACCCTAAAAACCTAGTCAAATGATGATTATGTAAAGGTAAGTCATGCTTTTATGTTTCAAAAAGATTTCGTCCAATTAATTGGTTCAATTTTGCTAGGTCTGAAGGTTATGGAAGAACCAAGCTTACGAAACTAGGAGCATGGGGTGGACTAAGCAAAGGAGGGGAAGTTTCAACAGCAAAACAAGCCCAAAAGACACCAAGGCCCATCAATTTCTTCACCATTAAGCTTCCAAGTCGCCCAGGCCAGCTTCCATAGTTCATTTCAGTCGTCCAGGCCACTACAAGTTCCAAGAAGCCGACCTTAACTCGCCCAGGCGAGTGGAATTAGGCCATTTTAGGCGCCTGGGCGAGTGGTGTGAAGCAGGTGGCCAAAAACTATAAAAAGGGGTCGGCCAGAAGAGGGAAGGCACCATTCTTTTCACTCCTTTTCTCTCCCAAGCACTTGCTTGTTCTTGTTTCTTGCTTTTGTTGTTCCTAAGTGAGTGTAGAACTTAGGGAAGTGAGGTTGAGTGACTTTTGTAAGGAGATTCTGCCGAAGAGAGGATCGATGACAAGCTTAGTCGATGATTCTCTCGAGGAGGTTCTGCCCATGTTCGCTTAAGCTTCTCTAAGGATTGGACGTACTCTTCTTATCCCTATGCTCTTTTAATTATTTATGCATCGTTCTACTTCTTGTTGGTAATTTCATTCTACGCTTAATGCTTGATTCTACTTGATCACTAGGGTCACGAACTTAAATTCCTAAGTGAGACTGGAAAGTAAT
>PYAF01004761.1:509681-527402 GCA_007407185.1 Glycine tomentella
TCAGTCCCCAGAGGCCTTTATTTATAGATAGATCTAATTAGGGCAACAAGGCCTATTTTCTGTTCCAAATCTTAAAATATATAATTTAAATAAGGAAACTAAATATATTTATAGAATCATTTAATTAAGGCAACTAATCCTAATACAGTACCAAATCTCGAAATATATAATTTAAATAAGGAAACTAAATCGATTCCACACGACCCGCGCTAAGTCTCATGCTAATCGCGTGGAATGTCCGAATCTATGGCGCTGATCGCGTTAATCCCGCGCTGATCGCGCGGGTTGCCCGACTGAAAATTGCTTCCAGGGCTCTTGGCACGGGCCGCGCGGCATATGGCGCTGATAGTGCGGACGTGACGGTCTTACGGCGTGGATAGCGCGAACGTGGCGCGGATAGCGCGATACTTCAGTTTGGCTTTTTCTCTTTCTTTGGCCTTTATTCTCCTCTTTTGTCCTGAAAATGCATAATTGGTATTGGAATGAGATAAAATAGAATATTATTAATAAACTAACTAAAACTAGACTAAATCCTAATTATTTAATCGAAATATAACCTAAAACTATCCTAAAACTAAGATGTGTTTGCAACACATCAGTGGCCCACGCCATTGACACCCGTGGTGTCACGCCCTATACAAGGCACATACAACATGTATCAACAACCACACAGTGCATACAAGCATATACGGTTCACAACCGTTCAAAACGAAAGGCATCACAATCCTTTCCAAAACCACAAGGTCATCTATCCTATGGTTCAACAAGGCTTATCACACACAAGCCATCATACCAATAGCCTCTCAAGGCCATCAAAACCATAAGCCAAGGCTCTAGCATGTTCACAAATGGCCAAGCAACTAAGCCCAACAACAACACATGCTTCACATAGAGCCATGAAACCAAGGTTCACCAAACTCACATTTAAGAGCTAATCCTACATCCTCACCACATTCTAAGCACATGTTTCAACATGACCCAAAGCTAAAACTAGCTCTATCAAAAGTGGGTCACTATTCACCCAAAACCCCAACTCACAAATCAAGAGGTGATTCTCGAGTTTCTTACCTCAAAGATGGCAAAGAAGGCTTAAGGACGACTTCCCCTAGCTTGGGTACTCACGAATCGTCGCCGTTCCTCGCCGAGCTCGAGTTTCATGAACTTCCCTTGAGAAAGGGATCCTTTGATTTAGGGGTTTTCAAGTGAAAATGAGGAAGGATTCAAGCTCTAGAAGTGATTTCTATCATGAAATGTGTTTAAGGGATGGATTTTGGTGAGATATGGTGAAGGAATGAAGCTTGGGCACTCAACAATGGTGGAAGGGTTGCTGGAGGGAGAAGAAGCAAGGTTTTTGGCCAAGAATTTCGTAAAATGGCCTTTTATTACAGGGTCTGCCCGCGTTCCCGCGCTAATCGCGCCATATCTGACGCTTTTCGCGCCAAATTCACGTAACAATAGGCTTTCTGGGCATTTATGGCGCTAACCGTGCCACTACGGTGCTAACCGCGTCAACTGGGCGCATCTGTGGCGCTACACGCGCCAAACTGACGCTATCCGCGCCATAAGACCGCATGAAATGGCCTCTGGAGCATCTCCCACGCTAACGGCGCCATTTTCACGCTAATCGCGCTAGTTGTTCGAAAGAAAAAGCCCTCTGGCGCAATCTCACACTAACGGCGCCACCTTTCACGCTACTGGCGCCGCATCCCACACTAACCGCGCCGTTCCCACGCTGTTAGCATGAGATTTTTTTTTTTTTTTTAGAAAACTGGGTTATTATAGGCATATGCATATGAGACATATAAGATTGATTCTCTTCTTATTTTATCATCTCATATTCATTTTTCAACATCAATCTTCAATTTATATCTCACATGCTTTAATCAAAGGTTCAATATGTTGATTTGAGGGGGAGTTGCTTGAAGCATAAAGAAATTTGAAGTCAAAGGATTATTTTGGACTTTCAACATGTCCTTCAACAATTGAAGAAAAGCTTGTGATCAAATGTAAAAGGAAGGAAGTTTTCTGATGATCCAAGTCATTGCATTCATATCATTCATAAGTTTAAGAATTAAATCACAAGGCATTAGTAAATTGTTTTGAATTTTTGTAATAAACTAAGTGTTTTTGGAAAAATAGCATTTCACTGGTTTAATCGATTAATATAGGCAAAGAATCGATTATTTTGTTCTTGATGTTTTCTGGAAATCTCTCAAGAACAGTTTAATCGATTACACTATCGAATTAATCGATTATTTTGACTTAGATTATACATAATCTGCCTTAGTGACTTTTTTAATTGATTACCACCAAGCTGTAATCGATTACATCATCCACACAGAAAATATCATCTCTCTGGTTTAATCGATTACAAATTATTGTAATCAATTACTTAGTTCAAGCATGTTTTTCATAGTGCCGGCTTTAATCGATTACCAATTATTGTAATCGATTACATAGTACAAACACATTTTTCATAGTGCCGGGTTTAATCGATTACAGGTCGGAATAATCGATTAAATTGCTCGTTATAGTTACCCAGAATCATTATGAACATTTTAATCGATTACAGGAGCGTATGTAATCGATTACAAGTGCTAAATAATCGATTACAGGAGCGCTTTTAATCGATTACAAGCGGTTACAAAAATCATTATAAATAGAACCCATGCTCAGCTGATTTCCCAACTTGAGTGATTTGTATTCTGAGCATTCTAAAGCATGCTAAACGTTCACTAAGTGTTTTTTCTGGGTTCATTGAGTTCTTGCTTCCATAAAACTCATATGGGTCTTTAGAGAATGAATGAAGCAAGATTTTCTCTTTTCAAAGTTTAGGGAAAGTCATGTTCTGAGTTTGTTATCTGCATTCAACCTGGTAAAATCATTCTAATGCATATCATCTTTGGATCACCAGGTGATTTCTTTCCTTACTCTTTGAGGTTGTAATTCTCTTTTGAAATTTGTACTTGTTTGTCTATTGTAAATGGGTTTCTTGTATGAAGACTAGAGATAGTATTTCTCTAGGGGCTGCTGAGTAGTGTTCTCAGTTTGGGTTTGGTCTCTAAGGGTCTAATAGTGTTTTAGACTTCTGAACTTTATCTAGGGTTGATAAAGAGAGGCTTGTAATATCTTGTAAGAATATTATTTGCAATAGTGGAACTATACTCTAGTGTTGAGTAGAAGAAAATTGGATGTAGCTTTATAGTGTTTGAAGTGAACCAGTATAATTCTGTGTATTGATCTAATTCTGCATATTTGATTGTCCTCTGTGAATTCTTGTTAATTACATAATTCTTGAAGCATTACATCTCTTGGATTGATCTTTGGATAAAGATTCTTGGTTACAAAAGTGATAAAGATCCAGAAATGGAAAAACTCTGATTTTGATCAAGAAATTTTTAAATTACCAAGCCTAACCAATTCACCTCCCCTCTTGGTTAAATGTGAAGTGTTCTCATATTTTACACAATATAAGTCCAGTACAGAACTCCATATAATATCCATGTACAAAGTTTCAGAGAAAACATATGAAGCTCATAGAAATCTATAGAACACTTAACAATATTTAAACTTCATAAAAATTCATAGAAACATTCAACAACACAAGAATTCCAACCATTTATTTAAGTGGAACAACACTTAAACTATCTTTGATTTTTTTTAAGCATTTCATCAAACACATGGTGTGCAAACTTTGTTCTTTATAGAAGTAGACGAAATTCTATGAAATTCTATACATAATTAAACAAAGTAACACTTAAACTATATTTAGCATAAACTCCCCTATACATACCTTGCTTTTTCTTCTTTTAAAAGCTTGTCAAACTTTCCCTAGCTTCTCCTAGCTTTCACGTGATGCTTCACTATGGTGGGGTTTACTTTTTAACTTGATTTAGGCTTGAAAATGAAACGATGGGAGGGATATGGAAGGGAGAGTTACACGTGAATTTGGTAGAGAGAATGGCTTGAAAGTGATGTGCATTTTAGGTTCCCCCCTATAATAACCCTGGTTTCTAAAAAAAAAAAATAGTTAAATAAATTTTGGGTCTGCTGGAGAGCCATGCCAGTAGCGTGGGAGCCACGCCAGTAGTGTGGAAAGTGCTCCAGAAAGCTAATTTCCACTGGAAAGCCATGCCAGTAGCGTGGGAAGTGCTCCAGAAAGCTATTTTTCTCTGGAATCACACGCTGGTAGCGTGGGAGGCACGTTAGAGGCCTATATAAGGGCCAAAACTCGAAAATCTCAGCATTTCTCCTCCTTTCTTCTTCCCCACACCCCAAACATCCATTGGAGACTTGCCCAAGCTTCCTAGGACCTTATTTCTTGACCCAAACACCTCCCAATGACCATTAAACTTGTGAGAAACACCTTGAGAGCTTTAATCCTTCATCCTTTCTCTTGAAAAACCCCTTTGAGTGAGAATCCCTTTCCAAGGGAATTTCTAAGAACTCGAGTTAAGCAAGGAATAGCGACGTTTTACGGACACCCAGGCTAGGGTGTGAGGTCCAGAGGCATTCCTCATCAGTTTTGAGGTAAGAAACTCGAGTTTCTCCAATTGATTTGTGAATTGGGGTTTTCCATGAATAGTGACCCATTTGAGCTGGGGCTAGAATTAGCCCAGGGTCCTGTAGAGAAACTTGTTTAGAACGGTTTAGTGATGAAGGATTATCTTTCAAATTTTGATTTGGTGAACTTTGAATCTTGGCTCTGTGTTATGCATGTGTGGCTTGAGGGATGAGTCACTTGTTGGTAATGGGACATGCAAGAGCCTTGATTATAATTATATTGAGCCTGAGAGGCTAGAGGAACGGTGCCTTGAGTGAGGCATAGACCGTTCAAGCTATTTTTGATTGTGGGCTGATGAGAGCTTTGAGCTCCGTGTAAGTGATTTGTCTTGAGTCTGGGGTGACTCAAATGCTTTGAATTCAGCCCTGAAGGACCTCGAAAGGTCTGTGAGAAGCCTAGTGTGTGTTGGGCCATGATGAACCCTAAGCTAGAGGATTTCTGATTATGCTATGTTACGGAATTGCTTGAATTGGTTTTGATATGAGAATATATGCTGTGATTAGGGCTTGACATTGAGGGTGTCAGTGGCGGGTGCCACAGAGCAGGGAAAGAACTGCAGAGCTCGGCTTTTCCAGGTAAGTTCTTGGTCCCTGGGGATGATTTCCCACTTGTTTGTGCCACACCACACTCCGGGTGGAGTGATGGTCATATTCATGATGCATGCATTTGGTTGTTGCATCCTCATAATGATATGTGTGTGCATCTATGCTTGAGAAATGTATTATGCCTGTGATTAGATCTTCTGGCCAGTAAGATAGATATGGACCTCCCTAGGAGATGGTTTCCTCCTAGTTTGGTTTGCTCATGGGTGATGATAACCCCGGGGTGATGATGATCCCCTAAGACCAAGAGATAGGTGTGTCCCGTCGCGGTTGATTGCCTATTCTCAGAGGTACCATATACGTGCGTCCATGCGTAAGGGGTAGCTCCCGATGGGATGGCACGGGTGTGAGTTCCGGTCTTACACTGAGGTTAGGCGTTGATGATGATACGGCGTACATAGAGCAAGATGACTTGCTCATATTGTTATGAGGGCCAGGAGGCCTGGCCGGGTGGCCAATTGTTGTGATTGCCTGATGTTTGTATCATGGAGAGTGGGCCAAGGTGGAGGGGATCCCTCCATGGACCCTGAGCTTACTGAGATGTGTATCTCACCCCGTGTGGGGTTTATATGTTTACAGGTGACTCTTCTGGCAGAGGAGAGCAGTCTCAGGGCAGGAGACCCTTGTAGAGACAGTATCTGCTTGGCCGGGTGGCAGCAGGGAGAGCTAGCAGGCTCTGTTTTGGTTTTGATATTGTTTTGTACCCCTGAGAAGGGAAGGTGTGTGTGTGTACTGATATGTATAGTTTTGTATACCCTCGTGTGAGGAAAACTATTCTTTTGTATCACCACGGTGTGGTGTTGATGTTGATGATATGATATGAGTTTTCTCCTGAGTATATTTGTGAAATGATTGGTTATCTGCCTATGTGAATGTATGATGAACTGGATCAGCAGGGGCGTGTATATTGTTGTTGTGTGCTGTGTTTTTATATTCCATACATAATGTAATCAAGAAATACGGTCGATCGCTTCCGCATTGTTTCTAAATGAATGTTTTAAGCGCTAATCTGATATTATTAATGTTAATACACCGGAGGTCTACGAGGTGTTACATTTAATGGTATCAGAGCAGTTTCTTGATAAGAACATTATGTATGGAACTTGATTGGTGCTTTGATTGTCGTTGTTTGACATGAGCATTGCATATGGGTACATTAACTGTGGGCCTGATCAACTCACTGTCTGATGTACATGTGTAGTGCCATGGTGAGATCCAGAAGCACCAGTAGGGCTACCAATGCCCAGACTGATCCAGTTGCGGCTGCATTGGCCGCTATGCAGCAAGAGTTAGCTGTAAATAGGCAGACCCAGGCAGATATGCAGCAAGAAATGGCTTCTAACAGACAGACTCAGGAGGTTATGCAGCGGGAGATGGCTGCAACCAGAGAGATAAATGAAGCCTTGATGAAGGCTAATCATGAGCTACTAGAGGAGGTGAAGATTCTGAGGAGGGGTGACAGAGTATCCCCTACACCTCCTACACATGAGGGCGAGGGAAGTCGCCAGCAGGTTGGTGGGAGCCACCTGCGAGGGGACCAGATGTCCCAAGCTGAGGCTGAGAGTGATGCAGCAGCCAGAGGGAAAATTCTTATTACATTCCGTAAGCATGACCCTCCAGTCTTCATTGGTGGCTATGATCCAGTTGCTGCAGCAAGGTGGCTGCAAGCCTTAGAGAAGATCTTCACTGTGATGGAGTGTCCGGACCACCAGAGGTTGCTGTATGCGACCTACATGCTGCAGGGAGATGCCCACGAGTGGTGGACGACCACAGCTCAGCTTTTGAGAGGCCGGGGAGAGATGGTCCTCTGGCAGACATTCGAGGCCTGCTTCTTGGATAGGTATTCCCAGAGATGCCCGGGAGCAGAAGCAGGCGGAGTTTGATAGCCTCGTCCAGGGGAGCATGATAGTGGACGAGTATCTGGCCAGATTTAATGAGTTGGCCAAGTATGCTCACTTCAGGAGATCCTTGCCTGAAGCTGATATTCTAGCGGCTAAGTTCCAAAGGGGACTTAGGGATGAGATAGAGGTGCTGGTGGCCGGAAGCGGATCCCGAGACATGGACACCTTGATGAGGCAGTGCCACCAAGTGGAAGATATTCTGCGGAGACACAGAGGCAGTCAGCCTACTCCCTCAGTTAGACAGGAGGGGAGAAGGCCTAGTGGTTCTGGCCCACCCGGTAAGGGTAAGGGCAAGGAGTTGAGGGTCTCTACTCCATCTGATAGATTCAAGAAAGGGTCTGGGCAGAGTGGTTCAGCTCGGAGAAGACCACCTCCGAAGTGCCCAGCTTGTGGAAGGGAGCACTGGGGAGTGTGTTCCTCAGGCCAGAAGGTGTGCTTCAGATGTGAAAAGCCAGGCCATATAGCTCGAGAGTGCCCACAGACAGAGAGTCGGGCACAGGCTGCTCCAGCAGAGATGACCGCACCCACAACAGGACGGGTGTATACAGTGGATGCCAGGGAAGCAGCCAGAGCTCCAGACCTGATCAGAGGTACAGTTCTGATCGAGGACTGTGATGTTAGAGTGTTGTTTGATCTGGAGCTACACATTCCTTCATACAGGATGTGGTTGTTGATAAGCTCAGATTGCCTAAGCTCAGTTTTGCCCCTCCGATGGAGGTTACCATCGCATCTAGAGAGAGATGTCGGGTGAGCACGTGCTGCAAAGACGTGCAGTTTCTGTATGATGGTAGAGAGTATGTGGTCGATCTGTATTGTCTAGCTATGCCTACCCTTGAGATGATTCTGGGTATGGATTGGTTGGCCAAGTATGGCGTGATGCTAGACTGTTGTTAGAAGAGGGTTGTGGTACCTTCTGATGTGGCAAGATCGAGTTCCACTTCCTTCTTATCAGTCTTGCAAGTTCGCAAGGCAATCTTGGAGGGAGCTCAGGGCTATATCTTCTTGGGTGTGACAGAAGAAAAGCCAAGTGTTGATTTGTCGCAGATCCCGGTAATGAGCGAGTTTGTGGATGTGTTCCCTGAGGAGATTACTCAGCTACCACCAGAAAGAGAAATTGAGTTCTCCATTGATTTGGTTCCTAGTGTGGGACCAATATCCGTGGCACCTTACCGTATGGCTCATCTGAAGTTGAGGGAGCTGAAGGTGCAGTTGGAGGACCTGCTGTCCAAACAGTTCATCAAACTAAGTGTCTCGCCTTGGGGAGCACCAGTGATCTTTGTGAAGAAGAAGGACGACAATATGAGATTATGTGTAGACTACAGGCAGTTGAATAAGGTTACTATGAAGAATAAGTATCCTCTGCCTCGTATTGATGATCTGTTGGATCAGCTGAGGGGAGCCAGGGTGTTCTCCAAGATAAACCTAAGATCCGAGTATCATCAGATTCGGATCAAGCCTGCAGACATACCTAAGACAGCCTTCCGGTCTGGGTATAGTCACTTTGAGTATCAGGTCATTCCCTTTGGTCTGACGAATGCCCTAGCAGTGTTCATGGACTATATGAACCGGGTATTCAGACCTTTCCTGGATCAGTTTGTGGTGGTTTTCATCGATGACATACTGATCTACTCCAGGACGAAGACGGAGCATGTCGAGCATCTCAGGACTGTCCTTTAGATTTTGAGGGACAAGCAGTTATATGCCAAGTTGGCCAAATGTGAGTTTTGGCTGACAGAGGTGAAGTTCCTTGGCCATGTGATCTCAGCAGCTGGTGTATCGGTGGATCCCAGCAAGATAGAGGCGGTGATGTCCTGGGAGAGGCCCAAGGACGTATCTGAGATCCGGAGTTTCCTGGGATTAGCTGGCTATTATAGGAGGATCATTCAGGAGTTTTCCAAGTTGGTGATACCTCTGAGTTGACTCACACGGAAGGGGGTCCCGTTTGTCTAGACCCATAAGTGCGAGCAGTGCTTCCAGGAGTTGAAGGAACGGTTGACCACAGCTCCAGTGTTGACCCTTCTTGATCCTGAAGGAACTTTTGAGGTATATTGTGATGCTTCTAAGCGGGGACTTGGATGCGTGTTGATGCAGGATAAGAAGGTTGTTGCCTACGCTTCCAGGCAACTGAAACCTCATGAAGAGTCTTATCCTACACATGACCTTGAGATGGCAGATGTGGTGTTTGCTCTAAAGATTTGAAGGCACTATCTATATGGTGCTAAACTGGTGGTGTTCAGTGACCACAAGAGCCTCAGATATCTCTTTGATCAGAAAGAGTTGAACATGAGACAGAGGCGATGGATGGAGTTCCTCAAGGATTATGATTTTGAGTTGAGATACCATCCAGGCAAGGCGAACGTGGTTGCTGATGCGATTATATGAGTTGAGGATGACTTGTAATCGATTATATGATTCATTAATCGATTATATACATCAGGATGGTAGTCCAGTCATACATTAGGACCTATGTAATCGATTATCCCGAGTGGTAATCGATTATATCAGACAGACAGATATTTTGCAAACTTGAGTGTAATCGATTACAATGTAGTGGTAATCGATTATTACAGCGACACTGTCAATTCTAACTTGAGTTTTAAACTTGGTAATCGATTAATCCGATGAGTAATCGATTATTTCTAAAAGACACAATTTCTGACTTATTGAAAGATAATCGATTACAAGACAGGTGTAATCGATTAGTTAATCATAAATTTCATACTGAGAGTAGTTTTTAATGAATTTAATCGATTAATACGTAGTATAATCGATTATTTCAGTCAGATGGGCAAAAAAAAACAGAGCATCCTGCAACATGATTCATGATAAGTGCCACATTTTAGTAAAAATAGGATTCAAATATGGCACTTATCCGTTATTTTGAATTGATTTATTCACAAGTTAACCCTAGAAACCTAGTTAATTGATGGTTATATAAAGGCAAGTCATGCTTTCATATTTTGAAAAGATTTCGTCCAATCGAATATTTAATTTTGCTAGGTTTAAAGGATTACGAAAGAACCAAGCTTGCGAAAACCAAGAGCATGGGGTGAACTAAGCAAAGAATGAAGTTCCAAACAGTAGTTCAGGCCCAACAATCACCAAGGCCCAAAGAATCCTTCATGACTAAGCTTTTAACTCACCTAGGCAGCCAGTTTATGCCTATTTCACTCGCCTGGGCGAGTAACAAGTTCCAAGAAAGGTGAATTAGCTCGCCTAGGCGCCCAATTTATGAAGGAAATGGTGGCCTGGGCGACCAAAGCAGCCAGGTCCATAAAACCTATATATATGGACGAATTTTGAAGGCAAGGGGCATTCATTTCCACTTCTTTTCTCTCCCATTCACCTGCTTACTCATATTTAGCTTGTTTTTAGTTCCTAAGTGAGTATAGAAACTTAGGGAAGTACGGAAGAGTGAATTGTATAAGGAGATTCCGCCGAAAAGAGGATCGATGACAAGCTTAGTCAGTGGTTCTGTCGAGGAGGTTCTGCCGATGTTCACTTAAACTTCCCTAAGGATTGGACGTACTCTTCTTATCCCTATGCTCTTTTAATTGTTTATGCATTGTTCTATTCCTTATTGGTGATTTTATTCTATGCTTAACGCTTGATTCTAATTGATCGTTAGTTTCATGAATTTAAACCTAAAGGCGACTGGAAAGTAAATTTAGGGTTTAAACTGAATTAAATCACTCACTACGTTACGTTGCTAGGAATAGGGCTTAATGTTTTGATCTTACAAAACACGTGATCAGAAGCTTAATGCTAGGGTATTTAATTAAATATGCGAGGGATCAATATTTAGTAAAATATCCTTAGGACTTAATTGCGAGGAATCAAATTAAGGTTACCTAAACGTGTGCGGCAATAAGAATAGAAAATGCATAGGTAAAATCAATTAAAGGGATAAGAAAGAAGAAATCCAATCCTACACTTCCTTGACTTGTACTCGTTTATTTATTTTCCGTAATCGTTTATTTGTTTTCCGTGATCTTTACTTTACGTAACAAACAAACAACAAATGAATCGTCGTTTTTATCATCTGTATATAACTACTAAACTGGTAACAATTTAAACCAACCGATGTAAACTCAAATCCCTGTGGAGACGAACTTTTACAAATTTGTAACTTGCAACGATAAAACGGTGCGCTTGCCGTGAAAAATCCTAACAATTCAGCTTTCCATTTATTTGATCAACAAAATGACATTTGGCTTTTAATATAGCACACGAATTATATATAACAACCAAGCTAGCTAATGTTGTTTTCATCAAGGATCCCTAGCATGTTTCTAAGAGTGTAAAATCTATCTTTAGGCAAAGGTTTTGTAAATATATCAACAAGTTGATGATGTGTATCAATAAATTCTACCTTGATATTACCTTTCTGCACATGATCTTTTATGAAATGATGTCTAATCTCAATGTGCTTGGTCCTTGAGTGCATAACAGGATTCCTTGAAATGTTTATTGCATTTGTGTTATCACAAAGTAATGGTATCTCCTTTAGATTAACTCCATAGTCTTGCAATTATTGCTTGAGCCAAAGACTTTGTGCACAGCAACTACCAGCTGAAATATATTCAGCTTCTGCAGTTGATAGAGCTACACAAGCTTGTTTCTTGCAATGCCATGAAATAAGTGAACTTCCAAGGAGGTGACAAGTTCTACTAGTGCTTTTCCTATCAAGTTTACATCCTGCAAAATCAGAATCTGAATAACCAATAATTTATAGATGCACCCTTAGGATACCAAAGCCCAACTTTGGGTGTTGCCTTGAGATATTTGTTGATCCTCTTGACTGCTGTAAGGTGAGACTCTTTTGGATTTTCTTGGTATCTTGCACACAAGCAAACACTTAGCATGATGTCCGGTCTACTAGCTATCAAGTAAAGTAATGAGCCAATCGTTCCTCTATACTTGGATTCATCCACTTCCTTTCCTTTTTCATCTTTGTCAAGATAGGTTGAGGTAGCCATAGGAGTTGCAGCATATTTGCTTTTCTCCATTTCAAACTTCTTAATCACTTCAAGGCAATACTTAGATTGATTGAGAAAAGTTTCATTCTTCATTTGTTTAACTTGTAGTCATAGAAAGAATGTTAACTCTCCCATCATAGACATCTCAAACTCATTTTGCATAGCTACAGAAAATTCTTTACAAAGTTTTTGATTAGTTGAACCAAAAATAATATCATCAACGTAAATTTGAACCAATAGAATATCATCCTTTTGTCTTTTGAAGAACAAGGTTTTGTCAACATTGCCCCTTTCAAAAGATTGATCAAGAAGAAACTTACTCAATCTTTCATACCATGATCTTGGAGCTTGTTTCAAACTATAGAAGGCTTTTTTAAGTTTAAAAACATGATTTGGATGTTTGAAGTCAGAAAATACTAGAGGTAGTTCAACATATATATCCTCCTCTATGTAACCATTTAAAAAAGCACTTTTGACATCCATTTGGTAAAGTTTGAAACCCATTATGCATGCATATGCAAGTAGTAGCCTAATAGCTTCCAATTTTGCAACTGGAGCAAAAGTTTCCTCATAGTCAATGCCTTCCTCTTGGTTGTAACCTTTTTCAACCAATCTAGCTTTATTTCTAACTATAATTCCACTTTCATCCAGCTTGTTTCTAAAAACCCATTTTGTACCAATAGGCTTAATAGATGGAGGTCTAGGAACAAGTTCTCAAACTTCATTTCTTTTAAATTGATTTAATTCTTCATGCATGGCATTCATCCAATGTTCATCTTGCAAAGCATGATTGATATCTTTTGGTTCAATTTGAGAAACAAAAGCCATGTCACAACACAAGTTTCTAAGAGAAGATCTAGTAGAGACTCCATTTGATACTTCACCAATGATGTTATCTAGTGAAAGATCTCTTGAGGTTCTCCACTCTTTAGGCCTTTGACTTGGAGTTGATGGATCTTCTTCAACACTAGATTCATTCTTTTCATTTATGGACATCTTCTCAAGCTGAATATTTTGTTCAATTTGACCTGCATCTTCATCACAAGCTTTTTCCTCTTTTGAGGAGTTAGATTCATCACAAATTACATGGACAAATTCTTCTATGCACATGGTTCTTTTGTTGAAAACTCTATATGCCTTGCTTTGTAATGAATATCCAAGAAAAATGACTTCATCAGCCTTTGCATCAAACTTTCCTAGTGATTCCTTTCCATTATTTAAAACAAAGCATTTACAGCCAAAAGTTCTTAAGTGAGAAACATTGGGCTTTCTTCCTTTATACAACTCATAAGGGGTTTTCTTCAAAATAGGTCTTATGAGTAATCTATTTAAAGTATAACAAACAATGTTTACTGCATCAGCCCAAAAATATTTAGGTAAATTTGTCTCATTTAGAAGTGTTCTAGCACCTTCTTCAAGTGATCTGTTTTTCCTTTCCACAACACCATTTTGTTGGGGTAATCTGGAGCTGAAAAATTGTGGTTAATTCCATTTTCCTCACAGAATTTTTCAAAATGTTCATTTTGGAATTCTCCACCATGATCACTTCTAATTGAAACAATTTTACATCCTTTTTCATTTTGAACAAGTTTGGCTAGTTTTCTACAAGAATGGAAAGCATCGCTCTTGGATTTCAAAAACAGAGTCCAAGTGAATCTAGAGTAATCATCTACAATAACCAAACGATAGTAATTGCCCCCTAAACTCATAGTTCTTGAAGGACCAAATAAATCTATGTGCAAAAGTTCAAGTGGTCTAGAGGTGGAAACAATATTTTTGCTTTGAAAAGATGTTTTGGTTTGTTTCCCCTTTTAACATGCATCACATAGTTTGTCCTTCTCAAATTTGAGTTTTGGTAAGCCAATTACTAAGTCCTTCTTAATGAGCTTATTCATGTGATGCATATTAATATGACTAGCTCTCCTATGCCATATCCATGTTTCATCTATTTTACTCATTAAGCATGTGGTTTTGTGAAATAATGCATGGTCTATAGAAAGCAAGTAAACATTACCTTTCCTTTTGCCAATGTAAATTACCTCTTCACTCTTACCATCACAAATTAAACAGCGATCTTGATTGAAGGACACTTTATAGCCTTTGTCACATAATTGGCTAATGCTAAGTAGATTGTGCTTCAAGCCCTTTACATAGAGTACATTGCTGATTTTGGTATTCAAGCTATCACCAATGCTACCTTCACCAATGATTTTTCCTTTGTTGTTATCTTAAGTAACATAGCCTCCATCTTTAAAAATAAGATTCTTGAGCAAGGACATATCACCGGTCATATGTCTTGAGCATCCACTATCAAGATACCATAGAGAAGAGCTTGCTTCTTGAATCAATCAATGCTTTGTGCTTCAAGCAGCTCCCCCTCAATTCAACATAGTCAACCGAGATGACTTGTCATTTCAACCTATTTGCTTCAAAAACTGTTTCAAGGTGCGTTTCAACACGATTTTGAAAGCATAAACGTAGAATCGTCAGTTTTAACACTACGTTTTAACAACCATGAGTGTCAGGAAAGCCACAATCATTTCTTCTCTCACTCGTGAGGATGGAACTTTGGTCCATGACCACAAGGATCAGCCTGATGTAACTACTTTTTATTTCAATAATTTGTTTCAAGCTAATAATAAATGCTATGTTTTAATGCCCATTATCAATAATATTCTTTAATACATTTTTGCTTATGACAATGACTTTCTCTTGAATTCTTTCCTTTTGGTAGAATTTCGTGTAGCTCTTTTTTTATTTTGAATTCCAACAAATCCCTAGGACTAGATGGACTAACCAAGTTTCTTACAAATTTTTTTTGGCACCTTTGTGGTAATGAAGTCTTCCATTCTGATATTGCTTGGCTAGAATCAGGAAAATTTCCACAAAAGGTAAATGAAACCAACATTATCCTTATTCCAAAAATCAGAAATTCCATTAGCATGAAGACTTTAATCCAATATCTCTTTGCAATGTTCTTTACAAAATCCTTTCAAATCCTTGCAAACCATCTAAAAAAAGTCCTACCAAAATGTATGTGCATAAGATTTGTACTTTGTTCTCTATTAGTGGAAGTTTTAAGGAATCTTAGGACAACTGGATATAGGTCCTTTTGATGATTAAACCAATATAAATCATGAGTGTGATTCTCTCATTCTCTAAACCTTTGTTTTGTTTATCAATCTTGTTGATGGAATTGATATGAAAGAGGCATAAAACTCTATTTTTCATTTTTTGTGTGTATACATTGTTTTCATTGATTAAAAATCTTTGACAACAAGTTTTTGAGAAACCTTTATTACAATGAAGGGTATGGTTTAATTGACTTTAATTAACGATTAGGTAAATATTTTGAAAAGAATATATTCAACCCTTCCCTCACCCCTCCCACTTTCTAGATTTTTGGTTATTCCAACAAAATTGTGATTTAGTTGGGCACATATCTCCAAGGAGAGGTTTAAGGCAAGGTGATGACTGTCACCTTTCATTTTTATTTTTTGCATTGAGGGACTCTCATCACTTCTAAAAGATCATGAGAAGAGAAGCGAAATCCATGGAGTGAAGGTGTTAAGAGGATCTTCTATCCTCTCACACCTATTATTTGCTAACGACTATTTTCCTTTTTATTGGACAAATGAAGGAGAAACAAATATTCTAAAGAATATTATGGATTCTTATGGCAAGCATCAAGCCAAATGATCTATTTTCATAAATCTAAAATTTTCTTCAGTTCCAATACTCCCACAATGTAAGGCATGAAATCTCTTTTTCTTTGGGAGTTTAAAAAATGATTGGACTAGTGAGACACCTCGTGTTACCATCAATCATTGGAAGGAAGAAAAAAACTATTTTTGGATACCTCAAAGATTGACTCTAGAATCACATCAATCACTGGTCCAATGAATTTCTTTCAACTAGTAAAGAAATTCTTATAAAGTTAGGTGCTTGTCGCAACCTGTCTAGCCACGACGGGACGACGACGAAAAAAAGATAGATAAAGAGTCTTCCTAAAAAAAGGAAAACTTGAGAGAAGTCACCACCAATGTTTATTTAAGGAAAACGTCGAAAAAACCAAAGAGATAAGGCATGGTCTACGATTTTGGAGAAAATGACTTAGGAGTCGTTTACACACTGGAAATGTATTAGCACCCCACGCGTTCGTCACGAAGACGACAACCTTTAATCGACTGTGCTAAAAATAAAGTAACTTTTAATTTATTTATCTTCTCTTAAGAACATGAAATTATGTTTATTTTATTTTTTATTCAAAAAAAGAAATAAGATTTTTAATTTCAGAAAAGAGAAGATTTTATATATTTTTTTAGTTTTTTAGGTCGACTAGGGATTTGCCCTCGCTCCTACATATCCCCAAGTGCAATGAAGAAATTAGACTTACGTAGTTCTTTGTAGAAAACAACTTGATTAGGTTGATTTTATTCATTATGAAAGACTTGTTCCAAAAGAGTCATCAAGGCGTTGGACCTTGAAACGACATTAAATTTGAAGAAAAAGCAGAGAGGATGGCTTAAGGCACTGGACCTTGAAAAGACGTTGAATTTGAAGAAAAAGCGGGGAGAAGCACTTAAGGCATTAGACCTTGAAGCAATCTTAAGTAATATGTAATTTTTGAGAAAAAAAAAAGAATTGAGTGATCATTTATTTTTAGCTTTTTTTAGAAAATATTTTAAATTTGCGGTAAACTCTATGAAATCAAGCAAGTCGGAGATCCCTATTCACAAAATTTATCCACGTGTTATTGAAACACTACCAAGCGAGTCGGAGACCTAACATGAAGTGCACAAAACATAAGCGCGTACTAAAGATGGTAATGAAAAGATAAACGAATAACTGACATAACATTAAGTAATCAATTAAATCAAATGGAAATAGAAATGGATAAAACAGAAGTGGAGAGTACACTTACTAATTGGGGGTGCATACATGAATAAAGGAGTGCAATCAGCAGAGCTTATTTAATTACAAAATGGATCATGACCAATAAATAAGGAATGTATTTTTGAATAGAGAGGGTGTAAATAGTATTCCATGAATTGTTTCAAAGTGGGTCCCGCCCAACAGATAAGATAATGTAGTTATGAAAAAGTTGTTGTAAACAATATTATTTGTTTCGTTTCAGATTGAACCAGCCCAACAATAAGGGGTGTGCAGTTATGAAAAAGGAGTTATAATACATTACTGTTTAGGGTTTTTTCACCCTTTAGGAGCAAAAAAAAAAATTAATTAACAAGTGGGGGTAGATTTTAAAAACATTACTGTTTAGGATTAAGTCGTAATTAATTTTTTATTTTTTTAAATCAATTTGAAAGTCATACACTTTTTTTTTTATAATTTGTATTTAGAAGTTGTAAAATTAGTTACGATTTTGAAGTCATAACTACACTTACCACTTCTAAACTAACTTTCATTTTTCTTTTTTCTTTTTTTTGTTTTTTTATTCTTTTTAAAAATCTGTGTTATATATATATATTAGTTTTATTTTTAGTTTTCATTGTTTTTCGGTTATAATTTTTGGTAATTTTTAAAGAAAATAAAAAAGTAGTTTAATTTTATTATTTAAAAATGGAAGTAATTTTAATTTTTGTAATTTGGCTTAATTTTTTATATTTATATATGTATCATTTAATAAAATAGTTTAGTAATTAATGTTATAATTA